>VZTR01009979.1:71699-87360 GCA_013400775.1 Chaetops frenatus
ATCCTTCTCCGCCTTTTGGGGCTTTGAAGGCGAATGACCGCGCACGCAAAGGCTTTGCGCGCACACCAGCGGAGCCCGCCCGGGCGCACCGCGCACACAACGCCGTCCCAGCCGGCGGAACATCGCCGCAGCTCCTCGGAGCTCGACGTCGCGCACCGGTCAGGGCTCGGGAGGATGCAGCGCTCCCCGCCCGGGGCAGCAGCCCCGGGGCAGCGGGGCAGCAGGNGGACCCGCGGATGCGCCGGCCCCGCCCCGGCAGCCCGCGGGACGAGGCAACAAAGGAGCTTTGTGGCAGCCCCCGGCGCTGGGAGGCTCCTGGGGAGCAGACCCCGAGGCAGCTGCCGCAGCTCCCCGCCGGCAGCTCGACGGGACAGGGAATGGAGAGCGGGAGCCCCGCGGGGACCCGTGCGCTCCCTGGCCCCGGGCGGGGGAGACCCGGCGCCCTAGGGAGGGGAGCGCTGCCCTCTCCCGGAGAAGCGCAGGATGCGCGCCCGCGGCGCGGCCGGGGGGGGCAGACCCCGCCTTCCCCATGGGTGGCTCGACGGGCCGCGCTCCCGCAGTCACCAGCGCTGGGCTGGGAGCTGCCCACACAAGGCGCTGGTGTGATCAGCCTGCTGCCCGGCCCTTCCACGCGTGCTTCGTGTTGCATAGTGCACTGATCCCGGCAAACCACACCACATCTTAGCTTCGCAGCTGCCACCTATACATGAAATACGGAACTTCAGCTGTCCTTAAAACTACCTAATGTTGACCCCCTAAGACTGTTCTGCCAACCTGTTTCACGGGTTAAGGACAGTGAAGCACTGAAGATGTGGGGCTATGAGTACCAGACTAGGGGTAGAGACTTAGCAAGTTTCCTCTTGCAGCACTGTAACTTAAATCACAACCTGTCTGCTGTAGATGGACAGCATACTTTCTCTGTAAAAGCAGCGTTAGACTAAGATTAAAGACTGCTGTGACAGAGCAGAGGTCGAAAAGACACCTCCCTGTGAGAGACGAAATTGGATTTTGCTTCAGCCCAAAAGAACTACAGGGAAAATGAAGGAAAAGTGTTAATTCTGTTTTCTACTTGTTATCTATGATTTAGGTATGGTTTATGGGATCTGTTCATGGAACCTGTTAAGTGTTGTTGGGAACCAATAAAGAAGCAATGTTGAACACATAACCAAAAGAGGAGAAACATGAGAGGGGAGAGGAAAGAAGGGTAGGCCGTGGGGAGAGAGTGTTAAGTCCCTAAGTACCCAACCAATGGGAAAGGGGACAGGGATCCTTCCCCTGTCGGCAGCGAAAGGGTACAAAAAGGTTGGCATTGAAGGGAAGTGTTTTGTGTTTTCACCTGCTGGAGGAGGGGAACACGTCTGACTCAGGTGACTCGTTCATATGAGTAGTTTTTTTGCTTCAAAGACATTGTCCCCTCCCAATTCTATGGAAAAATTAGTTACTTCTGAAATCCCTGAAGGAGAGAAAGAAGCCAGTAAAACCCCATTACCATATCATGTCTTTCAGCAAGAATTTCATGGCTTTGCATAGGTGTACATTCATTTCTAAAATTTGAAACTTTCCATTTTATTTTTTTTTTGCTTTGGGTGGCTGATCACATAAAAAATCATCTGTGCAAGGAAGCAGGGACAAGTCAGAAACAAGCCCACAACTCCAGAATTACAGAGATAACCTGCTGGTTAAGGTGTGATCAGGACTTTGAAAGTTAACCTTACCAGATACAGTTTGATGGGGTGCAGCCAGGTTAGGAATGGCTTGCAACCATCTTGTAGCACCTTTCCTCTACATGCAGGCCCAGCAGAATTTAGTGGAAGCATACATAAGGATTGCTCTACTTCAGTTGCTACACTCACCAGTGAATATAGCAAGCTATTCACCTGCATGTTATCCTAGAGAAGATTACAAACATAGATGCATCTGCAGTAATGGTAGGTGTAGGATGTCAATGCCAAATATTGATAACTTTCTGAAAAAGATACAAAAATTACTATCTAGAATTTAATTTACATAATTTTCAGTGTAATGATGTAATATTATCCTAAGACACTGTCATGCCTCGGTTCCAGAGGAAACCACCTCCTGCAGTTCTATCATGCAAACAAGGATTTAGGCAAGCTTTTTGTATGTGTTGGGACTCTGTGTCTAGCAAAACAAGTAAATATTTATAGATCACATTTAAATAACAAAGGAAAAAAACCCATACACTGCAGAGACTGCCTTCAGATTCATAAATACATCCAGACATCAATCAAATTACTGTTGCCTAGGGCTTCTATGTCACTGGCTAATGTTCAGTTTTTCATGATGTACCAAATGGTTTATGCTTGAATATATTGGCTATTGAAAACTGTTGGAGGTAAAGAATCTGATTTGACAACTACTATCTTAATGAATAAGGTTTGTTTAGATGAAAGCTTGGCTTTCAACACACATGCAAAAAGTACTGTTAAAAAAAGGGAAGGTATAACCTTAAGGAGGCAGTGAGGTGTTTTCTTGAGCTTAGTAGTATTACTACTACTTAATACTTGCTTACTACTACTCATCCTACTCCTCCTCTTCTAACCCCACCCTCCTCCCCAAGTGCCAAACCTTGGAGAAACTTGCTCAAGTGAATTTACGAAATTTTAATCTACATCCACTGGCTTCCCTTTGTTAACTAGATGGTTAACCTTGACATAAAGGGAAATTAAATTTGTTAAGAAAGACATTCCCCTTGTGAGCCCCTGCTGGTTGTGACCAACAACTGCATTGTCTCTCCACTCTTTTTCAGTAACTCCTGGATTACCTTATCCATAATTTTATACCAAGCACTGCAGTGAGACTGATAATCCTGTAATTTATAACCTTCCTTCTCACCTTTCTTGAAAACCCGGATAGTATTTGCCACTTGGAGTAGGTTGGGACCTTTCCAGACTACCAAGGTAGTTGAATAGTAAGGGAGAGAGTCCTGCAATAACATCAGCCACTTCTTTCAGCACTCTGCAATGAATCTCATTGAGGCCCATAGATTTATGCACATCCAGCTCAAGAAGCAAGTCTCAAACAAGCTCACAGTCTGCTGAGGAGTTCATCATCCCTCTAGTCATGGCATTCTTAGAGAGACCTGCGTGGATCCCACAGCTGTATGACCCGTGCTGAAGACAGAAGTGAAGAAGGCATTAAATGCCTCTGCTCTCTACATGCGTATATTTGTGAGGTAATTGACTCCATTTCTATTTTCCTTTTTTGAAGCTTGTTTCAGTTTCTTATTTTTTAAACACTCTACATAGCTCTATCATAATGTTAGACGATAAGTATTTTAGTATTTTCTGTTTTCATGTCATTAGCTACTCAGCCTTGCACAACTTGAACAATACAACTTAGTAAATTCTAGCAGCATAGTCTTCAAGCCCATCTGTTGAAATACCCTCAAGAAATTAGAATTTATACATGATCTAGCAATAAAAGTTTCACTCATTGGCAGAATTAGTCCAGGGAAGAGATGGCAGGCTTTCCTGGGGAATGTTCAGTTGAAGCCTCGGTAAAAGCAGCAAAGTGACCAACCAGCCCACCTCACCGTTTCTCCCGTGTAATTCAGGTGCTTGAACACGGGAAAGGGAAGTTTTAATTCACTGTTCTTTTTGAATCTCAGTCTAATTCCAGTTGCCTTCATTTAGAGAAGCCTCTTTTCTGGTTACACTCCACATTAACTATGCTCCTGAGCCACAAGAACAATTGGCAGAAAGACGATTCCTTCTTAGCAACAAAGAGATGCAAGAATGTTTCCTATGAAAAGTACATTAAAAGAATAATAACAGACATGCTTTTTGTCTGTAACTATCTACTCTGGGCCAAGGTAATTTATTAACTATATTTCAAAGACCACTCAACCTGGTTATTTCCAAATGACATACAAGTCAAGGATGATGCCATGTGCAATAAATATTCCCTTTCCCATATAAGCAATTTATACCCTTTCCCAAAATAGAACAGCCAGCACTACATCCCCTCCAATACAATGTAAATTTTAAGTATTCCAGTTTATTACATTCCAGCTTAATACTTCAGAATACTAGATTCTGGAGAATAAGATAATGCACTGCTAGAACAGTAACTACATTTACATATGAATAAATAACTTTTTCACTTGTAAAACAAAAATATGTATGCTTGGCACTGCCATAAAGCATTTCAAACATTTATGAGCACAAGAAACCACTACAAACCTGGAGCTTTTTTTCCTATTTCATTCAAGCTGCAGCCTACTTTAAAAGCAAAAAAAAAAAAGCTTTATATTAATATTGTAATTAAATAAAATCAGAACATGAACAACAGGCACTGCACTGGTAATAACAGCATCTTTTTCTAGCTCCTCTGTAACTTAGTTATGTCAGTACTGAAGAAGTGGCATAATGTAAAAAAATCTTATTAAATGGGAAAAAAGAAACTATTATTTTTCAGAACAAAAAATAACATTCACAAAGCACAGGTAAGTCTGGCAAGTTTGTGACCTGAACAAATACTAGCTTTCAATGCAGAGGTAGTAAATCCAGTGGAACTCAAAATACAACTCATCAGTCAGTCATATAAATCTTCTAAGTTTCATTTTACTAGTCTTCTTAGACATCAAGATCCTAAAAATAGCATTTGTGTTTTCATATTTTCATCCCATTTCCATTTGTGTAGCGGTATCTCACACTTGTTTCTACATCTACCTTAGCAAATTCTCTTGGACGACTAATGAATGGTAAATGAATGGTAAACATCGTAACACATCAAATTGCCATAGGATACAGATTCTTACAACAAATGGGGTTGGAAGGCACATTTAAAGGTCATCTAGTCAAGTCCCCTCGCAATAAGCAGCGCACTTCTTCAACTGTATCTGGTTGTTCAGAGCCCCATCCAACCCAACATTGAGTGCCTACAGGCATGGAGCAATTACCAATTCTGAGCAACCTGTTCCAACATTTCACCACCCCCCCTGTAAAGAACTTCCCTATGTCTAGTCTATATCTTCCCTTATTTAAGTTATAACCATTACCCCTTGTCCTATCACAACAGGGCCTGCTAAGATGTCTATCCCCATCTTTCTTACCAGCTGCCTGCAAGTGCTAAAAAAGCCACAACAAGGTCCCCATGGAGTCTTCTCTTCCCCAGGCTGAGTAACCCCAAGTCTCTCAGCCTCTCTTCATAGCTGAGGTGCTACAGCTTTGTGATCATCTTCAAGGCCCCCCCTCTGGATTCACTCCAGTAGGTCCATGCTTTTCTGTGTGGAGCACCCAAGAAGCTACAGAGTTCTGCAGGTGGGGTCTCAGCAGAGCAGAGCAGAGGGGCAGAATCCCCTCCCTGGCCCTGCTGCCCACACTGCTCTGGTCTCTCTGGGCTGTGAGTGCCCATGGCTGGGTCATGTCCAGCCTCTCACCCACCAGCACCCCCAAGTCCTTCTGGGCAGGGCTGCTCTGCTCTGTCCATCCCCAGCCTGTGCTGATACCGGGGATTGCCCTGACCCAGGTGCAGCACCTTGCTCTTGGTCTAATTGAACTTCATAAGGTTTGCATGGGCCCCTTCCATGAGTCTATCCAGGTTCCTCTGGATGGCATCCCATCTTGCATCACTTGACCTGCCTCATCTGCAAACCTGCTGAGGATGCACTTGATCCCACTGCCCATGTGACTGATGAAGACTCTGAATGGTACTGCTTCCAGTATGGATTCCTGAGGGACACTGCTCATATATAATTGATCTCCATCTGGACGTTGTGCCCCTGACCATTACCACCCTCTGGATGCAAACAACCAACCAAATTATCATCCATTTCACAGTCCAACCATCAAATCTCCACTCTAGATCTGACTAATCACTATTTTAATCTAATGTTTTCCTACGCTTCTGCTAGCCGCACATCAAACTTTAAAGCACTAAAATGGATACATACCTTAGACATGAATACTGTCAGTAAGAACCAAGAGTATGTTTTATGTCAAGGTTAGTGGTTTTCATGCCATAGAAAACTATGCTGCCAAGAGAAATGTGCACCTTCAATGCCAAGCAATACTGATCCACAGAGAAAGGAGGCTCCAAGATGAGCCTCCTCACCACCCTCACTCCCGAAAATTAATTCTGTGTGAAATCTAAGTGATATTGCCTGATTAAGTCGCACAAGTATACAGATTTCCTAAAAGACAAAAGAAGGTTCAGGCAAACAAAATAAAAAATAAAAATAGTTAAGCAAGCAGCAAGGAAACTAGAAGTTTGAAGTTTGTGTGAACATGCTCCTGTTATTACCTGTTATCATTCTAAGTATTCAAAACCAGTAAATCCCAGTAGTCAGGAACATACATTATTCACATAGTAATTTAACGGCAGACCAGGTAGCATTCCATGCTTTTCAGTCACAATCATTAAGATTTTAGGTAGAACTGTTCTAGTTATTTCTACCACTGATATCTGCCTTTCAGTGTCACACATAAGCAAATTAATTTTGCAAGAAAGTCCTATTACATCTCAAATTCCAGGCCTGGGGAAAATTCAAGCCATAGAACAGGTTAAGAATTAAGTTCTGCCCTTGTGTCATACTAAATGTACTCAACAGCCTTTGGCACACCTCTTCCCAATGTATTCATACTGATCCAGCCCTGCTTGAAGTTAAAATAAACCGTCACCCTAGCATTCAAACACATACCCATAAAGTCCATCTACTGTGCAGTGAAAGTGAAAGAATTACAGAAAAATCGAGTTTTGATATTTAGCTTGAATATTTTCTCACTGGTGTACACTTTACTCATTATATAAATTCAATTTGAATTGATTCCTTTAGAAGTATTACCTATTTTCTAGAAAACTGTAATTCATAAGTGCATATGCATCATTAAAAAAATTAAACTAGTAACTTTTTCAATATTTATAAGCATGCACTTCTCGAGACATTCTGTGCTGTGAATTCATGGAAACCTTATAATATAATAATATAAACCTTATAAATAAATGGAGATGAAGTAGGGAGAGAAAAAACAGTGTAGTCAAGTGTTACCAAATGTGTATGCTGTTTTGTTTGTATTTCCAAGGATGTGAGATTGGATATTAACCTTAAATAAGGACAATTACAAACCTCAATTATTTTCTGGTAAATAACAACTGAAAATTGTTGACTGCTGACAGTACTGGACACACACTGCAGTGGGCTGGTGCTGGCCTGATGCCAGGCACCCACCAAAGCCACTCTCTCACACCTCTGCAGCTGAACAGATGAGAGAAAATATAACAAAGGATTCATGGGTTGAGATAAGGAGCGGGAGAGATCACTCATCAAAAACCATCATGGGCAAAACAGGCTCAACTTAGAGATATTAATTACATTTATTACTAAAAAAAAAAATTGGAGCAGGGCAATGACAAGTAAAATAAACCCTCAAAAACACCTTCCTCCCATCCCTCCCTCCTTCCCAGCTCTACCTCCTGCCCCAGTGGCACAGGGAGACAGGGAATGGGGGTTATGGTCAGCTCATGACCCCTGGCTTCTCCCACTGCTCAGGGAGAGGAGTCCTTCCCCTGCTGCACTGTGGGGTCCCTCCCATGGGAGACAGATCTCCATGAACTTCTCCAGTGTGAGTCCCTCCCACAGGCACACAGTCCTCCCCAAACTGCTGCAGTGTGGGTCACTCTTCCAAGGGCTGCAGTCCTGCAAGGACAGGCTGCTCCAGCCTGGGAGCAGGGCCCCTCTCTCCATGGGTCTCCCATGGAGTCACAGCCTCCTCCCAGGCATTCACCTGCTCCAGCGTGGGCTCCTCCATGGGCTGCAGGTGGATCTCTGCCTTCCCCATGGATCTCCATGGGCTGCAGGGGCACAGCTGTCTCACCATGGGCTGCACCATGGGCTGCAGGGGAATCTCAGCATTTGGAACATACCATGCCCCTCCTTCTCCACTGACCTCAGTGTCCACAGGGTTGTTCTTCTCACATGTTCTCACTCTGCTCTTCTCTGGCCACAATTACAACTGCACAATAATTTTGTTATCACCATTTCCAGTTGGCCTATCCTTGGCGAGTGGCACATCCATCTTTGGAGCCACAAGGGATTGGTTCTGCCAAACATGAAGCAACCTTCTGGCAGCTTCTCACACAATCCACCCCTGCAGCCCTGCCACTACCAAAAATCAGGCCATGTAAATACTTAAGAAGTTAAGTAACTCTGAAATAAAAATTTAGAACTAAATTGTTTGAAAAATATTGCATGGACAATCTTGAAAATGTCCTTCTCTTTCTCTGTCTTCAGTGATCAAGTCTATTCAGCAACACTGTTCAAAAGACAGAACTTCAACACAGAGAGGCTTATTTTGAAAGTCACTATTACAAGTTACCAGGAGAATAGGTCATGTCTTTCAAGCTCACAATTGTGACAATTTGTTGAGATGGGTGTCAGTAATTCCTATTTGTTCCAACGATCTCTGTAACACCATTACTTTTGTTCTCTTCTAGACACTTATCTGTTTTCTTAGTAAATGTAGCAAACAGTGTATCCATCATTCCCAAAACTTCTAGTAGTTCCTCTTGATAGTTAATTTCTTTTCCTATAGCTTCCTGGAGTTTCAAGAACTGTTTATCAACAATCGCTGACTGTCCAACCACAGGCTGATAAATGTCTGCAAGAAAAATACCAGTTAAGAAACCAGAGACGTATAAAAAGGCAAAAATTATATTAGCTAGTTAGAGATACATTTAAGGATTCTAGCATTCCCACATTCTCAAAAAAATAAGACAACTTTATAGTTGTCTGATCTGAAAGCAGTGGTTGTATGTTCTCACAGCAGCAGTTTAGTCGAACTAACAGAAACAGTTATGATCCCAAATACTACTTTTACCTCATTGAGTAAGGGGAAGCTATTTGTACTATGTAAACACAGAAATGTGAAGTATCAAAGATACTCAGAGACCACGAGGAGCTTCCTGTAGCCTGTGCAAATCAGATCCCGACTATGGTCAAAGTTATCAGGAAATATCCCTTTTTTGGATCATTCTCTTGACATTTAAGTTCACACACACAAACAAGGCCATAAAGGTTTGGTTTCTTTAAAATGTAGCACTTTCAATCTTATTTGCAAGCTAGCTATGTAGCTTTGAGAATCTTTTTTGTGTTGTCTTACCAGTGATCATATCGGCAACAGTCACCAGCACAGGAGTAAATCTAGGCTCAATCACACGCCTGCAAAATTAGAAGACACCAATTTTATTGGTTTTGTCAACTGCACTCCACCACCAACAAGTAGCTTTCTCACACAGGCATACAAACAATTTTTTTTCTTGTGAAGAGACATCAGAGAACAGCAGCCAGAGATGCAAGTCAAAAAAGCTCATATATGTGATATATACGCTCCTCCTTTCAGGAAGGCAGTGGGGGTTGGAGGAGTGCCAAAATGCCCCCAGTACTTAAAACCACAAGTTTCACGAAGGAGACAAAAAATAACAGACTAAGGGTAGAGTGTCTGGCAAAGAAGTAGATTATCTCATACTATCAGCAAACCTGTTCTGTGCTAACACATAAACTGTTTCAAACCTATCGCAAAACCTTGGTATCAGAATGGAAAAGGCATGTGGGATTTCAGGAGTACTAGTGTTCTACCTGTGATCTGTTGAAACTCTGTGGCAAGTTATTAGGAAACAGAAGTGTCAGAATAGTCAGAGGGAACTCATGCTAAAATAATACCTTGCCACAAAGGTAAGCAGGAGGTTAACTTGCTTCTCATCTCGGCCTGCAAGTGCACTTCTCAGTGTTCCTCTCCGATGTAGTTCCTGCATGACTGCAACCGTGACTTCGGGAGTATGAAGCATGATGGGTGGCTGAACACATATAAGAAGAGTTTAGTACCAAAGAAACATCTTTACACACAACACAGGGCTGGTATCAACAAAGCCAAAATAGAACCCAACTTTGATTCCTTTCTAGTTATATATTAAAATAAAATTAGTATGACATACAGGGCAAATTAACATCAAGTGACAGCACAAAACTCTGACAAGAAGAAAAACCAATGCCTCACCTCCAGTACTGCATCAAGAGCCTTGGAGGACTGAAAGCTCCGCAGCAGCTTATCATATTTTCTCAAAACACGTTTTACAGGTTTACTGACGCAGAAATCTTCCTAGAATTCAAAAAGAGTTCAGAATAAGACGAATAGACACACACTCACAAAATGGATGAGATATATTACCATAAATAATTTTATTTATTCCCTCCCTTCCCTTTTTCCAATTTAGCACACTCCAAGAAACTTATTTTTCAGAACTGTTTCAGCATGTATTTTCTTACCACCTCATACCTGCTTTGGCATGTAAGTTCTTCCTTTCACATAGGTTCTATATGCTGGTTGTCTCTTCTTTTGAAAATTTTCATTCTTTTCCTCTGGTTTTCTGTGCTTAACATTTAGCACCCCATTTGTCATGCCTACAACTAGGGTTTCATCTTCAGGCTAGCACGAAGAAATCACAGAGTTAGGACCCAGTGTTTTGTTTGTGCTCTATCATGCACATATGTGCTCTATCATGCCTATTTTTATATTTTTATGCTTTGTGATAAGGTTCAAATCACAGTTTCATAGATGACTTAAGGTGGAAAGCACCTCTGAGGTTCTGTGATTGAATACTTTGTTCAAAGCAGGGACAGCTTCAAGGCTATGCTAATAAGCAATATTACAGACTGACTAGTGAATCAAGCTCAATTATGCATTAACACCCTTCTGTAACTATAAGGTTTTTTTTCCAACAGCATACAACTACCTTTGGCTATTAGGTGCCATACAGCAGGCATGAACAGAACCTATGACAAAGCAAAGCTACCACAGAACAGCAGGATTTTGAGAAACAAGTGAAAATTGTTCAAAACACCAGTCACTGGTATATGTTATTTCACTTATATAACAAAGTGGTCATAAATTTCACCCAGAAAAATTGTGGATGCTCCATTCCTTATGGTGAAGTGTTGGATGGGGCTTTCAGCAACCTGGTCTAGTGGTGTCCTTGCTCAGGGCAGGGGGGCTGAAACTAGATGACCTTTAATATTCCTTCCAGCTAAAGCCATTTTATGATTCTATTATATGATAAAAGCCCACAAAATTATGACAGGTATAGATAGAGATCAGCTGGTGAATGGCTCATTTAAGGGCATCAGTTGAAGCTTACGAAGATTCAAGTGGAACAATAGAAAGCAATTCTTTAGACAACAAGTATCAGAAATGTGAAACTCCTTGTCAAGGAATCTAGGCAAGGTTTAAAGTTTAAACAGGCTCAAGGAGAGACAGACTGAACAGACTCATGCAATAGAAATTCATTGAATTACACAGAAACTACAGTTTGATGAGTTAATCTCTCATCTGAAAATGGAATTTGGGAGAATATCAACACACTTGCCCCAGGTTTAGTTTTTTATAGGCATCTACTTATGGTTGGCTATAGTTGGAAGCAGCATCTGGAATTAGACTCACCTTTGGTTTGACTCAGTAAAGGCATTATAATGTTCTTGCATGACCATTTAAAATTCAAACAGTTTAGTCAATAGAAAACAAGATTATGCTTCAAAAGATGTATTATACACACTCTGGAAAAGTTAAACTACAGGTACTGCATATTTTGCAGATGCCACAAGGTCTTAAAAGGCTACGGATACTCTACTGTTCACCTCAAAAGAAAAAAAATTCCAAGTTCATTTTAGCTCATCTCCCTAGGTAATATGGTAGGAGATGAAGACACTCCCCAGACACACTTTCCTCTACATTCCTGCAGAGCAGGACAATAGTAAAGTAGCAAAGATCCCTCCCAGGCCCATTCACATGTCCTTTAGAGGCTACATAAGGGGGTACTACTTGACAACAGTATTGTTTAAAAACTGGTGCTAGCTTTTACTCAGGAGAAATATATTCAATCACCCTACTCTGCATGTACAGCGTTCTTCTGGAACACCCAATAGCCATGAAAGCAACAATGATTTAGTGACTTAGAAGGTATCAGGAGTTACCCCGTCTAGGAAGACTAGCTCTAAAGCACTTACCGACAATGCAAGACTGAGGATAGATGTTGCATAGTTGAAGCTATGGACTACTTTGTAGGATGTAGTACTGTAGATCTTCACATGCCTACACAGAAGAGTAAAGATAAAAACATTGTTAGTAAAGCTTTAGTGTAGTCATTTTACAGGAACTTATGCATTCTTTGTTGTATTAATATTCAGTTGACCTTAGATATTACTCCTCCTGCAACAGAAACGTTCTGTTGAATGATATCCACAAGTCAAGTCAGGATTATTCTTACCACAAAATAGGTAAAAATGGGGCAAGAACAGAAGAAGAAATTGAAGGCAGTTGAAGTGACTATCTGAATTTAGAAATGCGTATTAGGAAAACACTAAGACAGCATCTCTTCAAATTTGTTCTTAAATTTTAAATACAAGATCTACTAGCAATTTCTGGGAGTAAATCCATAGATATTCTTGTATCCAGCTGCCCCTTAAGGATTTGGTTTAAAGTATGAAATATTTAACAAATTGGAAAACAAAATATTATCTGACAAGGATAAACTTTGGTGTTATGTAATCATAAAGCATAAGGTAGACTAGGAAAAACAGAAGGGAGGAGAAAAACAGACACACTGTCATTTCAGATACTTTGTATTTCTAATGTCTCAGGAACAAGACACCAAGTACCAGTACTCATCAACTGAAACCAAACAAAAAAGCCAGGAGGTCACATTCACATGCACTCTTGGGTACAAGAAGCGACAGCAGAGAGACACAAAACCCAGGCTTTTAAAAGAAGTGAATATTAATACACTTTTAGCTATTTAAACTGTATTGAAGTTAAGAATAGTTTATTTACAAAGACTGGAAAGGTCAGTTTAGAAATTTAAAAAACTGAACACTTATTCAGAAGTTCCCCATATGCATTCCCAAATAGCACACACTATCTCTAGTGATATTCATATTAGTAAGAGGAAAAGGTGAAGGTGTATCATCGAATCATAGCACAGTCTGAGTTGGAAGGAACCTTTTAGAGCTCACCTAGACCAAAGCCCCTGTAAAAGCAGGGGTGCCTTGGCCCCAATATTTATTCTCAAATAAAGCCCAAAAACCATTCACAGGTTCACAGTGATGTGTAATACCTTTCAAAGAAAAGAAGTCCTTAAGAATGTCAACATAATGAAGCCACAAAAGATACCAACCTGTCGAGGGATCCTGACAACAACCTTTGTCCAGAGCTGTTCAGGCACAAACAAGTTACAGTTTTATGGTGATTTTTAAGTGAAACTAGTAGCTGTCCGCCTTTTAGCACATCCCAAACTTTGACATATCGACCTCCTGTGAAGAGGAAGGACACAAAACAGTCTTATGTACGTACACACTTATGCTTTTCTGAAGAAGTTTTCACCGAGCGATGCAGTATCTCCTTCACAGGTACCTTTACCTCCTAACAGTTTTCTGTACCTACTCACCATCCTCTTCCATTCTATCTCCTGGCACAAGCATGCTCTTTTTTCAGGCTATTCTGAATGGAGCTGAAGGATTCTCCAACCATATTCATTACCCAAAAAAAAGAAATCTACAAACAATGTGGTTACAGTACTTCTGATGCAATGGCAGCAAGGGACTAAAAAAAGCTTGTCAACGTGAAGAGGAAGTCCCACCTTTTCAAAACCTAGGTAGTAAATTCCTTCACTTTAGCAGTGGGCCAATTGGAGTCTGTATTTTGTTATTAAAAATAACTTTTGGTGGGGGAGGGAGAGGTGGCATCTACAAGAATATCAAAACAAAGACAAAAAACAAAAAAGAAAGACCCCCAACTTGCAGCAGCCACTTAAACAGAGGGTCCTACAAAAGATACTTGAGAAATCCAACTGTGACATCACTTACCACTTCACTATCAAAGTAAAACACCACACAAAAAATAAGTAGCTGAAGTATTTCTCAAATGAGGACCACAGAAAAGATATTTGATTTATTTGATTTTACAGAATTACCTGCAGATACTAGAAGTCCACCTGATGGAAACAGAAGCACGCTCTCCACAGGATGGCCGTGTTCTATTGTCATGACACTACTCTTTGTTCGTGCATCAAACAGCTTCACAGTGTGATCATAGGAACCTGCAAACACCATCACAAATCAGTTTCATGCTTTCAACTACTTCAGGAACTAAAACAGATGTGTCCTACCATCCAAAGGAGTCCCTGCCTAATAGCAATAGTTTTAGACCATACATGTAAAAATACCTTGTGATTTACCTTCGTTAGTTTACAGCCTTGGGGCAACATAAATTTTCTAATTCTAGCTACATGTCAGTCTGTAAAAGCAGGTTTTTTTCACTTCATTTCACTTCCATTTATCAAGCGTATTTAGAACAATAAATATCAGGCAGCCTGATAAAACCCACCCTCTTGTGCCTCTTGAAAAAAAAGGAATACTAAGGTTTTTTCACAGCAGATTGATACAACGCTACTGCTAGGAAAACCAAAAGAACTGGTTCTAAGTAACTCCACATGACCTCACATTTTTGAGTCCGCCAGTTATGGGCTGTACAGACTTGTGTCCTGCTCCAGAAACTTGGTACAACACTTCAGTCGCTCCCAGCCAAAGTTCACATTCACATTCACAGTATTTTCATAACATTCAAAAAGTTAGTCAGAACAGTTCTGTTAACCCTAACAGGCTAAACCAAAGAGATGTTAAAACTCAGTTCCTACAGTTTCCCTAAAACATGTATCAAGCCTAGAAGCAAGGAAAAAAAAAAAACAATGAAGTAAGCATTGCACATGCAGACTAATTCTCCAGGACTGAAATACAATAAACATGACCCTACTGTATCAAAAATTAGCTTTCAGCATTTTTCTTTCATTCAATTGAAGCATAAATAAAAATTAAAACCAAACCTGTTAAAAAGACATCTGCATTCACTTTACTTGCACAGCCACATCTCACATAGTCAGTATGTTCACCATAAGAGATGATTTCCGTGGCACTTGGAATATCCCACAAATTTGATGAATAATCATCACCACCAGAAAATATTCGGTATTTATCAGACAGGAAGCCCACTAGATGAACTGGTCTAGAATGCAAAGTCCACAATATCCACAGTTAAAATATATCCATGTTTCAAGAAGAGTTAGTCTGTATGATGAGTTAATTAAAGTACTCTAACATAAAAGTGCAGTGTTTAGTATCAGAACTCACAAAACCTCACTTTATAACAGCAAATTTCAAGTATGACTGATTTGAACAATCTTCTTGTCTTTTAAAATCACTACTGAAGTTTTTATTATTAGCCTCATATCCCAACAGATGTTGGCAGAACACACAGGTATGCAAACGCAGATATGCACAGGTATGCAGTTAACCTAGAAATTAGAACATAATACCCAATTTGCAAGCAGTCTGGGTACTTCCCACTGAGAGGAGGTTTCTCGTTGTTCAACATAGATAAAACACGCATTGATCTTTCATAGCACAGAAGTCTGTTGAAGCATTATCACTGTCTTCTCCTCACTGATAAATCAGAACTCCTAACTTCTTCCCCACCCCACACCACACTACCATAATGCATTTTTTCTGTTTTGTTTTTTGGAGCTTTTTTTTAAGAAATTCCTGTGTTTCCTGGTGTATTTCTTCATTGATTTTGTTTAGATGCTTTTTAGAACGCTT
>VZTR01009979.1:87370-98636 GCA_013400775.1 Chaetops frenatus
CTTTTTAGAACGCTTTTCCTACCAGCATCAAATAAAATGTGCTTATCAGTTCAACATACCCCCAATACTGTATCCATACAACATATTAAGAGACATCTAGGTGAAACAGAAAATCTATTTACTCTTTTACATACACGATTCATGTTTAGATTTTTTTTTTTAAAAACTCACTACCATTTTACATATAACTTCAAAATCTACTTTCCGGTAAGATCTACACGAGACGGTTGAAAGCAACATAAATCAGTACTACCCAGATTCTCAGCAGCGCGTGAAGCAGACATACAACTGCAATTTATCATAAATACTGTGTATTGCTGAGGCACTGGAACAGGTTGCCCAGAGGAGCTGGGGATGCCCCTTCCCCGGCAGTGTTCAAGGGCAGCCCGGATAGGGCTCCGAGCAACCCTGAGCACCCCCGCCCAGCGGCAGCGCCGGGGGGGGGTTGGAACAAGACGATCTTTGAGGCCAAACCACCCGGGTGCAAATAGAGCCAAGAAGCTTACACACACAAAGGAAACAAAGCAATTCTGCCTTACTTGGTGTGCCCCTCGAACTGCCGGAGGGGAGCCTTGCCGCCGATGTCGAAGAGGCAGATGCTGCCGTCCTCGCTGCCGGCGGCCAGCAGGCGCCCGTCCTCCCGGTACGTGGCGCAGTACGCGGCCTCCCGGAAGCGGGAGAAGGTCTTGATGGGCTCCTGCGAGTAGCGGCCGTAGATGTGGATCTGGCAAAACAAGAGGCCACTGCATTTTCCTGCCCGGCACCAGCCGACAAAGCCTCAGGGAAGCCCGCACTTACCCTGGAGGATGCTGTGACGGCGTAGTTATACGGCGGGACCGGGGAGAAGTCAATTTTATTTACCGCACCGAATTCTTTTATCTGAACAGGCGTCTAAAACAATTGTAATAAAAACCATTAAATACACGTAAGCACGCCATCAAAGACGAAAACAGCAAAACAAAAGCGGTTCTTCCTACAAAGAGCTCAACAGTCCATTAGAACCAAAAGGTTTTTTAAATATGATAGTGAGTTTCACTTCTGCCAGGCTACTCCTGCTCTTACAATTTTTTTCCAATTCACGCATTACGACAGACCCATTAATTACGTGTTTTGAGGTAAAAAACTAACCCCTGCGTGTTTAAAAAAAAAGTTTTATCTGCACGAAAGCAGTAAAAAAAGGCATTCTGGGGCAGTAACTACGACTGCTGGGCCTCCTTCTCCTTCCTTGTACCCCCGCCAGTACAGCGTGTCCTGCGTGATCTTCTCCCCGAGCTTGGGGCACGCCTGGACCACCACCGGCTTGTACGCGGCCATGGCGCAGGGGGCGCGGCGGGGCGCGGCGGGGCNGGCTCCCGGCTGTGCCGGGAGCTGCGCGAAGCCTGGCTGCAGCTGAGGCTTCCCGCGGTGCTGTGAGCAAGCCACGGGTATTCTGGCGTTACCTTTATCGGTTCAAAAGGGATTTGTGGGGTTTTTTTTTTCCCTACGTATGTGGTAGAAGCAATTTATTTCACTCAGGTTGCGAAAGACATAAAGGAACTTAAAGCGGCTTTAACTTTTCCTTCAAGTCTAACGTTTCTAGGAAATATGGTCATCTTCTTATAGCTTGTTCCTGGCTTGGTATAGACCTGGTTGGTTGTCGTGTGGAGTTTTTTTGTTGCAACTAGGCAAGTATTCTGAAGCGTCATTTCGCTGAAACTCCTACTGGCTTAATTGCAGCATTTGGTTTAAACATCCAGGTGCTGAAAGCCTAAATGGGGAATTTGGTCGCTAACTTGTGGCAGCAACAAGATTGATATTTCACCAGTGTTTTGACTGACGAAACTAAATGCTATAAGCTTAAGTGGGGTTTGGTAATCTGTGTTACGTCTGTTCGTTTGCAGGGTGTCCAGAAAATTGGGCTTGGCTGGCCGGAATTGCTGCGGGCTGGAAACAATGAAGCATCACTTTGCATGAAACTTGTACAGGACTGAGATCATGGCATCTTCAACAAACTTAGATGTTGGGGCCCAGTTAATTGTGGAAGAATGCTCCACAAGCTACAGCCTTCCACCCATGCCAGACATTAAAGTGGAGCATCAGCTTGACACCAGCACAGAGGAAGGCCCAGCTCAGAGTGTCACCATGGGGATGAAATTCATTTTGCCCAATAGATTTGATATGAATGTCTGCTCACGATTTGTGAAGTCTTTGAATGAGGAGGACAGTAAAAATATTCAAGACCAAGTCAACTCTGACCTTGAAGTCGCATCTGTCTTATTTAAAGGTTGAATTTATGGTACAAAGTACTGTCTGTGGACTGTGTCATCCTGTTAAGTTATTATGTTTTCTAAAAAAAAAAAAGCTTCTGCCTTATATGTGTATTGATCAGTTTTCTAAGATCTGTTCCTCTAATGTTTTTATTATATGCTTAATGGATTATTAATGCAAAATTTTTCTCCAAGATTATTTTTTATACAAAATTTTAAATATTTATATGAACTGAAACATCAGTGGCACAAATAGCCTTTTGAGTTAGTAAGAGCTGATGCTGATCAGGAGAACAATCTGTTTCTGTATGCTGTATGGCATGTCCTACAGCAGTATGCTTCTTCACAAAACACTGCTGAAAGCACTGTAGGATCACTTCAGCTCCAGCAGCTTTTAGCAGCATGTTGTATCTTTTCATGAGGGTAACATAGGCCACGTGTGTTTTGTCACTGTGGCTGTGCAAAGCCTCTGGTCCTAGCAATGGGCTTGCCGCTGTAGCTGCACACTGCTGGAAAGCAAATGCTGCTCCAGGCCAGGATCCCTCCCCCTAATCCAGCCATTGCTGGGCAGCTTCCTCAGAACTGAGCCATGATTTTTCATGGCTACGGGTATTGATACAGAGCAAAATTATGACTTACTCTACTCCCCCTTAACAATTGTGGTTTCGAGCACTTGCTGTCATATGCCAGACCATTAGTGGTACATCTTCTCATGAAGTTGATGTCACCTATTTCCTGTAACAAAGGCAAACATAGGCCTGCTTTAAATTTTGATGGTTTCACTGACTTGTGTTGTTTGGCTGCAGTTCTGCCATTGTAGTTTTTAAACCTCTTTGATTCGCCCCAGGTGCTCAGTAGCAGAGCTGCAGGTCTGATTAGCAGATTTATACCCATCAGCAATAGGGCTGTTTTTCTGATCTTACATTTGTAAATCCCTTAGAAGTAGTCCTGCAAATCAAGGGACCACAGGTCAAAATCTGTGGTAGGACTCTTAATTCAATACAGTCAGTTGTAGCTGTTAGATTGGGAAACAAAACATAATTTCGTTTTCTGTTACACTCTACTTCTTTTAATTAATTATCTCCTGAATTTGTGCTTGCATTTATGATCACAAAGTTCTCTGTGGTGTTAATTCAGTGTGTGTGCTAATTAGCTTGCAGTCATTAATTACTGGTGCACACTGGTGTCAAATCAATTAAGCCAATATGGACTTTAATCCTTCAATATGTCTTTCCAGTATTTAATCTCAAAACTAAAAGCTGCTTTTGAGAACTAGAAGCCAAGACCACATATAAATGTATTCTGTAATAAAACGCCATTAGTTTCTAAGAGAAAGCAAGAGAAGTTAGTATGAAGGAACACATCAGCAGTGAATGACTTCCTGAAATCTAAGTGGTGACCTGCCCTTGTATTTTGTGTAAGTTAGTGTGGAACAGGTCTTCCTGCTGGATAGGCATTCATCAGGCTATTAAAATTTTATCCACGAGTGGTAAGAGCCCTGGTGAAGAAAGTTAATGAAGGTTGTCTCCACTCGTGCAGAGGACTGGTTAGGGAGCAGGCAAGGACTGAGCAGGTACCTGAGTGCATGTCTGACCAGACCTGCATCATGCTATTGCTTTGGAGTGTGTCTATAAGAAGATGACAAGTAAAGTGGAGCCTTCTTATGTAATAGATGCATGCCAGGCATGTTGAAAAATCTAGACAAAGGCTTACCTCATTTAGAGACCAACTTGTCTCTGGGTGACATTCTGCCATACTGAACCTGTGAAGTAGCATAATTGTTTTATGCTAGAAATTAATGCAGCCCTTTATTCAGCTTTCACAATACACAGTGGGAAAAGCACATGTCACAAAGCTTTCTTAATGTGGATTTTAACGGTCTTGTGATACTGGTGCTTTACAGTTTGACTTAGAATTTATGGCTTGGTTTTAATGCTCTTAGTAGTACTGAAATCCTCTCTGTTTTTTGTTCAATATAGCTGAATGCAACAGCCACACTTCTCCTTCCCCTGGTATCCAAGTAAGACATGTTTATACTCCATCAACTACTAAGCATTTCTCACCAATAAAACAATCAACTACACTAACTAACAAACACAGGGGAAATGAAGTCTCAACAACACCTCTGCTTGTAAACTGTAAGTATTCTTCTGCCTTACTATTAATAATTATTTTGTGAACTTTATGTTGGATGCTTGACAGATTTATCCAGTTTTTTCTTTGCTGTTGCAATGAACTTCAAAGTAGGAAGGAAAAACTGAGATAGTCTTCTCTAATTTCACATGAGTCCAACCTTAAAATAGTCATCCACCTGATGTATGGAATTCACGACTGAAGTTTGTTTTCCAGAAAGAAAAAAACAGAAAAATCCTTACCTGTACATTTTAAACCAAGAATTAGATTCTAAGTTGTAGTTATGTACTTCATGCCCATGTTTTCAGAACTTGTGCATCTTAAAATTAGATCATGAGTAAATGCTGCAGAATACTTAAGATGTAATGTAATGTAAATACACAATACTGCAAGTGTCATGGTTGTCACAAATCTTGAAAATCAAGGAAGCATTATTTCTGGTGGGGGTTTGAATTGTCAGACGTTTTCTTTATAAATTCATTTGTTGTAATTTACTTCATCAAATTATTTCCTCTATAAATTACAAGTCAGTTATTTTTTAAAAAAAATGCTACTTGCATGGAAAAAATTAATCTGGAGCTCCACTGTAGGCCAATGAACAAAATACGCCGTCTTTCTGAACAAACTAAACTTTTATGTAGTGACTTGGAAGAGGACAGTGAACACTTACAGTTTATGTAATCAGTAGCTAATCTTGTTACTACATCATGTGGATAATTTATTACATATAGCCTCCTGAGCACCCCTCAGGGCTGCTCTAAGTTGCAGTTATCAAAACCATGCATCCACGCAGTTTGGTGTGGGTTCAAAGGTTATTTCTTCATAATCTCTGAGATAACAAAAAAAAATATCTCGCAATCTTTGTTTTTTCCATCAAGTTGTGTGTAGGTTTTTAATGTCTGATCTATTCCACACTGTAGTGAGTGGGAGTCACACCAGAGGCTTTGTTGAGTAGTAGGACAGATCTTCTCATGAATCAAGTGTGATTAAACACCCTTAATTTATCAAAATATGTTTATTTTCACTTGATAAGCGGGTCTTAAAGTAATCTTGGGTTGCTGACCAAACCACAGAGAAGAGAGCACGTTGCTTTGTAAAGAGTCAGTGTGGGAAGTATTCTTGCTTTCTAGAATGACTGCTGCATTGGTTTAAAAATTACCTAAATCTATGAAACTCTGCAAAATTTTCAGTTTTTAAGAGTGATTTAAGTTCAGAGAATAAAGTGAAATTATCTACAGTCTTGAGTCCAAGTTCTGTACTGCGGAAGCCAATGGACATATTATGCTCAGCTCCAAATAGAGCAGAATAAAAGCTGGTGTATGTAACACAAGGTTTTGCTTCGTTTTTCACAGCTTTATCAGTTCATCAGCTGGCTGCTCAGGGAGAAATGTTATATCTTGCCACACGTATTGAACAAGGTGAGATAGAATGAGGTTTAATGCCTTCTTTTTTAATTCGGGCCATTTATATGCTGTTGTGTTTGACCTTTTCCCCAAAGCTATAAAGTCCTCAATTCTGATACAAACTGGAGGACATTTGAGGTAATCTGTTCTTTGCAAATGTGGACTATTGTTTTGTATCAGTCTTTTACTCACTCACTGTATGATTTGCATTTTAAATTAAAACATTAACGTTAACAGTAGCAGGTAAATCCCTTCTCTCCCTGTTCTCTAGCTGTATAGGTAATCCATGGAACTAAGAAAGGAATATGTTAGTTCTGTCACAGCAGTTTATTTTCTTTTTAATTTATCTTTGTCATTTAAAACATACTCCTATTAATGGGGCTTTCCAATTCTATTTAATCAATCAGCATAAAGATCTCCATGTCGCTAATTCAAGCCATGGCTCACACCTGCAATGTAATACACATTCTGAATAGTTTGGCATTTGTGTGTCCATAATACATATACAAAATTTCATCTCTACCTAACATATTTATGAATTCAGTAACATTAATAGTATATTCTTAGTGCACTAATAGTAATCACCCATACTTTCAGTGCATCCTGGTTGAAATGTCTACTGGAAAGCAGATAATGAGTCACTGATTACCAAATACTTTTTAATGAGCTATGTATATGAAAAGCAAATCAATTCTGGAGTCTCAGTAGCAGTTTAAAATGTTTATTTTGGTGCTGTGATAAGCATGGGAATTTTAAAGTGCTTAGATTTAAAAAAAAGTCCAGCTGAAATACATGTCAGTCAGTTGTTAAAAGAAGTTCATTTTTTCTTCTTCCAGCTGCACTCGATGTAGAGCTTAATTGTTTTCACAGACCACCTTATTGATTACATGAAGTTTGTGGGGAATTGAGTTGTTTGATCTATATTGCTGTAAAAGTTCATTCTCTACAAGATTGTGTGGCTCACTATTGAAAAAAACATGGTCTACAGTATAATATAGGATGTACCTCCAAACTTCCTTTATCTTATCTATGGAGGTGAAGCCCAGATACAGACAACCTGTAATATTTGTGAGTAAAAACAGAGTTTGATTTATAGAGAGCTTAAATACCTACATTTCAAATTATTAAACTAAAGGCTGAAATTTTACTTTGGTCAGTTGGATGCGTTGTTCTTTCTTGGACAGTGATAATGCCATCACTGGGACAGAATTTTTTAAAGTTGAGAATAACTTTTAGGTCACACTGGTTCCTGGTGAATAAATGTTACCATCAACACATTTCACCAGCTGCTACAGTGCATTTTGAAAGGGATTACTAAGTTACATATTTTTCTCTGAACAGAAAATTTAATCAATCATAAGGATGAAGAAGGATTTACCCCTCTGATGTGGGCTGCAGCTCATGGGCAGATAGCAGTAGTGGAATTTCTCCTTCAGAATGTAAGGAAAAAATCACCATTGATTTTGAATTCTTTTACTTTTTTGTTTGTTTTGCTTTCTGAAGTTTGTCGATGCTGCTACAAGCTTAAAAATTTTAAAGTTAAGGTCTGTGTAAAACCTCAAATTTGCTTCTTTTTTTAAATTGATACTTTATTTCAGGGTGCAGATCCTCAGATTCTGGGGAAGGGGCGAGAAAGTGCCCTCTCACTGGCCTGCAGTAAAGGATACACAGATATTGTCAAAATGCTGCTCGACTGTGGAGTTGATGTCAATGAGTATGACTGGGTAAGACTTTAGCTTGAATTTAGTCAGAGTGTGCTTTGTTCAGAAAATGAAGCAGGACATAGAACTGGCTTGAGTTTAAAAATTGTTCTACCTCTTCTGAAATACATGAGAGTTTCAAAACTTCCATAGGATAGGAGAAGTTGGTGCTACTAGTTCTGATTTCTTCCTAGAAGGAGAATGAGACTAATGCTGACTTCTTGTAAAAGTGTGATCTTAGCTTTTGAACAGCAGACAAAAATGATGGAAGTTGTAAAGATCTAAAACAGAACCTCATTTTTATAAAACCTAGGAAGTCTCTTATTGGTACATGGAAGCATATTCGTGTGTTAAGGAATTACAGTTGTGGACTGCTTAATCACTAAGTGAGGCATTTCTCTGCTTTTGCAGAATGGAGGCACACCCTTGCTGTATGCAGTACATGGGAACCATGTGAAATGTGTAAAAATTCTTCTCGGTAAGCAGACTGTCCAAACCAAATTATCAATAATAATGTACAATCGGTTCTCATTGTCAGAAATACAAGATTCTATTCCTGTTTTACATAGAAAGTGGTGCTGATCCAACTGTCGAAACAGACGCTGGCTATAATTCCATGGATTTGGCTGTAGCCTTGGGTTATCGGAGTGGTGAGTATTGCAAATGTAAACCCTTTTTAAAAAATTTTAGTTTTTACAGCTCCTCATATATGTAGCTGCTGTATTGGCCTAATAGAGGTTTTGCAGCTCTTAACTTGTTACCTGTCCTACAAGTCTTAATAATCCTAAATTCATCAGGCCAAAATGGGTAGGAGCTTCCATTTCGTCTTTCAGAAAGTCAGATACTTAGTAAGAAAATGTCACTGACCTGCATCTATATCACTGGACACAAATAATGGTGTTTAGGGCTGATGCAGCCATGACTCCGACAAGGGGAGCTGAGCTGCTCCCTCACCCTGTACAAAGGAGTGTGTTACTGGACAGTGGTAAGAGGCCAGCAGCCCACTTGAACCCCTCACCCTACTTGACTGGCATGATGTGATGTAATTTACAAAACCACCTTCTTCAGTCAGATCAGCTCTACCTCTAGTTTGTCCTGGAGGCAGAGAGTAATCAGTGAATTATACTGTCTCACTTGGTTATGGAAACCAGAAACAAAGAAGGGTTCCTTGTTGGTTTTTTTCCTCATTGCTGCTGTCATTTTGAAAGCTGTGAAATGTCTGCCATTACAGAAATGAGTGGAATCAAAAAGTAAGCCCAGCACTGTACATGTAGCTTCTCCAAGCAGAGGCTGTGCTTATGACTGAGCCAGTGTCATGATTTAACCCCAGCAAGCAGCCAAACCCCACACAGCTGCTTACTCACTGTCCCACCTGAGAGATCAGGAAGAGAATCAGAAAGGTGAAAGCCGAAGAACTCCTGGGCTGAGAAAGAGCCAGTTTGATGGGAAAAGCAAAAGCTGTGCACACAAGCAAAGCAAAACAAAGACTTCAGTGCTTCCCATGGGCAGGCAGGTGTTCAGCCATCTCCAGGAGAGCCAGGCCCCAGTCATGCAAAATGGTTACTTGGGAAGACAAATGACATCACCACAAATGTCTCCCCTTCTCCTGCTTCTTTCCCCCACTTTATACACTGAGCACGATTTCACACAGTCTGGAATATCCCTTTGATCAGTTTGGGTCACCTGTCCTGGCTGTGTCTCCTCCCAGTCTCCTCAGCACCCCCAGTCCCCTCACCAGTGTGGCAGCACCAAAAGCAGAAAAGGCCTTGGCTCTGTGCAAGCCCAGCTCAGCAACAGCAAAAACATCTCTGTATTATCAACCCTGAATTCAGCACAAATGCAAAACACAGCCCAATGCCAAGCACTAAGAAAATCACCTCTACCCCAGCTGAAATCACCACAACTTCACAGATGTCTACGTTTAAGACTGCTTCAAGAGCTCAATCTCAAGTGTTTCACAGAAGAAGTGTCTAACAAATGTTTTTGCCTGCTTTCTGTTTGTAGGCTAAAAATTTGCTTTCTGTGTGCTATGAGCCTATTCAAACCAAAGAACTGATCATGACCGCCAAAAACATCTGCCTAACTGGGTGTATTGTTTTTGCATTACATAAGGCCTTTATTTTATGAAGGAATACAGACTTTATTCACAGAGTGAATGTGTACATACCTGGTTTTATTAAATGATTGCACAGGACAAGCAGGTTTCTGCCAGAAAAAAACAGTATAACCCTAAAAACACCTAAAAAATCAATAGCAATTAACCTCGTCTCTTTCTCTGCTTTAGTTCAACAGGTTATTGAGTCTCATTTATTAAAGCTGCTTCAAAATATCAAGGAATAATGGTTGGCTCTTCTGCGGGTGCCACACCTTGGCTTGGAGATTTGAACTGGTGTTGAGCTCTCTAATCGGTGACAAGAGTTGGTTGTTTTGTAACTTTACCTCAGTGCAACCATTTGCTGGCTTTAGTTAAGTTTTTTTGTGTTCTTCCTCTTCTTTCACTGTTGTTAATACAAATGTGCAATGTCATGCTTTCCTTAATTATAATTTATATAATTTTAGAATAAAGAATCAGTTGTCGTGCATGGAAATCTTTGTAAATAAACCCAGTTTTGACTAGCTAAATGTTTACACTGTGTGCAGTGGGTGGCCCTATGCCAAGGATCCTATTATATCATGTCATTGATACATAATCACAAGAAGAAATGTGTTTAGATACTGAGGTGTATCACCATAGAAGATAAATATCTGTATTGTTAATAGTACCAAAATCTGCACTGTGTAAAGTTTTTGAGATCCCCAGTTAATATTTATCCTGGCTGGACCCAGGACAGGGTTCAGTTTTACAATAACGAGGAGGGGGCTAGGACCCAGAGATTATTCCTCATCATTATTCCTCTGGTGAATCCCAGAGATTCACCTCATTGCTGAGAGAAGGAGGAGGTCCCTTCCAGGGAGAAGGAGTTCCTTCCAGTTAGAGTGGACTGGCTGCAGTGGGGTTGGTGGAGCTCTGCAATGAGCATTTTTGCATATGAATCACTCTCTCTTTTGTACATTTCTATTAATATTGTTGCTGTTAATGTTTGTTTTCTTGCTTCATTACTGTTTCCAGTAAATTTTTCTTATCTCAACCTGTGATCTTTACCTTTTTTGCCTCATATTCCTCTTTCCATCTCACCCCAGGGGAAAGCAGAGAGGGAGTGGGTGAGCAAGCAAGTGGCAGTGTGGTTTGAAGAGTCTCAGTGGGAGCACTAAACTGGGCAGTACCATTCCAAAACCACAGGAGTCTTGTTTGGCACCCAATATGGGGCAGGAAGGATTGAAAGTACAGATCTGACCAGAGGGGATTGGAAACAATTTCATTGAAGCATTTCTTGTATTAGGTAGGGAGCCACTGGTCACAGTGTTGCTTGATCTGTTGGTGTAGGTGCTGTACCTAACCCTTTATATATTTTTGCTCCTCCTGATGCTATTTTTCAGAGGACGGAGAGGGATCAGGATTGTTCTGCTGTTGTATTGTGTGACATTAGTTTATGGCATGATAACATCAAGGGCACTGAGGGTCATTTGGGATATGTACTCAGTGCTACTCTCCTACCCTTATCTCAGGACTATGTTTTGCAACTCCATTAATAGTTATGTCCAGTCTGGTAGGGGAGAACTGGAGAGGACGATTTTCCCCATCCTGTCACTTCTATTACAAGAGCTTTTGAGAATTTTGAATTCCCTTTCATTGGTAAGGAGAGCATGTTCTTGTTTATAAATCTGCCAGGTCTCCTCACTGCAG
>VZTR01009979.1:101380-120036 GCA_013400775.1 Chaetops frenatus
TTTCCCCATTGGCTGAGGTACTAGGAAGTTAACAGCCTTCTCGAACCTCCAATCCCATATGCCCCCTTGAATCAATCATTTTACCTCAAATTTCAGAAGTTCAGGCTTGTGCAGACCCTTGTCTATCTCAGGAGTCAAAGTGTCTGGGCTCTGCAACAAACCTGCTGTTTGAAGTTAGTAGAGACATTACGACCCACTTCAAAGACGTTAACACCCATACCTTCACCCATCAAATTATTTGTAAAGACATTAGCACACACCTTTCCTCTCAAGCATGACGGAAAGGTACTCTCAAAGATGATCAAATAGTGCACCCAAGCAGGTGGAACACCGTGGAAAAAGGTATCCAGTACCTGAGAGGATTAACTGCGCTGAACATAGTCTGTAGGGGTTTGAATAATGAGCAGATAGATCCTTTTGGGTGGATTAGAGTGACAAGATACTGAATGATCAGTGGTTTTATATGTGTGTGTGTGTGTGTGTATAGGGTTTGTTTTAAAACAATTTCGTTGCAATGGAGAGGATCTATGTAGCCATTTTTGTTACTGCTATCCATAGTAACAATATAAAAGCATAAAAGTACCGCTTAAGAAAATATATAAGGAAAAGAAAAAGGAAGAAATTACAAGAGTAGAAAGGTATTACCATGATGAATCCAGTGACAAGACTTTATTGTTGCAATTTCCATGTCCTTTGGTTAAACTGATGTTCAGTCTTCTGATGTTCAGACTGCCAATGTTGGGATGAATGTTCAAAGGGGAAGTCTCTCCTACACTTAATGCCACCAAAGCTGCATGGAGTAAGTGGGTCTCACTGATCACACTGCTTGGTGTGCCTCCAATTCTCTCTAGCCTGCCACAGGGGGAGGGGAGTCTTAATAAGCCGTGTGTGGCTTCAGTGGGAACATTTGACAATACCTGACTTGTTTCCACCTGCCTTCCACTGTTAGTCCTGGAACAACTAGGCCAACGCATTGTAGGTTGAAATTTCCTTGGTACAAGACAGTCTTAACTACAAGTACAGAACTCCTAAATATCCTTCATGCAGTGGCTGAAAGCAGGTATCAGCTGTGTGGGAAGAAAAGCCACAGCCGCCTGCACGACAGCCTTCTTCAGCCAGTGCAGTCCTTTGGATCATAGAATATCTCAAGTTGAAAGGGACCATACCAATCATTGAGTCATATTCCCTGCTCCTTGCAGGATGATCCCTGTGGGTCCCTGCCAATTTGAGATATTCTATGACTACCTCAGACTAAACCATATGACTAAGCATCATCCAGATGCTCCTTGAATGCTGACAGGCTTGGAGACCATTTTCCTGGGAACCTGTTCAGTGACCAACCACCCTCTCAATAAAGAGCCTTTCCCTCATGTTCAGTCTGAACTTTTCTTTGAAGCAGTTTCATTCCTTATGTCTGATCTCTGGTTACCAGAGAGGAGATCAGTGCCTGCCTCTCTTCCTCTCCTCCTGTAGGCTGCCATAAGGTCACCTCAGTCTCCTCCTGACTGAACAGACCAAGTGACCTCAGCTGCTCCTCACACGGCTTCCCCTCCATATCCTTCACAATCCTTGTGGCCCTCCTTTGGACACTCTCCAATAGCTTTATATCTCTTACACTGTGGCACCCAAAACTGTCCCCAGCACTCGAGGTGAGGCTGCCCCAGTGCAGAGCAGAGGGGACAATCCCCTCCCTTGCCTGGCTGATGCTGGGCCTGATGCCCCTCAGGCTGTGCTTGGCCCTCTTGGCTGCCAGGGCACTGCTGAGCCATGTTCAACTCGGCCCCAGTCTAAACCCTTACATCTCTTTTTGCAGGGCTGTTCTCCAGCCTGTTGTCCTCCAGTCTGAGGGATGGCCCAGCTAGCTGTTCAGTTAAAACAGCAATTATTCTGAAATTAGTTGAAAAAGATCAGACTGTAACTAACGTTAATCAGAATGTAGCTGATTTTCTCGGACTTCTGCACATTGTCAAAGCTACAGTGAATGATGGGACATAATAGTTTTGCACAAATAATAGACAAGCTTTTGAAAGAGACTTTTCAGCAGCCCTTCCCCAAAAGCAGATAGAGTTTTTCCCTATGTAATGTTCACGGTTTCAAGCGTTTCTCCGTTGTGTCCACTAGAGGTCTGGCATCTACTGACACCCATACACCCTTAATCCCTGCCTTTCTTCTCCAGTCCAGTGGTAGTGAGCCCAACCTCCAAGTTCCTGTATTTCCTGTATAGTGTCTCTACTGTGCTAATTTTTCCTCTGTTTGAAAATAAATGTATACATGAAGGAAATTAGTACTATTTAGAGAACACGCACTGTGATTCTGATGAAAGGGACTGTAAGGCTGGAGAACAATCCAGCCAAGTTCTCTGACTCTGAGCCAGAGAAATAATGAATTAAAAATACTAACTTTGAAATAACAAAGCTACTGAATATACAAAATGGGAAACAGTAGAAAAAAATTCCAAAGCAACATGGATTAAACCTGAATTTCTGGCTAAATTTCCCTCTGACTCTATGTACTGAAACATCCGTGGTACCTAGAAGGCACACCTTGTGTCAGAATTAACTTCTGAAAAGTTGTGAGAGCCAGTGCAGAGATGCATTTCTTTCATGATGCTGAAATCTGAAATGGAATCAGCCTTAGGGGAAGTGAAGGAAAAAAATGTAACTGACCTTGCAGGTGTTGGTGAAATCCTTGCTCCATTATCTATCTCCCAGGCTTTGACACCTGTATTCTTATGTAGCATTTACACCAGTTTTATTGTAGCATGCATGATTAAATCAGATGAAAGAAACAGCACATCTGACATGCCTTGGAAGCAAGAGAGAAAAAATGTTTCATAATCAAATAAAAATATGTCTCTTGTACACAATTCTAAAGTAAAATAACATGAAGTTATTACAGCAATTACTGTAAAGTTGCATATTAAAAACACTGAGATTTAATGTCCTTCATAAAAACAAATGCTGAACTTCAACATTTGTTGAAAAGTAATGCAGATAAAATGCAGGTTTTGTTTCCTTGAGATACCATAACCCGAACAATTTTTTCTTAAATTGCAAGACATCTCATGTATAGACAAAACTACACCAGTATGTTTAAAGAACAGAATTTATTTTTCCTGTCTTGTTTGTATTACAGGAAAATACTTGCTCTAAATAATGAACTTCAATATCTGCTCTGCATTTTGTCTTGAATTTCAGTCAGCGATAATATATAAGAAATGAAAATAATTCATAACTATTGCCTCAAAAGATATCCTAGAAAATGTGTTTTTTAATGATATGTGAAGACATTGGAGTAGAGGAATGTAGATTAAGACAAAACAATTTCCATCTTTTTGCTGCAGAATGTCAATGAATTTTGTGAGGTAGTCATCACAACACCTCCCACAAGAGTGAGTACAAAGGTGAAGATAGTAATCTTTCAGAAGCCATTTCCTGCATTGTAAGTCCTTTCTATTGTGTAACATTATGCTGCAAAGGGAACATGGAATTGAAGTTTTTTGTGAGTCTTCTGAGGACCCTGCAGGGACCAACCAGCACTATTTCATAAGCTATGATTCAGATACCCTGAGGAAAACTAAGTCAAGAGTTAGCAAATAGGGGAAAAAAAATCTATGCAAAGAAAAGGCTTTACTCATAGGAAAAAAATCTGTGTGTAAAAAGCACAGACAACTGTTGATTATGCAATATTAACAGCATGCTTCACTCCACATACTTTGTGTTTCTCTGAGACACAACAATGAATTTTTGTTTCTCTTGGTGTAAATACTTCTCAGTATTAATTTTTTTTTGTTCATAGTGGCAAAAATTCTAAGTGGTGAGAATTTCAGCATTGGTTAAGTGTTTTGAAAGGTCAGTCTTCTGATTTTGTTCTAGTGAATGATTTCTGTAGCCTCCGACGGCAGTGAGAAGACACTATGACTTACCTTTGAACCACACCCATGAGTCCAAAAGCAGCAGTGTTTCGTTGTCACAAGACCAGAGGAGTTTGAAAATTCTGCAGTCAAAATCTTAACTCCAAGTTGATCTTCTCCAAAGTTTTTACCAAAAGCTCTTGCCCGTGTAATTTCTTACAGTAATTGTTCATCCTTTACATTTGAACTTGAATGAGAGCATGCACTTTTTTGGAGTATTAAGAGCTATATATATCTATAATAAGTTGCTTTTCCTGATTAACTAAATTTTTTTTTGCTAAATTCAGTGTACAGCATGTAAACACAGATGCCATGAACTCTGCTCACAAAGCAGATTGCCAGAAGTTTTTCATGTAGTAGCAACAGCCAAATGCTTCAGAGCTGCACAAAGTCTTTGTCTTATTCATCCCCGTTTGACTTTGCAGGGTATTCTGGTTAATCATGTACAATGTTAGCATTACTATTTGCATGTAAATTTGATGAGCACTTTGTAACACTCTTCCCTGTCTGCTCTGGTTTTCCCTGGGGCTGTTACTAGTTCCACTCTGTTGCCTTCTTTGTTCATCTGTCTTGTATTTTGAATTCCCCACTTGTATTTCTGAGACAGTTACAGAAAGCAGCAACCTCCCGCCAGACCTTCCCAGGGTAGAGCATAATCTCTCTTCAGCCCTCCTGTGGGTTTTTACTTGGTATTTAAAAAAAAAATGTCTGTATCCTACACCTCCTTATGCCACACAGGGAGCAGGTGCCCACAGCAGGGAGCCAAGTGATGGAAGATGAAGCCTCTGCTCTTCACCTTTTCCATGATCCACGGGAGATGATCTCGGCTCCCCACTGTGGCACTAGCGGCAAACTCTGTCCCAGGGCCATGATGGAAGTGTCCCATGCCACTTTTTTCCCCCCAGGAGAACTCAGCAGTTGATAACCCAAGAGTATTCCTGCAGTAACAAATAATGTTCCACAATTCCAAGATGAAAATCAGTCACTGAATGGTACTCTTAGCTGAGAAACAACGTGAGACAAACTTTTACTTACAGCATGCACCGATTTTGCATTTCCAGAGCAACTTCATTGTGCCTTGGTCCTACAATCTACCTTTATGCAATCTTGAATCTTGGTTCTTTAAACTATGATAACGATGCTTACCTCACAGCCCAAGGAAACAGCTGTAAACTAATGTCAGAACTATTATTCATCTTCCACAACTGTTTTGTAACAGTAGCTGGAACAAAAAATGTCAGAAGTACAGCAATCGTGAAAGTTTATCCTAATTCTAGGTGACCTGTTTTGGCTAAGCAGTTCACATCCACAGCTCTAGCCTACCCCTAAGCATCAACCAGATGTAACTCCATAGTCTCATGAAACTGGAAGGAATAAGGGATAGGAAAAAAAGAGAAAAAGACAGGCTGTATTTACTGTGATGATAGACTCAAATATGTTCTGCATTTTTAACTAGTAAGCTAATGTTAGGGGCATTCCAGTAGTTTTTCCTGAATACTGTGGACCAGACTTTTTTTCCTTTACAACAACAGTATAAATCACTGGGGTGCAGACACTGCCCATCACTAGAATGATCATCATTAGTATTGTTATAGCAGTTCCGCTTGCATGCACCTCCTGCTGTGCAGCACATAATGCTTTCAGGAAGTACACTGCTCCATCTGGCAATGAATGTATAACTGGGTGAATTAGGAATCCAGTCACTTGGAACTTTAAAGATCAAAGATATTGTTAGGGGTTAGTCCTAGGAATGACGTCTGAATAGATCTTTCTGTTGGGGGCTATTTGTCACCAAATTAAGCTAGCAACTCTCCAGGCACACAGGACTGTAAAGCATGTCAGTCAATCTTCTGCAGATGAGCAGTGATGAGGCCAACCATATACGCAGAAATCAGCAGGGAAGGTTGCAGACCCCAACAGAAACGAGGATGTAAACTGGACACAGCAACAAGATGGATTACAGCTGTGGGACTGCACTGTACAGCTCATCCTTTTCCTGCAAGAGTAAACCTAAGTAATCCCTAAATAATCCTCTGAAAAAAAAAAAATCCTGACCTGCATTGTGGGAGATATTGTTTTGATTCATTATGTAAATCAACTGTACATGCTCTTTTTTTAGCACTGAAATCAAAGCATAGCAAATACAATCACATCACATGCTTTTCACAGCCTACAAAATTTTCTAGCACATCAGCATTTCTATTTCATAAATAGAAAACAGAGCTTACAGAACGGCATCACTTTCACACCAGTTCTAGAATATATCATTGCCAAGCATTTTAGGAGGACTTATCATACCATCCAATGGCTGGATGCAACCTTGTGTGTTATTGTCAGCTAAGGGACACTGAATGATGTGCAGGCTACAGGCACATTTGATGTACTAGAACTTATTCAGGCTACTAGCACCACGCAAGCTTTAGCTAAATCTGGTAGATCTATCCACCTCACTTTTGCAGCCTCTAGGCTACACCTAGATTGTAACATTTAAGACAGGCTAAGGGATTCAACACAATTGTTTCTGAAAATGCATCACAAAAATAGCTTGCTTATCTACTCTGCAACTCTGGTATAACATCTATCCCAAATATAGGGTAAGATCAGAGGCATAACAACACTGCCATTGTCTCCAAAAAGGCTTTTGTTTAGAAGCATTAGGATTTTCTGTTCACATAAAACACTGCTTCCAGAAGGTCCACAGCATCCCAGAAAAATGTATCAGTGCATCCTTGAAGACTTGCATCCCCACTGGAATTTAATTTACAACCTGCTTACATAGTTTGTCTGTCAAATATATTGTATATCCTGATGAAACCAGAGAGTTGCCAAGGTGGGACACAATCAGGAGTAAAACCACCAGGTTTTGAAATAAATAATCACCTATTTTTCAAGGTACAAATGATTAAAATAGGACAAGGCTAAAATATGAGGAACAAATATAATGTGAGTAAAGGGTCTGTTGTACAAGTGCGAGGGCTGATGCACTAAAGCAGAATGACAATCCATCTAGAATACAGTTCCTGACAGAGGTCAGCCTAGACACCAGTGTATACGTGCACAAGGTCACATCTAAGTAAGTCTGAATTTTGTATGGTGGAAGATGATGACTCAGTGAATCCTGAGACCTGTAAGCTAGTCTAGCTTCTACACAGTGAAAACAGCCTGAGCCCCCGGCCCCCCCAAAAAAATCTTAAAGATCATCACCCCCGGGTAGTAATTACTGGAGCATGAAATGCTGCAGATGTACATGGGAATTGTTTATCCAAATGTTGCCCCCAACACATGCTAAAGGCAAACCCCAGCTGCATGAGCTGGCTATACTGGTTTCACACTGTTTAGGAGCTTCCCTAAACCAGAGAGAACTGTACTAAACACTGATTCCTAACACTAACTGGTGCAAAGTAGCCAGGAGGGAAAGAAATTAATTGTCAAATTAACCCCTCCCGAGTGCTTTGAATACCAACTGTTCCTGGAACAAAAACTTGTAATGCACATCTCAAATCAATAAACCTGCCACTTTGCTGACAAAATTGTTCAATTTTTTCACTTCATCTCCTTTTTAGTTTAGCTTTGAATCCTACAAACACTTATGTTCACATTACCTTTACAGGTTCAGGAGCCTTGAGCCAGTAGCTGTATCTCACCGCGTATTTACGTAAGACTCATGCTTGGTAGAGGCAGATGAATGCCACAACTCTAACACAACAAAATGAGTTTACTGACCTGTACAGGTGAAGCCAAACAATGTTAGAAATCAGCACAAATGCAGAAGTCTTTAAGATGCAGTTGTTCATGATAAGTATTATAAAAATGGCTCCTAAACACTGAAGTCTGCTCACCATGCATCTTAGCTACCTTACTCACCTATGTGGCTCTAATGAGGCTTTATCACTTTTAATTCCACCTGGTCCTGCAAAGGCAACAATACTGAAGAGACAAGGAAGATATTCATCACCACATACATTTTAACACCATTCTACTCTATGGTGACTACCAGTCACAGTGTCAGTGTAATACCACAGATGTCAAGTCAAACACCAATGTCACACAGCTGGCATAGATTTTGGCATCCCTAACCATCTTACTATCTTTTTACAGTCACAAGAGGGCAAAAAGCCCTCCTACATCTCAGTTGGGTTCTTAAAGGTGGCAGTAGTCTTGCTTATACACAGTTATTAGAAATCCATCACAAAAACAGCAGCTCACAAGATGCTACTGTTGAGAGATCTGACTGTACAGTCATACTCAGTTACATCTGCATTTGCCTGATTGCAGTTACTGGAAATAACAGGAAAGAATAGCAGTTTCTGGAGCTCTGTTTCAGTTGATACTTTCAACAACTTCAAACCTTGCCTAATCTTATTGCATAATTTTAAACTCGGTGATAACATGCAGTGCAAACACTTGCCACAAGTTATATATTGGTTGTGAAGTGGGATACTGATCAGGTGTGTAGGGTTGAAATTGTTGAGACCCCAGCATATGCCTTATAGACATTAACTCAGGTAAAACTTACACAGAGAATGTTATGAGCTGTTAACTCAACTTCAGGTGTGTCCTAAAAATTTGGAGCAGAATACAACCCATTACTACATTTTTTCCAGAAAAAAAAAGCGCAGTTCAATAGAGTTGAAGAATAAGGATCTCAAGTACAGCAGATACTTCCACATTTACCTGCTAGTATCCTGCAGAGCACATCAAATCCCCAAGTGTTGCAAATCTTGGTTATTAGGTATCAAAACCAAAAGCTTTTGCATGATCAAACTGATCTTCAGCCAATCTAAACAGCAGCAAGATATCCTAGAATTCTGCCTTCTACCCGTGCAGGAAGTTTTAAACATAGGTTATAATCATTAGTACCTATATCATTACAACACTAATCATTCAGCAATTGTTCTGATTTGTTTGGATTAACTAGCACTGCAAAACACTGGGTTGTAACTCATCTGTTAATGTATTACTAATGCCTGCACTACACAAACATTGTTAGAATGGCTTTTCTTTCACTACCAGCATACCTGCGGTGCAATGTAAAGGCAATGTAAATTACATCTGTTAAATCTCTTACAAAAACAAGAGATTACAGCAAGACAATACAGTAGCAGTATTACATAAGATGTCTTCCTTCTATTCCGTAACATTATTTTATAATGATAATCTATGCATGAAGGCAGAATATTAGCAGAGCAGTTAAAACTTTCATGATGAAACTGTAGGTACCATGTCACCAAGAAACCACAGCTTGAAGTCAATTAGAATACACAGAAATAGTTATACCCCTGATTCTTAGAGCTTCCACATACATCCGCTCTTCATCCATCTTTAAAGACAGAGTTCAACTCACAGTCAAACTAATTGTGGTACTCCCTCATGCTACAGACAGTTCACCTAAGCTAAGTAAGCCTTGACTCAGCTGTACTGTAAGCTCCTTTTTTTGTAAAGTAAGACTTCCTCTCAGAGTCCAATCTCTGTTACTGGTCAGGATCTTACAGCTATCATATCCAGTAGAAAATATTTTCAGCAACTCTCACAGATTGCTAGATGTGGCTGAAATGTGGCTGAAAGGAAAGGAAGAAATAATAGCTCAGAAAAATTAGAAGCCACATTGCATGTATTCATTAAGTGCAGGACATGCTGAGTACTTATTAATATTTTAAAATACCTAGCTTAGAAATCTCTCCTCTTTACATATACCACCATCTTGCCAGTCACCTAAGGCTGTAATCTAGTCACCATCAACATGGACTTCCCTATATCTCTGTTGAATATTAACTCCCCAGTTTCCTAGCTTGTTCAAATCTATTCCCAATTTAAAGGGGACAATAGCTTATTATTCCACCTGTACCATTACACAACCTTTAGGTTTTCAGCAGATTCAGCAGACAACTTGAGGAAAAGCAAATTGTCTGTGTGATGTTTCACCCATAGTATCAGCACAAAATTGCAGAGAGGTGGCAACTACACTTAACTTCCCCCACACTCCAGGCAAACCTATATAATAAGATACATAAGCATGGGTTTCGCATTTGAAGTATTGAGCTGTGAACATTTTAAACCAAATGTTCTTCCTTTGTCACGTATGTTAAGTATACACTACAAATTACATTAAATTCTCAATGGTTTCTTTTCCTAAGAGACACAACCAGACTCACAACACTTTAGTAAGAACAAACACATAATAAAGCAAGGTGGCTTCTAGAGCTTTAAAACCATTATTACTTTAAAACCATATTTAGAAGCTTTTCTATGCACATGCTAGCTTAATAAAACACACAGCTTTACCACCTCCCAAATGGGTTCTGTTGTTCGGGTCTTTATATTAGACTATATTAACATTAAAACACTGCAAAGGCCTTAAAGCATAAGATTGACAATTATGAAAATATGTCCAAAAGTCTGTTCCAAACATTATGAAAAAATCTCACTAGAACCCACCACTGCATTGAGTCAAGTTATTTCAGAGCTTAATGTGACAGAACCTGAACATTCCCTTAGACTTTTAAAAATAAAAAGCTCATTAGAAACACAGCATTGAATCCAGGATTGAACATGAAGTTAAACATGAAGAATACTGCACCCTTACAAGATAGGTACTTCCATTTAGACTCTGCTATAGTCAAAAACATGTTTTGCTCATACCTTTATCCTGAGTCTCAACATGCAGATTATGCCAGTTTTTCCTAACTGGGAGTGTACTGGGAGCGTACCTTGCACAAAGACTCCCACAGGCATGTCACATGGTTTATCACTAGATTAGCCTTATTTTGCACTTCAAAGACACTGCTTTAGTAAGGACCTTATTTTTTAAGCACCAAATTTGTCTCTTAGAGGGGAAAAGGCAAACAATGTCTAGAACATCTAAGCAAGGCCCGAAGTTACTTCATAAGACAGAAATCAGTATGGGTTAAAGCAAGTATTTATGTGGACTAGCATATCTGAATCACAGAACAGGTAACACATTGATAAAAACCCAGCATGTGATTTATTTATTCAACTGTTGGTCACAGGAAGTCTGGCCAACTACTCTGCAGAATACGTTTTTTACCTTATACACAGCAATTATATTTGCCATCCTCATTTCAAAAGTCAGATTCACATAGGCCTAGTTTTTCTACCTTATTGCCACAATTCAACAGATGCACTTTTTTAGCCAATTCAATGCTGCAAGCAAGTTTACTGTTCAAGTACTTGTAAACCAAGACAAGCGCTCTGAAATTGTTACTCAAAGTTCTTGCACTTGACTTCAGCCACATCATGTTCTCATTAGTCTGCTGGCTCTGCCTCAAACCACAGGAGTTTTAGGGCTTGAACAAGTTCATCCACTGTTTCCCAGCGTGTTACACAATGACAAACGTGCTTGGCAAGTCTGACACAGACCCACCCTTTCCCAGACACATGGAGAGCCTCTTTATGGGTATAGCTAAGTCTTACCCTGAATTTTATCCTCGACAAGTCATGGTGAATCTACACTTCCTGAAGTATCTGTTCTAAAAACAACCTTAGAAGGCCAAGATCTGGGTGCTCTTCTGTCCTAGCTTACCTTCCATTATGCAAGAGTTCTGATCTATCATTAATATCAATAGCTCACAAACATGAAATTTAGCTCTCATCCCTGGAAACTCTAACACAGAGGTCTGAATGGAATTTAAAACATCTTTCTTGTGCCATAAAAAGTTATCTTTTTCTCTGAAACACAACAAAACCCCAAAAAGCAATAAAAGTAACACATTCTTCAAACAGTCAAATTATTAGTTAATAGATCTGAAGCTGGAAAATACAGACTTAATTACGAGCCACTATCAATTCTATTAAGGCTTTTCCCTCTTTCTGTGTTTCTTTCCCCCACCAATGGTTTCAGATGAGTAAAATTAAAATGGTGTTGTTTAACCCATTAAACAGTTATGCCCTGCAAATACCTATTAAACATTCACAGAAGATAAAAATTTAACACTCACATGTAGCTCCCCAAGGCCATGAAGAACAGCAGCAAGCAGCTGGCTAGTGAAAGCTCTTCCTCAGCTTGCATGTTTTATGTTATATTAAGCCACCATTAACTGTTGCTAAAATACAATTCTATTTCTTAAATTCAGTAGGTTACAAAGTGACTTAAAGCCTACCTAGCTCTAACCTGCAAACACCAGAAATTCACCAATTAAGTCCAACATGTTTCATTATGCACCGAAAGATTTTTCTGGAGCCAGCTTTTTAACACAGCAAAAGGAAGATGCTCTGCAGAAACACAAAACCTTTTAGGATTGTTTAATATTTAGGGCCATTTTTGTTCCTGATTTTCAGACAAAAAGTCACACCAGAAACTTTGTGCTATATTTTTATTGTATGCCAAAGTTCATTAAAGATGAGTGTTTGCTTGTATACAAGTTACTCAAAAAACGTGTCTAGGCAGAAATTTGTTAGCAATCTGACTTATTTCAAAGCATAGGTTTGTTCAATTGGGCCACAAAAATAATATCGTGTACAAGCAGTAACTAAGGAGCTGTACATTCAAGGAGTTTCCAAATATCACTGATCTTGAGATCTCATCAGGAAATAAAATCAAGGCAGTCACAATATAAAATAGCAGCTCCATGTAGCTTTTTCAAGTTTTAATTTTATTCAGGAGGTGACAGTTCAGTTTGCCTCATTCTTCGAAGCTTCATCGAAGTTTTCAACAAGATCTAGAAAAAGATTGTTGGAATTAAAGTTTGATCCACTTCCCCTTTGCCAAACATTTTGCGTTTGAATTTTTTCCAGAGTTCTACTTCATATCAAGTTTTGACACCATAAAAACTTTCAGCTTGTAAATAGTAAATAATTTTTAAGAGCTTCAAGGTTTGTCCTCCTTTCTCAACCAAGGAAATTTTGGACGGTTCATTAAAAAGCACAATTCTAAAAGCATTTAACTTCACTATAATCACAACTGGGCAATGATTCTGACAAAGGTAGTTTCTTATGGAACGTTAAATAATGATCTTAGTCACAGCTATTACTTCAGCATAGGACCAAAATGCTAGCTCAAACTGCTAAGTCTCTCATGGTATCTGAAATTAATGAAAAAACCTGCCCACAGAAATTCTGTGACAGCAAGTGACTAGACAACACTATTACTACCCTTGCCCTGATCTTACGCTATGCATAAGATCTCTCAGCAAAACTCACTTCCTTTTCCTCCACTGCATGTTTGCTCTTACCTGGAACTTCATCATCATCATCTTCGCCAGTAGCAAGTGGTGCTTTTCCGTCCACAGCTGCAAGAGTAAGTAGTTCAAAAGCTTAATTCAAGCTCACCATAAGCATTTTGATTTATTGTTTAGCTTTGCATTTTTGAAAACATGATCAGAGATCCTGGGCTAAGCTTCAATACTTTATCCAGTTCTGTAAATAAAAATCTTTATCTAATATAGCAAGTCCACATTCCCTTTGTTACTGATAATGCTCAAACAGCCCAGTAGTGAAATTAGAAGATGCATGCTAAACAGCATACTAGTCAACATCTTGTATCTAGGTATACTGAGTGCCCTGCATGACAATAATTTCCAAACACAAGTGCAGAGATTGATTTTAACAGTTTTTCCTAAAAGTAGGTTAGTTTAAGGACTACCACATGGCTTTTAAACTTATGTATTTTTTATCATCAAGTTTTAAGGAACAGAAAGATCTTTTTATCCTACACATTCAAAGAAAGCTGAGGTGTAATAGTGAAATTGGAGGCAGTCACACTACTAGAAGAAGTACTTAAAGGGTATTACTGTTCCCTGGCAAAGTCAGAGGAATATGGAACTGGATGCACAATTTTACACTCTTAGGTGGTTGCAGTGACCTAGTGTTCTGGTCCACAAGTTTGCTGACTCAGTAATTTCTTTAACCGTTTCTGCTGCATTTGACAGAAGTAGTGAGGTAGTGACCATCTCCACTGTAGCAGACCAGTGAGCACCTGCTGAACTGGGCAGCAGTATAATGCTAAGAACAGACGTCTCAGGTGTCTGTGCCACTACTCTACTACTATCCTTAGCTGTACTATCAAGGGTAAGTTGTCTCATGCTCTGTACTACCTTAGTTTTATTCTAATTAATCCTTCTCAGTTTTTAAAAAAAAGCATGTGAGGAAAAAGATGGATTCTTACTAGACCTGTACAGTAATTTCTAGAGAACCAGAACTGATGAATGCATAAACTTCTGTTTTGAAAGGGCTTTCAACAAGGACATCACTAACCTTGATTTGTTTTTTTCAAGAAGCAGAAAGTTGTTAAAGCTTAAGTGCACCTTAATGTTAAAAACAACATTTTAAAACCAAATCATGTTATTGCATACTAAATTACCTGCATTCTGTCTCATCCCCAAGACTAGTCCAAGTTTACTTTAGAACCTGCAATCATCACAGATGCTTCACTCATTGGTGTTAGGGTTCCAAATCTAGCTGACAATGTAGTGCAACTAGTCTGGCATCCACTCTCAGTGGGAAGAAATAGCCATTTACTAAAACATAAAAAGCAATCACTTCAAACAAGCTTTCCTCTTCCTAAAACTCCACAATTTAGCTTAGAATATAACCTCTTATAATTAGCTTCTCATTTTTATCAGAAGACAGAACTTCAGCAATCATTCTAAATCCTTCAAGTACTGTTTTCTTTCAAGCTCTACTACTATCACAAGAAAGACACACAGCTGACATTAGAAGCAAGGATTTCAGGATCATGATAAAAAATACTTTACCCCACAGCTGGAAGACTAACTTCTAGCAAAAAATTTTTTCATTGGTAAGTTGACAGGAGGGTATCATCAATTTTAGGAATGTAAACAGAAGTTGCTTTGTTGGCAACAAAGCAGAGGAAGAAAAAAAATAACAATCAAGTCAGAACTGCCAAAAACTGGACCCAATGATATTATCTCATTATTTCCATGTTTAGGCTGTTCTGTTTCTTTAAAGGAATGGGCTTATGCTATTTCAGGAAGTAGGAAGACTGTACACACATGACACAAGGAATATTCCCAGTGTCAAGTTTTTCACTCTTAATTCTCATCCTGTAGCTGCAGCACCTTTTTCAAACACTACATATTTAAGTCCCTCCTCTACTTTTCACAATTTTAGGAGGAACAAACATTTATGCTTTTTTACTATTTTAGTTATGGAATAAGAAGCTGGTGTATCTAGCTTAATGCTCGTTTCAGCCCTGCTATCTATATTGTTCTACACATACTGAAATTATAATGTACTTGCTAATAAATACCCTGTAATTCCTTCCTAGTTATCAAAAAGCCTGTGTGAGAAATACCTTTACAACACCTGTGAGGGAGAAAAGCAATTGCAAGATATCTGTTATGTCCCTTTCCCCATTACTTACGTTTCCATTCAAAGTGTCAAGATTCATTCGTAATTCATAAGATTCATAATTCAAGCTTATCTTTCTTTGAAACCTAACTCATAGACTAATTAATCCACACAGCTTTAATGAACAAGGTATGTCAAAATATGGCAGGTACATCAAGAAGGAAACTGCCAGAAAATCAAGTCTGGCTACAGTTTTCCAGTGCTAACCCAGCTATAAAAGGCACTAACAGGTGACCTTGCTTTACGGAGTCATTTCATTTCTTTATAAGCATTTTATAACATGCTTGCAGACAACAAGAGTGAATGGAATGTCACTGCTGCTACAGAAATAAGCCTCATGTCAGCTGCCAGCATAAAACACATTCAAGTTTCAACCTACATTGCTTGGGTAGGGCTTCTGCCAATCTTCTGAGGCTGGTCAGACTGTCAGCTCCAAGCTGGTTTAGGATGCTAGGNCCAGTTTCTTCAACGAAAACTGAAGTTTTTTATCATCTGCTGTAGCTGTTCTGTGAACAACCTTCTTCTTTCTGCGAGCAGTACCCTTTGCAAAAAAAAATTACAAGTTAAAACTTAAGTAGTTCTCACAAACTCTAATCCTAAGGGCTGTATAACTACTTTACAGTATCTACAAACCAACGTAACATAAAAAGTTCTGCTCCTGTGTTTCAGTGCATCCAACCCTGCCACCCAACTGCACTGCAGCAGTCTTTCCCTCGCACTAAAGCAAGATTTGCACATGTGGGAGAAGCATGAGGTTTTAGGAAGCAATGCATTAGAGAATATTTATTCCACAAATTTCATGCTTTACTGCAGCACCTTAGAAAAGGGAAGTTGCAAATTTACGCTTGTTAGCCCAAGTTATCACAAGACATAAAACTGAAGAATGACAATTTTAAGCAATTTCCAAAAGTTATTAGTTTTTCCTCAGATTATCTTTCTCAAATTATAGCCAAGCTTTGGTAATAGTCAGAGGCCATAAAGCTATGAATACATCATCAACAAATCAATATGAGAAAAGTCAAAATAATTACATTTTTATTCTAAATAGCCATCTCTCATCTGACAGACTTACATATTTGAAGAATGCCTACTTCTCCAAAATATTTCATAAATACATTTTTAAAAATACTTCTAGAGGAACCCAGTTTAGAAACCAAACAAGTACAGGTTAAGTTGTCCTACAGACCCAGAGCTCTAGAATTCTCCAGGGAAATAAACGTCCCACATTAGAAGATATCTCTTTCTATGAAAAAGCAGAAAATGTCATTCTCTTAATTCCTTACACAAGGGTTCAGGAAAATGTGACATAAAATGTCTGTGAATAAGTGAACCAAAGCTACTTTCTGATATAATGTAACTACAACTCCCACTCCAGCTGCTTATCTACCACATGCTAGTAATAAGAGAATGTGTTGCTGCCTAGCCGTATAAACAGCTGCAATTCCTTTTCAGTTTACTGTCGAAGTTTGAAAGTTGGCTGGACACTAACAACTCTAACATAACTCTGTTACCAACAATGAGGAAGATTAGTGACAAATCCATACGAAACTAACACTTGGAAGACTACAGCTGAGACACTTAGATTTTTGTCTAGAAAGCTTTATAATCAGACCTTGCTACTGTCAGCTTAGCTCACACAGTGCTTTGGAAACTACTAAAAGTAACAGGAATGCTTCATTTTAGTGCCTTGTCTACCCAAGAATTGAGCTAGATAAGGTATATGCTCAGTCCCTATGGACAAAAGAATTCTCAGTAAATTTCAGAACATGATGTCTTGAATCAAGGGATATGGAGGAACGTGTGGAATCCTCCACACTCATCTCAAATTACATAGCAACAATGCCATGAAGATCACAGGAATAATTTCCCATTTAAAAAACACCCAATATGGCAAGTTCAGGTATCCCAAGTATTTCACAGGACAATTTTAAAACTAAGTAACAGTTCTAAGCTTTGTTTATGTCTCTAAAAGCCCTACATTGACCAGCAAGCTGCACGAGCTGTAATTTGAATGCATGCTCTCACACAATGGACATTAAAAGCCTCTATAGTCAATAAACACATACTGGTTAATGTGCATACAATTAGCAATATAATACAGGAGTTCTCTAATTAACCATTAACATATATAAAGAATATGCAAAAATCACCAAGGCAGTTAATTACTACATAAACCCTGTTTTAAGGCTGGCTAAATCTCCAGCAATTGGCAAAAAAAAAAAAAAAATTCACTGGAATGAAAGCTCCTGGAAACCCTGTCAGCAACAGTTCTGTTAAATAATTTGTATTCTAAAACACTACATATACTCCCTCAGGTACGAAAGATTCCTGACAAATTCCTAAGACTGATACTGTAATTAAAATGTTTACTGCCATATATAGTTATATTAAACACTTTTCTCAGATTATAAGTAAACACACAATTACATATATTCACACGTAACAAAATAAAAAGTTGTTCCGATTACATTAGTCTAGAATTACAGAAGTATGGGAAGTATCCTTTGTGGAGAAAGGATGCTCAAGGCAGTTTTTTTGCCTAAGTATTTCTGACAAGTCACTAAAATAACTCTCTACAATCTGTTAGGAAACTATGCCCAACCTCACCTGCTGAAAGGTCTACTCACTTCAAATCCCACACGTTTTCTAAAATAGCCCATACAATAATCGTGAAATGGCTGGAAGATGACTACAAAGACTATCTAATTCCAACCTTCCTGCCATGGGCAGGGACATCTCTAACTAGACCAGGTTACTCAGAGTCTCATCAAATCTAGCCCTTAACACCCCCAGGGATGTGGCATCCACAGCTTCTCTGGGCAACCTGTTCCACTGCCTGACCAGCCTCACAGTAAATATTTTTTTCCTAATATCCAATCTAAGCTTACTTTGAAATTACACCCATTCCCCCGTGTCATGCCACTACATGCTCTTGTCAATAGTCGATGCACCTTTCCTGTAGGCTCCCTTCAGGTACTAGGAGGCCACAATTAGGTTACCCCAGTGCCTCCTCTTTTGCAGGCTNTTTGAAGCAGGATTTTTCAATTTAACAAGAAATCAAAGTTCTTAAAGCTCCATGAAGACCTATTGATAATTTACAGAGAAGTTTAGGACATACATTACTTAATAGAAAACTGGTTTTGATACATTTTATATTTATTATATAGAATTTTTTTTTCCTTTGAAGCAATTACCTCTTCAATTCCAGAAATATTGTTGACTCCCAGTTTCTTCAACGAAAACTGAAGTTTTTTATCATCTGCTGTAGCTGTTCTGTGAACAACCTTCTTCTTTCTGCGAGCAGTACCCTTTGCAAAAAAAAATTACAAGTTAAAACTTAAGTAGTTCTCACAAACTCTAATCCTAAGGGCTGTATAACTACTTTACAGTATCTACAAACCAACGTAACATAAAAAGT
>VZTR01009980.1:1687-23149 GCA_013400775.1 Chaetops frenatus
CAAAGGTAAATAGACTTCTGCAATTTTCACGATGAGAAACTTGAGTTGGGCTTTGGCAGCCTGTACATTTCAGGATCATACACAGATTTACACCAGCCTGTGTTGGGTATGTCAAATAAAAGGAGTTTAGAGAGATTAAATACTTTTTGAAATACTTATAAACCCTTCAGCTACTTTAGACATTAGTTGGTCTGGTTAGTGAGCTTCACTGTCTGACTGGTTTAACATCTTACTTGTTAGTTTCCTTTATGTACTTCTTGTCCTAACAATATTGTTAGTATGCTGCAAGGACAATGCTGGTTGGACTCCATCTCCATTGTTAGAGAAGCTTTAAATATTATTAAATTAAGGAATTGAGTTCTTGGCCTTCATGACAGTTTTCCTCTTCTTGGTGCACAAAGCCAATTTATCTTGAAGCATAAAATAAACAACCAAGTACTAATGTTATGAAGTGTCCATTTCTGCTTATTTCAGCTGTTACTAAATATAAAAATTGATATGCTGGAACACTTACTCCTGACTTGTCGTCTTTCTCCAAGCCTTGCATAATACAGTAAATCAATAATGCACTTTCTTGCCTGCAGGCACTGAACAGATCTGATCCTGTTTACTCTGTATCTAGTAATGAATTATCTATAATTCCTCTAAGACCTTACACTGTATGATTTATTCTACGCTTTACGTTTTTTCCCCTTGCTATTCCCTTATGCTTAGTTCACTTCTAGTTTTACGCTGCCACTTGTACTTGGAATATTCTCTGTTGTGATACACAGCTTCTAACTCCACCTTGCAATTTCTTTTCAAAACACAATTTTTCTGTGATCTCATCTACTCCCACTTTCCTGTGTTGCTGCTTCTAATTTTCTAAAACGGTGGGTGAACTAATGAGCAGCATATCAATCCCATTGCAAGCAGCTAAATGTATATCTTCTCTCCTTGGTCTAAGATTTTTGAATTCTGTTGAGCAAATACTGTTCTTTAGACAGTATAAACAATGGACTGCACTGTACCAGAGACATCTGGCTCATTCCTTCTGGAAAGGAACCCATGTATTGACAGTGAGAGATCCTGGTTGATACCTGTCAAACATCTACTTGGAGAAAGGACTTTCCCCATGAAGGACAAAAAAAGCACCTGCTTTTGGATTTCATGTTTATGTACTGGGTATGAAGGTTACCGGTAACTAACTTGGAGATGATAATGTGCTTACTAAAAACCAAAATCTGGGATTGTTTTCTTCTGCAGATCCAAAAGACTTGAATAGACTTTCAGAAATGCACTGAGGTGGAGCAGCACTAAGCATTTCAGTCATGGGGAAAGTACAGTGAAAAGCATAGAGGTAATATGTGAACAAGCAGGAACAGAATAATTTCCTACAGCCTTTTTTGCATATGTTAGCACTTGGAAAAATACATCATTCTTTGTTTGGGTTTTTCTTTAAGAATTAAGGTGAAGCTTTTAAAAACTACTTTGTTACCATGTTTCACTGTCTCTGCTACTGTTCATTGCTACTGAAGCATGCAGTCACGAGTGTGTGGTCACCACAGAAGCAAGTAATTGAATGCTCAAATCCAGCTGCAAATGTTTTTCAAAACAAACTTATCTCCAGGTATTTTGGACTCTTGTTACATCTTATAAGTAGTTTATAAAATACAGATCAACGCATTATCTGCAAGTGTTCCTTTTTGAGGGTTTTGTTTTAATGGCTGGATGATTCTAGGTCACTCTTGAAATAGTGTATGGCACTGCTGCTACCAGAACAGAAGAGATTCAGTTGGCATTTTATTTCTTCTACTTTATTACCACATGTATGAATATTAGAAGCCTGTAGCTGTTTCTGTGTTCAGCTATTCAGCTGTGATCTTTTGCTGCTTATTGATGAGGATTTGGTAAGAGCAGCACGTACTCCTGTACAATAGTATTGTATTTTGTAGATAAAAATTCCCAATTCTTCTACCTTCTAATCTCTTCCATGCATCTATTATCTGCTAAAAAAGAACAAAACCCAAACCAACTCCAAGGAAACAAATGAAAAGACAAACACCAAAAAACCCAAACAAACCTAAGAGGTAGGAATGTTCTTGATGATGTCCCTTCCTTGAGACATGCTCAAGTTCTGTCATCAGCATGAACAGTGTAGCTGTCCTGTCTACATGTCTGCATCTGAGGCTCTCTCTGATTGCTTTGCTTTTTTCTTGAGGATACAAAATGCTAGAGCAAAAATTTTTTTCTCAGACCTTCTTGGAGATGTGAGTAAGAAGTGGTAGTAGAACAAAAGCAGGCACGTGTGAATACAACATAGTGGTAGAAAAACCACTAAAACACTTAGCTTTAGAAAGACCCTTTTTTATAGTTCCAATTGTGGAATGCATATGCCCTTGCACAGCACATCTTTTGAACCCACTGATGTTGGGATTGGTGGTACCTTTGCTTATGGTTTCAGTTGTATTTGCAGACTTGACTTATATTTTGTTAAATTTCTGAGGTTATTTGAACAACTTTAAAAAATTTTAAAAACCCCAAACCTGACAAAACCCCTTTTTAGAATTGAGAGTAAAGTTGGGAGCAAAATACTCTGTCTAAGTAGTGAATTCTGTGGTAAATTTGCTACCTACATATAGACGTGAACTTTTTTTTTCTTCTCCCTTGAAATTATCTGTCCTCATGAGCTTTCTCAGGATGTTCACTTATGAAAGCGACTGCTAAAGAAGCAGGAAGCCTATGAATTGTAGTAGTGAGGATCTTCCTGGCAATTCCAATTGACCAGTACTCTTTTCCTCTTATGCTTATCACGAAGAAAATAACAAAAAGTAATTTTGTTGCTTGGAAAATATTAAACATTTCAATTGCATTTACAGTTTGTTCTCTGATTAAATAAAGGAAGTGCTAGCAGTTCATTTCTATGTATCACTTGTATGGTTCTTAGCATTCCTGAGATGTGTGTTAGGTCTAAAACTTTGTAGGCTGTAGAGGCCAGCTACTTTCAAAGACTATGACTGAGATCCTTGGCTGATCTTTGGGTGGGTACTATCAACATGGGAAAACGGTGGAACAGTACAGAGCATTAATCTGAAGTGAGCTCTTACTACTTTCCCAGGTGAATGTGACTAGGCCGTGGTGGGTATTGAGTTCAGGTTCAGCTGGGCCGACTGCAGGTTGTAGCTGCATGCTGCCTGCCCTGTGTCCCTGAAGGAGATTGTTCACCTCTAATCTGTGTGTGGGACTGCTCCTGTGAGTGCTTCCTAATCTATTTCAGGCAAAACCAATCTGCTTAGCTGAGACTTTAAACTTGTAAGCTAACCTGGCTCATTCTGACTGAGGCGGATTAGTGATGCTTATGTGCGCAGGTACGCCAGGGGATCTGGTTGGATGCAGGGATGAGCAGGTTGGGTGTGGGAGGCTGAGCCTGTGCCTCAGGAAGAGTGTATACATGTATCTCTACACTCCTATTCTTTCCAGAAGTTCCTTTAAATAGCTTATTTTAATGTGTCAGGAAGTGTGCTTTGAAAGCAAAATAAATCTTGCGCAGAATAAGCATGCTGGGGTGCTTGCTGAGTGCTTGTTTTCTATTAGCTGCTAGTGCTTACCTATTTTAAACTTAATATATGACTGCTTTGTTACAATTTTATCTAATTAAATGATCTAGGGTTTCCCTATGATGCTGGTTTTAGTCCTCATATATCTCTAGGTATAAAAAGTTCCACTAATATTTCAGTTTCCACTGGAACTGTATGCACACAACAGCTACAAAGGAGAAAGACCAATGAAATGATTTGTCAAAAATATCTTAAAAAACTGCTGTCGGACTTCTGAAGTTGTTTTTTTTATATTTTAAAAGAGTCCTGCTAGTAAGTCTGCTGAAGCTTTCTTCCATTTTTCTCTGTTGCATAACTAGGAGAATTTCTATGCAAGCTCATAGAAATCGCATGCTTTTTTGAGACTGGTAATGTGTTCTCCACTAAGTCAACCATTTGTCATTGATGGATGGTGCCTGCATCTGAGCTGCTTAGTATTTCCATGCTGGGGTATAGATGATGGAGCACTTATCATCCAACCTCTATTCCTTCACCGGTGACAGAAACATCTAGTAATGCCCAGCCTGCTGTCCTGCTGCTGTGAGCTGAACATTTTCCAGATGTTAGGACTCATCAGAAAAAGTGTCTGGAATGTTTTCTGTCTTGTATACTTATCACCTGGCACTAAATGGATTTGGGATCAGACTTTTAGGTTGCCATCTCCTGTCCACTTGTAACAAGTCCTTTAAAACAGGTCCAAATCTCTGGGTTAAAGATTTTTTTTTGCTGGTGAGCCCTAGAGCTGGGAATGGCAGATGTTGCTCTCTGTGACAGTTTCAACTCCAAGCCAGGTGTGCAGCAGGTTTTCTTCACTGTCCACATGCCTGAGACTTAAAAATGAATGTAAGACTAATGGGGCAGTCTGTGAAAAGTGGCTTTGGGCTAGAAAATCCAAGAAGAACTGCAATAAATTTACACTGATCAGTATTTCTTAAATGGTCAGTTCTTCAACAGAGAAGTGAGCACTTAGTGCAGGAGCTGCTGCTGAGCCATGTTAGTGAAACAGTTGGTACTTTCAATGTCAAAGTAGTTATTTAACATATTGAAAAAATATACCAGAAGTGCCTAAGAGAGTTTTAGGGTTTCAGGTCAATGCCCACCTATGAAGATGAGATACCTTGGAAACCTATACTTGATCTCACTAATGTCTGAGTAGTAAGTGTAGATCTGTAGACCTCATTGGTGTCATTACCCCATGTTAACTGCAACACCTTTGAGAATGGCTATGAGCTCTGTTGGAATGGATTTCTGTACATAAACCCTGCACTATTACAAGTAGAAAATATGTTCTTGCTAGGCTTTGATAAAAATCTATGACAAATTCACCAGGAAATGAAAGCATTTCTTAGAGCCTAGTTTCTTTCCTGGATTCTTACTGAAGAAAGAAAGAAAATTGGTGTGCTAGATATTTCCTGAGTGCTGAGATTATTGGAATGGAAATGTAAATACCTTAAAAAGTTCAGCTGTATTTTTTGTAACATTTTATCCTTCATGCCTAATCATTGCCTCAGCTGAGTAAGTAGCTAACTCCCCTGTCTTGGTGACTAAAAAGTGACTTCTGAACTTTGTACTGAATGGTACCATTTGTTAATCATCCGTATATCTGACAACATGGAAACCCATGTGTAGATTATAAGAAAAATTAAAATACGCACTGACGTGAAGGCTGTGAGGGATGACTTGAATTTCATGTTGCCTGTACTATATTCTGTTTTCCTCAGTGGAGGACTAGGTCTTTTTAAAAATTGACCTGTTTAGTGAGAGAGCTTTTTGGGCTGCTTCAGTGAGAAAGTTACTGTAAGGTCCATTTTGCAGATTTCAAGCTGTGTCATAGGACATAACCTAGTCAGCCAGGTTTTCCAGTAAGAACAAATATAAATACCCTGTTTTTGATGGTCCTGTTGCTATCAACAACCAGTGTATTATGCAGAAAGTCATCCAATTTGGCGTTCTGTCAGTAGAAACAGTTGGAGTGAAATACAACTGTTTGCAGCTGGACTGTTCCACATATCACTCTTACATAGTAGTGATAAACCAACATTCTGAATTACCTGGAAAATGGCCTCAAAATTTGTATTAAATCAATTATTTTACAAATTTTGTTTTTTAACAGCTTTTCTAGGTTAGAAAATAAACAATCAACCCTACAGTGTGCTTTGTGTGTTCAATGCATACAGAGCTCTGTTTTTTGTTGTCAACAAGGTTTGATTTTTTTCCCTTGCCTTTTGTGTTGTGAGTTCTTGTGGCACTTAGGAGACAAACCATTTTGTCTCACAGATTTTACCACCTCGCTGCTTTGGATTTCCACGTGTTACCAGGAATCTAGCAAATTTCTCCTTCTGAATATGAGTACTTCACTACAACCTGAGCAACTTCATCTACTTGCTTCCAAAACATGCTGGTTTCCAATATCCACAAGGCAGCTGTGTGGCATGGCAACTGACCTTTGTGAAACACGATACACCTGAGCTAGCAGTGAGGGCACTACCAGGCTTGGATGGGGAGTGGTGCAGTCTGTGTCTGATCAGTACAGCTGACACTGTTTAGCACTTTCTGGGAAAGATAAAAACTGCTCTTCACCTACAGTTGTCTTGAAAAATCAGGAACGTATATTAGCCTACAGTAAAGGTGGATCAAGGCAGTGATGTGGGGGCTGTTCCTCTTTGCAGCTGCCATTGTGTGATGGGCTCACTGTTGGAAAGAAACTGTCCTAGCCCTGCAGGCCTCTTTCCACACAGGCATGAGAAATGGTGGACTCTGTGGTGGACTGGTGGGTTGGTGAGACTCTTGAAAGCAGTCAAGTTTAGATCCATAATGCTAGCGGTAGAGCGTGCCTTGCTTTTACTGAAGAGTATACAGCTTCAAGTTACAGGTAGGTGTTTATTTTGCAGTGGTGTAAGATGTTAATTGGACCCTAGTCATTACTCATTTCTGCTGAAAGGTGTAAGATCTGCTATCCTTAAAACAATTAATATCTGTCACTCTTAACTCAGTGCCAGCAACACCATGTATGTTACAGGAAACTGGTGAGATAAAATTGATTTAAATATTTTTTGTTCTGGAATGGGTTAGGGGGGGACAGTTGATGTTGGTGAATCTCCACTGAAAATATTCTGTGGCAGACCCTTAAATGAAATTAGTCACTGAAAAGAATCTCTGTAATCTGCTATTCACCCACTTAAATTACAATCCCAATTTCTAATTTTAAGATTGTTTATATTTGTCTGCATCATTATTTCTTTTATTTGGTAGTTCAGGTGCATAATTTATTTGTTAACTGTATACATGGTCAGGGCTTTACTGCACTGAACACAGCTCTCTCTACTGCTTGTAGTTAGATCATTTTTCTCCACTAGGAGAGGTTGTAGAGCAGGAACAGGGGATATTGGAGTTGATGCCTTTGTAGAACTGGAAAGAAAGTTTGAATGCCTGCCTGATACAAATATTGTAGGCCACCTTACGTCCTTGTCTACCTCTGGTCACACAAATACAAAAACTTACTTTCCTGGTCCCAGAAATAGTTTGAGCAAAGAAATCTATGTTTCTGTAGATTGTTAGCAGATGCCCTGCTGCTGAATCATACTGCTTAATCAGTTACTGAAATAAGATTCTTGGAGACCCATTTTAAGGGCATTAAATCAATAACAATAATTGCAACCATTTCCATTTCTCCAGTGGAGCCTGCTAAGAGTCTGTTTGGGCCAGGGCCAGATTATTTTAGACAAGCTGGGATATCAGCTTCCTTCAAACCTGGCACTCACTTATGCTGTTTGTCAGCAAGTGCCTTGTTGTTCTGCAAGGTCAGATTTTAAATCTAGTGCCGTAAAGCTTCTCTGTGACACAGAGAACATAACACTTAGGAACCAATGTGTGCTAGGCAGTGTTCTGGAGATGTGAGGTTAATGAGAAGGCATTTACTGTTGTTTTAATACCATGTGGAGACTGTAATTGGTTTGGATTTTTTTTTCTTCTTTTAAATTAGACACCAGAAGAGGGAATGTGTTTTGCTGTGACCTTGTTTTACTTATGCCTTTCTACTGATGAAGATGCTGAAAATGCAGACACCAGTGTATTAGCAGATTTTAGCAAGTCTATAAAATGCTGCCTTTATGTTTCTCTTCATATTTCTTGCTTTTATTAAAAGCAAAGAAGTGCAGATTAAAGGATCTTCCTTATCAGATGTTGATGCCAAGGCATTTGGCATATTCAATGACTAGCTCTGGAAGAAAGTATGTAATTTGGAGTTCATCTTTGAAAGTACAGCATTCAGAATGGAGACAGTATTGCTCAGTGAATACTGCAAAAACCTGATATAACATTCACAGCTGAACGTTTTATAAGATATGAACTGGGACTGCGGACAGATAGGCTTTTCTCATAAAATATATATTTCGCCTTGCTCTACTAGAGCAACCTCACAGGAATAGGGCTGAGCTGTAGTTTTTCCCACTAAAATGGTAAAATACACCAGTGTTTATATCTTGTATTGCTTGCATGAGGCATGTTTGCTACACTAATCTGATCCTATCTACCTTTTCTTATCTCAGAAATTTGGTTTATAACTGGTGGATTAAACACAAATAAGAAATGCCTTTGTCTATCTTATGTTACAGCCTTTTACTCCAATCTGGTTTAACAGTATTGATAGAATTACTTTTTTTTCCCCCCCTAGTATATAGGACTACATGATAGCTGAATCAGAGNGTCTCTCAGTCTTTCCTCCTAACAGACGTGCTCCAGTCTCTTCATCTTCTTTGTTGCCCTCCTCTGGAGCTGCTCCAGGAGCTCTGTGTCTCTCTTGTCCTGAGGAGCCCAGAACTGGACACAATGCTCCAGGTGGCCTCGCCAGGGCTAAGCAGAGAGACAGGACCACCTCCCTTCCCCAGCCGACAATGCTTTTCCTAATGCACGCAGGATGCTGTTAGCCTTGTCCTTCAGACTTTTTTTAAAGAATAAGCAACTGAAATAGGAAATTAAAATACAAATTTTGGGCAATAGCCTGGAATAAGCATTATCTGTTGTGGATCTTGAGGTAAAATTTGTTGTTGATAGCTTGGAAACACTTGGGGGTTTAATTCTTCTCTTGTCTCTCATCGTCTTGTATGCTTAGAATAATTTGAAAAAGTGTAAAGTTCAAAAGAAGGGAATGCTGTTTAGTATTGGTGGAATATTCTTAATTTTTACCGTAACTTTATAGTAATTTCTAGGAGTTTAGCCTGATGCAGAAGCCTGCAACTGAACAGAATAGTGAGAATGGACTTCTCATGGCATAACCATGACTTACTTCATTAGTCATTACTAAGAGGCTTGAAAATACTGTTCTGTGCATTGAAACTTCTTGGGAGTAAAGGGAGATGATTATTCTTGCTTATTAGAGATGGTATAAGAGCTGTTTGAAAAAGGGCTATTTACTTCAACTGTTTTTAATCACTCAGAGAAAAATGTTCATTAATAGTAGTTACAGCTCTTGATTCTCACTTTTCTCAGCTTTAATCCTGCTGTCATCTTCTTTTTAACCATTAGAATGCTTTTCAGTGTAAAGGGTATATATGTTCCCATCTGTTTGTGTGTTGTTGTTTCATATTAGAGGGCTCTTTTCTCAAACAGCACTAAGGTAAGGGACAATGTGGTACTTGGTGTTAATTTCCTGCCCTTCCTCCTGTTTCCATGTAACTAAATTAATTTTAAATTCAACTAAATTTAGCTGCTATTTGTTCTCAAGGTCTGTTAGCCTGCTTCAGTTAAAGATGACCTTTTTCTGGGCCATCTTTACTGCCCTATGTTCTAAATCACTTTTTTTTTTTTTGATGTCTCTGCTCTTCTACGTGTCTGCTTGTTTGTGCTGCATTTCAGTAACTCTTGAGTTGTAGTTTTAGTCCAAGAAATCATGTTACCATTTTGCCAGAAGCTGATGCCAGCCATCTGGTAAAATTGCAACTCACTATGAGCAAAACCTATAATTTCAGGAAATGTACCCAAAATTACTTTTATGATTAGTGGACAGGAAAGAAACCGAGACAGACAAGTCAGTTAGGTACTTCAGGAATCATTTTGAGGTTTACAGGCAAACGTCTTAACGGCAGTGGCCTTGCTGCCAAATGCTGTTTTGCTTTTGCCTTCAGAATGGTTTGTATTAGTAATGACCAGCTCTGCTTGGAAGTTATTAATGTATTGCTCTTACGATGCAGCAGCAACAAGTGAGGTAACAGTCTGTGTGAATGGATAGGTAAAGTGGTTCAGCATACTGTACTGCTAAGGTTTTCCCACTGGAAATGCATGCCAGCCCCAGGGTCACATTCACCGATGTTATGGATGCTGCAGAAAAACTTTATGTTAAAGCTGTTTTGGCCGTGCAGCACTAGCCTTCGTGTTAAGCCCAATAGTTGTCAAATAAGTCTGCACTGAAACTAGGCAGGGTTTAATCAGCAGTTTGGTCCTACGTTTTGCTTGTGTGTCACTGTGGGAGCAGAGAGGAGGTGACAACAGCTCTCATTCTCAGGCAGCTCACCATGCCCTGATAGCTGCACTTATGCTGCATGTTCTGCAGTTGTTGAATGTATGTGTTAAATTAAGATGGAGTATATTTCTAATTTAAGACTTAAAGTGGCAATGAATTTTCTATCTTCCTACAGAGCTATTACAGTGAGTAATTATCCTCACAGTTAATTCCATTTGTATTTTTCTCATTTCAGCATTTAGTGATTGGATCTTGCTTCTTGCCTATTAGATAAAATCCTTGTTCACCTAGGCAGCTGGGAAGAATGGCATTTCTGCATGGTAATCATATTGCCTATTTACCTAAAAGAAAGGTTACTGAATGGTAGTCCTAGACTTCATAGTTGAGATTTCTGGTTCCATGTGTTGGTACCTATGGCTTAATGTTTGTTAACACAGAAGAGTTTTTCCACAGTAATGCTCCAGCACAGCTTAACTGAAGTTCTCCACTAGAAAGCCATAGGGTCATCCTCATTGCTCCTCAGACTCTTTTCCTATGGATGAAAGGCCTTGAGCAGTATAAAACTGTCCTAAGCAGTTGTTGGTCTGGGCAGCTGGAGAGGAGGTCCCTGTATGCAGTGACGTTGACAACACTGTAAAACTGACCCCAAGGACTCCCCTTAGGGAATACAAATGGTCTGATGTAGGAAGAGAAAGGCATGTGAAAGTAGAGCAGAATGCATAGTGGAGATGTCAGGCCAGCTTGGAAAGCCCTCACAACTACCACAGACCCACAGTAAACTTCGTTTACTTACTTTTTGAAAAGAAGGTTGAATTCAAACCCAAAATTATCAGAATCTAGTAAGTTTTAAGAAGTGCTTAGTCTCCTTTTGCACAATAAGAGGATTCATGATCCCTTTTTTGTAGAGAAATTTTTTATTACATGTGTATCTATGATGAAGAGCTAGGATGATTCTGTTGGTACATTTCTAGCCTTTGCTAGGTAGGTATACAACATCTTTAAATTTGAAAGGCATATAAGAAGCTGCCTGCCTTGTTTTCTAAACTGAGAATTCTTCAGCCCACATATATCTCAAGTAATGCAGCTAAAGATACTCTGTTTATGTTGTTATAAGTATGATCTAATGATTGCTTTTGGCAAGAAACTCTTCCTTGCTAATATGCACAGAAAACATAGTTTACACAAAGCTGAAATATTAACTTGCTGTTTTAATTTGAGCAAACAAGGGTGCTTGTGCTATATCTCTACCAGTAGTAGTGTAGGCTTCTTGTAATAATTTAATTCATGGGGAAAACAATAAGCAGGTATTAATTAGTTATTCAAGGTAAGAACTTTTCGTTTGGAGAGGTAAAAATATAGGAACCCAAGTAATGATACAGTTGTCAAAGTGGAAAGACTAAGACAATGCTATTGAAAACTGTGTGCTTAGCTTTTATACCTCAGAGGTTCTTTCAGTAGAAAAATAATCACTGCTTGATATTGAGTGGCAGCATGCAGGATTATATGGAGGACTTGCCTGTTTTCTTTTTAATAGTTGCTGGAAAACTTGGCACCCTTTAAATAACTCAAGGCTTTTTTCTGCCTTTCCTTTTCTGAGGAAAAGGGGAGAGAAGTCTTTCATTAGTTCCACTTGATAGTTAACTTGTCACATTTTACAGCTTAATCCCTCCTCTTTAAAGAGTTGTTAATGAAAAGGCAAACCAGCTATCTCCTGCATAAGAGTCATTGCTAATATAAACACTAAAAATAACGTAATTATTTATATGAACATAGTAAGATTAGCTATAATACAGATCTCCTCCTACTGTGGATTGTTGCCTTCCATGACATCTTTCAAGGAATGCTAGTGAGTTTATTCTACATTATATCTATTCACTGTTCCTGATGAAAACACAACAATGCAGAATTAAAATTAAGGAGTAACTTTTGTACTTTTGCTGTTAGTCTTCCCTTTCAGGGAGCTAAGAAGTATAAACAGTGTTCCTGATGAAGCTGCCTGAGCTCCCCACTTCTTCAATAACACAGTACTGATGTGTTAATAACTTGACAGTTGGGATATGGCTTTGAGGAAAAGGACTTAGAATAATTTTGTTGGGTTTTTTTAAATGCAGTTTTCTTATTATTGTGTGATGGAGGCTTTCAACAATTTCCTCATGGGTCACTTCCACATTTCTCTCCAATCTCGACCCTATCCTTGCCACAGCATTACACAGTAATTATCATTTTCTCATGTGTCAAATTTTAAGGTAAAAGCATAACTTCTGTAAGATGTTACTCATTGATTATTTGCTATGATAGTCTTCTTTTTGAAACAAGGAAAATGCAGGCATATTTTGAAACACTTAAAATACAAGAATTAAGGTCATGAATTACTTACAAACAAACGTTTGTAGAAAAAAAATCCCCTAGCTTCTCTCTTGTTGATTGCTTTAATTTGGTAAAACATCAGGTCTCTATTAATACATTTTATAGCATGATTCTTTGTGCTAGAGCATTAAAAATTGCTACAACTTCAACCCAGATTATTTCCTCTTTTAGCCAGAGCAGTTCTTGTTTTGAGAATGCACAAAGAGGGAAGAAAAGGCTTTTGGTTTAAAGTGTGAAGATTTGATGCTCCTCTTGCAATTGCAAAGAGAATCTGTGGAATCCATATGAGCTGTAACACATCCAGATTCTGTGTTTGTGTGTGCCTGAACCTTGTAGGTGGTTGTATGATCATACATACTTGATCATAATCTAAAGAATGTGACTGCTTGTAGCTCAGACTGTTTCTTCTAAACTCTTGCTCATGAAAGGTCTATTCATCTCTCTCCTGCCTCTGATATTTTCTTATCAAGCCACTTAGCCTAAATACTGCTAAGTAGACATAAATTCTTGTAGCATTTACTAATTTTCTAAACTGCTGTTTGTATTCTCATTCTCTAGTGTGTTTTGTGTGCTATTTCATATTTTATCCCATGTTAAATACTTCACGTATTTGTGCCAGAAGAGGGTAGGATTCTGTGATAGGTCTTTCATTTCCAGAGTTAAAGCAAAGTTTTCTTTTTAATGGTTTCTGTGTATTTGTCCCCATAACTGATAGCAAAGGACATGGTTCTATCATGCTCTCATTAGCCATGTATTATCAGATACTGTCTCTCTCTTAAATAAATCAATTTCTTTTCTGTGGGGAATGGATCAGAATGAAGCAAAGTGTCTGAGACTGTAAAGTAACACTGGAGGCTAAAGGAGGTTAGGAAATTGAGGCCTGGGATTAGAGAGGGAGCTGTGTTCAGAGGCAGTCTTGGGAGTAAAAGGTAAGTTCGATGGTGAAATAGGAAGAGAAGGGGTAAAATCTGTTGACACAGGATTGTGAGGTTAAATAGAAGCAGGTTTACAGGAGGCAGAGACATCTTACAGTAGACCATGTGTGGAGGGAAACCTGGGAGAGTCTGTGCTTAGAAACGTTCAGGAGGAGAGGTCAGGACACCAGGACTTGATGAAAACCTTCAGCAGGTAGATGGAAAGTTGGGCCTGAATTTCAGTAGAAAGGGAGATAATTAAAACTGTCTGCAAAAGAAGATTAAATACAGCTGGATGTAATTAAATTTAAACAGGAAACTTTAATTGTGGTATTTCTTAAATTTAATGAATACTAAACCTATTTTTTTGTGTCTTGTAAAATTTATGTTTGACATAAGTAAGTAATTAGAGGAGCACTTTGATTTAATGTTAGTTGCTTTGGCCCTTTGCACTGAATAAACTACATTAAGTGATTGTTAAAGTATATTGAGATAGTGAAAAAGGAGCAGGATAATTTCTAATACAACTGAAACATTGCATGTGCTGCTCTATTAAGAGTTGTCAGAGCTTTGCTGGGAGGTTAATAGTAAAGCAGGAGCAGAGAAGCTTTTTAGCTGCTATTTCATTCTGGAGCTTGGAGCTCTGAATAATGGAGTTGACTGAGAGATTTGCAGTGTGTATGTTTTGAAGAAGTAGTTTATCATTCTTAGAAAAAGCTTGTGTGCTTCTAGAATGAGATACATTGTTAATGACATATTTTGAAGAAAAGCTACTGAAAGTTTTTTAAGCTCTTTTTCAGTCTTGCTCTAATTAACATATGTGCTGATGAAATACAAAAGGTTTTTTATTTTCTTCATCTGTATCCAACAGAGTTTTGTGACTATTACTGTGATCATGTTTGCTGTCCTTTATAGTACAGCAAAATTATTCTGTAACTTTCATTTAAAGCTTATAACTTTAGTTAAATTTATGGCTTTATCTGAAGTATCTTAACTTCATTAAGTCCTTGGACAAGAATAATTGTCCACCACAATAATCTATGAGAAAAGGTGGTGGATTCTTCATCTGACTTTTTATAGTTTCAGTTTCTAGTTATTGCATGTTGGATGCTTTGCTTTGTTACTTAGCTATTGTTCAAAGTCTTTCCCCTATACAAACTGTGTAGCCAGTAATTAGACCAATACATTGACTGTTTTCTTTAATACGTTGTGTACATGTCTTGCTCATAGTGTTTTGTAACGTTAGCTATCATGACTATAACTCAAATATATATTTTTCTTTGGTAAAACATGGTTCACAGGCTCAGTGTTAACTCATTTATTTATATCTGCTTGATGCTGCATGTAAATCCTCTTTGCATGCATGTTTTTTCAGATGGGCTTAGCAGGCCTTAGGTGGCCTGGTTTGTTAGGTGCACTTTGTGTGGTAGTTGGGGTTTGAATCAAGTGCACCTTTTCAAGTCTAATTCCTAATTGTCCACACCTGCTTCCCAATAGAATGAGCTGAAGCACAGTTTTTCCCAGAGCACCTTCTAGGTGAAGCTAAAGCAGAAGATGTGCTCCAGCTGAGAGGGCCCTTTTAAGTGTTGGGGGTGGAACTGAGCAGGTCTGGGAATAAATCATTTGCCCTCTCCAGAGCTGTGGGTACTGTGTATCCTGTGGGTGCTGTGTCTCAGCTTTGCACATCTGCCCCTACAGCGCTGCACTGCTTGCTTGTGAGGCCCAATGCACCGGTGTCAGTCTTGGGCACAGTGTGCCTATAATGCACTTTTTTTTCAGAAGGTAGATTTGGATGTTGAAATGAAATTTTAGGAGATCCATAGCTTGGGTGGGATATTCCTTTTTTGCTTCCTGTTTGCCTCAATTCAGTATTGCACAGTTAAATAACATTACAAAAAGCTCAGATATATTACTCTGTAAAGATTTAGTCAAATACCTACAGAAGTTTTTGTGTTAGTCCAATTGCCTTTGTTCACTGCATCTGTAATCTCCAAAGATTTGTTCTAGGAGCCATAAACCATGTTGTGTCTGTAGCTATACTGTCTTTTCACTAAAAGCTGTCATGATACTTAGGTTAGTATTCAAGCCAGTATAATACATTAATTTCCAAGTTAATTCTTTAAAACCTTTTCACGGTCTGTTATATTTTGTTAAAAACCAAGGCCCACTGCTCCCCAACCTCCACCTCTCTACATCCACCTCATTTCCCTTTTCCTTTAGAGTTTCAAGTGATAAAAAAGGAATAACAAAAACAAGCAGTACTGATAGAAATTTCCTTATTTTCCCATAGTTATGTTGGTTTATAGGTTAAAAATATTTAACGACTTCTGTATGTGTATTAGCAGGATAGAGATATTTCAGCAGTAAAGCAGAAAGTCAAGTGGTCATCCTCTCAGTACAGAATGCAGCCTGTTGTGGCAGATAACCCTGAGCAGTTTTCCCTCTAATCTTCTAGTATTGCTTGCATTTCTTGTTTTGAGCAAATCTTGATCATATTTATTTTTATAATCTATCTTCTGTGAAAATGTAATGGATAAAGCTGAAGAATTATGCTTAAACAGCATTTCATATTCAATAGAGGTGGGGGCTGCATTCAGTCTTCAGTAGAGGTGTGGGATGCCTTCATCAAATCTGAGTTTACTATTTGATCAGTCTGGATACTTCCATTTTCCTTAGGGGTTTCTTGCATTTTATTTTTCCATACAATGCAAGTGTTAAGAAACTTACCTGGAAAATGCCAAGTTACATTCATTGATCAAATTTAACGAGTTTTGCATTTTTATGCAAAGTCTTGCCACTGCATTGCTATGTTTTGGTGTCTGTGTGAAAACAAATCTTTGTGGTCTGAGGCAGGTAGGAAAAACAACAGCTTTCCTCAATGGTTCATCTCGTTTTTAGTTGATTTGAGTCATTTTGGTCTCTGCAGTGTAAGTGAAAGAGAGACTGCACTAGCTGAAAACACATAATTTCAGTTCTCTCTAAGTTGATTCGTAAATACACTTTGTCTTGCAAAATAATAATCCTTTCTTACTCCTTATCTACCCTATATATGGAAATTATTGTATCTTGTGTTTTAGCTGACAGTAGTTAATTCTGAAAGCACTTACATGACAGAAGGCAGCTTTAATGTTTCAAATCTCTCAGATAATGTACATCCATCTGTTCTTTAGCAAATGCACCACCTCTCTGCATACTGATGATTTCTGGTGTAGCACTGCTTGTAATTAAATTTTGATAATGTATTTTACAGGCTTCTTGAAAAAACTAGTTTATTCATGAAAATGCAGAGTAAAGTGGAAGCTACTAATGACTAGAGCTAATTTCATGAACTGATGGTCACTCAAAAATGTAGGAATAATTAAAAATATATAATAGTACTAATGTCGATTTTAACTGACTGGAATTTAATTTGGTTATAATAACAGTAGCAACAGTGATATTTTTGTCATTCAAACATTTTGCATATTCTTGCATTTGATTACTTTAATGTTTCTAAACTGACCTTTTATGTTGGTTGCTTACAGATACAAAGTGAAAGTATGTATTAAATTATTGAAACAAATGCAGCATTTGTAGTTTTATCAAGTACATACTAACCCAATAATTGCATATATAATGCTGCTGATACTGAAAAATGCAATTAAACTTTTAAGCTACACTCATGGCCACTTAGAGAAACATTTGTGGTGGAAACTGGAATTTCTAGATTAAGAAAACATAAACCTCTTGTTCAGCTGCCTTTTTTTTTTTAACTACTATTTTTTACATTATTCAGTGCTTCAAATTTCCAAGTTGAAAAAATAATGTGTAGTATTGTTTCATTCGTAATGCCTAAACTATGTAGCAAGCCTGATACATAGGTTGTATTAACACCAGATGATATATGCAACCAAATTTGACTTTTGATGAAATGTTGTTATTAAATGTCACTCCCACATGCTAAGGTTTCTGAGCTTTGGGAAAAGATGTTAAGTGAAAACATTTCTCTTAGAGCACGTTATTGCGTCTTTCTTAAGTGCTCCTTACTGTACACAGAAAAAATAACACATTTGCTTTTGATACCGCTTGAATATAAAAACAGAGACATTAGCTTCTGGTTTGGGTCGTGTGCANGTAGCAAGCCTGATACATAAGTTGTATTAACACCAGATGATATATGCAAACAAATTTGACTTTTGATGAAATGTTGTTATTAAACGTCACTCCCACATGCTAAGGTTTCTGAGCTTTGGGAAAAGATGTTAAGTGAAAACATTTCTCTTAGAGCACATTCTTTATGGTGTCTTTCTTAAGTGCTCCTTATTGTACACAGAAAAAATTACACCTTTGGTTTTGATACTGCTTGAATATAAAAACAGAGACATTAGCTTCTGGTTTGGGTCGTGTGCAGCCAAGTGTCCTAAAACTTTTTTTTCCATGGATAAATCAAGAATCAGCCAGGTGTCTGCTTCCTTCCATTGACTGTGTGGCTCTTAATTGTCTTTTAGTGTTAGCATCTCGTTCACTCATTGGAACTTAATGGATACTTTCTTTGAACATGTATTTCAGTGATTGATCTTATAAGGTTTTATTTGAGGGAATTGTCACCTGGCTGGAAACTTGAGAATCCTGTCTTTGGGATGTAAGTAGTATTTCCCTGAGGAAGAAGAATGCAGAGAAGTGCAGAATCCCAGCTATGAATCTTCCTCAGAGAAAAAGTTGGAAAACATCTTCAAATGTGTTTCTGTGCCTTTTATGGTGCAACACACTGAAAATTACAATAGAACTGTGTTTTCTGGTACTTTGTTCCCTACTAAACAGTAAGGTGAAGGTTTTTTACAAACATCATGGTGCAAAGCTGGGGATTATCTATCCCACGTGTCCATCATCCAAGACCCCAGGTTTTCTGTTAAAAAAAACCCAAAAAACCAACCAAACAAAAACCCCATGAAAACTGTACGAGATAAATTACTTAAGAAAAAGGAGGGGGTTGGTGGTTTTGGTGGGGCAGGTTCAGAGGTGATCATCCTGTGCTGAAGTACTCATGGAAACATCATTCACTGCTCCTGCTCCAGGGAGACTCAGAAGTTGTGCTCCCTTCCAGTATTTGTGGTGTGCTTTCTGAATCTTTCTCTCACAGTGTAGCCTGATGAGTGTGTGGGGTGGGCTGTGGGCCCCCGAGGATAGTGGCTCTGTACACAATGATAAAGCTAATTTCTCTCTGCACACATTTTCGTGTATGGCTTTCATAGCCTGTGAGTCTGACTACTTGTTGAGTTTGTGTCTAACTTCACTTATTCTACACATTGCTTAAATCTAGGGAAACCAGTGTCTGGATGTGCCAAAGGCTGTATAGCTGGAAATCTGATACCAAATTTAATAATGAATTAATCTGTTATAGCCCCCTGTTCTTGTATATTGCTTGGATGCACATGGGTGCATGAATAATTTGGAAATTGCATTAGTATATTTCAGTTTCTATTAATATGCACCTAATTTTGGCCTTTTTTTAACAATGCAGAGAGTCATTTAGCAATTATTGTAGCTTCTTAGACTTTGGAGAACTTTACTGCTAAAAGTGATTTTTTTTTTTTTGTTTCCACATGAGGTATATGCCATTTTTGGGTGGCATGGGCTGCCTAGTGATGTCTCCTTTTGACCACTGGGCATCTCTCTGTCTGACTTAAGACTTGGCAGTGATAAGACTGTGTTCTTTGATGGGTATTCTTTTTTTTATTATTCTAGAAGGAAATTAGAATAACAGGAAATGAAGCTTTCAATTATTTCTGAAAATATGCTGCTCTTAATGCATAAGACCAAAAGCAGTTTGTTTGTGAATAATCTACAAAGTCTGTAATCAAATAAGAGGGAAAATAAATGCCATTTGAAATGACCTATGTCCGACTTTTTGCAAGTAATATCACGTACTTGTATCCTACATTAACATAAATGTTCATCGTTCTAGTAGATTCTCTAGGAGGGCAATTAGTTCTGAATTTTGCAGAATCTGGTGCTTAAAGAGACTATGATCAGACTGTTTGACAGAACAAGNAATCTACGAAGTCTGTAATCAAATAAGAGAGAAAATAAATGCCATTTGAAATTACCTATGTCCGACTTTCTGCAAGTAATATCACATACTTGTATCCTATGTTAACATAGATGTTCATCGTTCTAGTGGATTCTGTAGGANGTCATTCTCTTGCTAGAAAGTTGCCTGCAGTTTATTTGGGGTTTTCTAGTTGTATGTCAAGTAGAAATTATTCTTTATTTCCTGGAGTTTATTAGTTGCCAGGAATAATACAATGAAATAGGTTTTTACTTTATCTAATAAAAAAAGTAACTTTTGTAATTTTCCACTCTTTCTTTATCTCCTTAGAATGTGAAAGCATTTGCATCTTCAGATAGCCTAGCCAAGGTCCAAGAAGTAGCAAGCTGGCTTTTGGAAATGAATCAGGAACTGCTCTCTGTGGGCAGCAAGAGGCGACGAACTGGTGGAACCCTTCGAGGTAATGCTTCCTCAAGCCAAGTAGATGAGGAGCAGATGAATCGGGTTGTAGAAGAGGAGCAGCAGCACATTGGGAGGAACGGAGAGATAGGAGAAGAACCTGGATTTGATGACAGGCATGAGTCTCAGCAGGAACAGTTAGAAGAAAATAATAATAGACTTATTACAGTGGATGAAGATTCCACTTGTAACCAAGAGGAAGACGACGATGAACATGCTGGTGATCAAGAGGAGGAGGTGGAAGAGGAGGAGGAAATGGACCAGGACAGTGATGACTTTGATCAGTCTGATGACAGCAGTAGAGAAGATGAACATGCTAACAGTAATAGTGTCACAAATTCCAACAGCCTCATGGACTTGCCCATTCACCAGTCATCGCCATTGTACATGAAGACAAAGGTGAGAAGCTACATTTTTTTGTGCTCTTAATCTTCATTAACTTCGGATTTTGGAAAAAAAAAAAAAGGCGTATTTAGCATAAGCTAAAGTTTTACAATGAAGCAAATATTTTATTTCCGAAAGAGCTTACAGTGAAGAATTTATGCATTCCACAAAAATTATGCTGTTTTAGCTGTTAATAATCAAAATATTTGCATGCATTTGACATGAGCAAATACCCCTATATATTTTAAGGAATGTAATTCTGATGACTATGGTCAAAATACCAAGATGTTTCTTTATAAATATGTTTTCGTAAGACCCTCCTGGCATTATTTATGATGTTTTTGTTCTCCAAGTGGGCAAGAAGGGAAGGTAAGCAATCCTACATGTTTGTGTTCTCATACAAGATCTAGGTCATTAGGTGAAAACATTGTAATGAAAAAGTAGGGTGGAATATTATAGAAACATGAAGTTCTTCCTGCTGGCCTGCTGAGTTCTTGATGAAATACAGGTTAAAAAAAGTGCAATAGCCAGTCATTCAGTTAGAATGTCATTACATAATGTGTTATGATATCCTGCTTGTGAGGACCTTGAACCTGTGTGGTGGTTGTTGAAAACTTCAGATTTGCAATAAGAATCTGGAAATTAATCTTCATACTTTTATTTCTACTTATATCACCTAACATTTTAGATTAAATAGAAATCATTGGGTTATTGGCTGCAGTGTACACTCATAGTTCACTATATTACTATATATAGTAATCACTATCTATATCGCTATATATAACTATTCTGTCACCTCTTAGGAGCAGCAGAATAATGAAAGCAGGGATATTGACTAGTAAGAAAGAGGAACATGCCTGTGTTCTTCTGGAAGAATGTTGTTCCTAAGCCTATATACTAATTTCTTTTTCTGACTTATTAGTTGTTAATAGAGCACTTAGCCTCCTCTTATCTTTCAAAAAACAAAACCTCCTCAAACTTTTAAATTTTATGTAAAAAAATATAACCTGATGGAAAACAGAACAAAACCACCAGAAAAAGTCAGTTAACATAAGTTAACAGGTGGAGTATGAGCATAAATGTATAGAGATGGATAAGCACTCTTGAAGATGCACCTGAACGGGTAAATAGGGTGAACATTTGCTTCTGTAATCTGCAGCAATATTTTTGTTAATAACAATAGTGTGCAATTCACTTCCATGTTTAAAGTATCTCAGCTAACATATTTGATTTTTTTAAAAGTTGTAATGTTTTCACATGAGTTTTTAATATAATTTT
>VZTR01009980.1:26598-39042 GCA_013400775.1 Chaetops frenatus
GCTCTGTATTGACTTCTGTGCAAGCTAAAGCTTGTTTTTAGAAATATGTCACTGCTTGAAAACAGGAAACTGTGCAACAAGGCAAATCTCTCTCAAGCCTAGTTTAATAGTTTGTTAGCTATTATCAGTGTTTAAACTTCTGCACCTTTACTCTGCTCTATCTTTTTGCTGTTGTCTGACTTTTTCTGACTATTACAATTTTGTATTATTTTCATGTTGTATTAAAGAGCTGTTTAACAAATGTGGTTTTTTTTCTGCCCATATGTTAAGCAGTCAAGTTCTTCTCTGAAAGATCTCTTAAATGTAAATAAGAAGGACAATGTGTCCTTTTGGCATATTTTTCTATTTTTTTCTTCTTGTTATGATACTTCTCTGGTGTGGAACATTTGTCTTGAATCGCAGCTATCTTTATATCTTGATCAACAATCTGGATGAGGGAATTGAGTGTACCCTCAGTCAGTTTGCAGGTGACATCAAGTTGGTTTGGAGTGTTGGTCTGAGGGTAGGAACGCTCCACAGACGGGTCTGAACAGGCTGGATTGATGGGCCAAGGCCAGTTGTATGAGGTTTAACAAGACCAAGTGCTGGATCCTGATCTTGGCTCACATCAGCCACATACAGTGCTGCAGGCTTGGGTAGAATGGCCAGAAAGCTGCCCAGCAGAAAAGGACCTGGGAGTGCTGATTGGCAGCAGCTGAACATGAGCCAGGGTGTGCCCAGGTGGCCAAGAAAGCCAATGGCATCCTGGCTTGGATCAGCAATAGTGTGGCCAGCAGGACCAGGGCAGGGATTGTCCCCCTGTACTTGGCACTGGTGAGGCTTCACCTCAAATCCTGTGTTCAGTTCTGGGCCCCTCACTATAAAAAGGACGTTGAGGTGCTGGAGCACATCCAGAGAAGGGCAGTGAGGTTGGTGATGGGTGTGGAGCACAAGTCCTTTGAGGAACAGCTGAGGGAGCTGGNAGGAGCAGCTGAGGGAGCTGGGGTTGTTTAGCCTGGAGAAAAGGAAGTTCAGGGAGTGACCTTATCACTTTCTACAAATACCTGAAAGGAGGGTGTAGTCAGGTGCAGGTTGGCCTCTTCTCACAGATAACAAGAGATAGGACAAGAGGAATTGGCCTGAAGTTGCACCATTGGAGATCTGGATTGGATATTGGGACACATTCCTTCTGGGAAAGGATTGTGATGTGCTGGAATAGTCCTCAGGTGGTTGAGTTACCATCCTTGGAGGTATTTAAAAGACATGTAGGTGTAGCACTTAGGGACATGGTTTAGTGTTTGACTTGTAGTAATGTTAGTTTAATGGTTGGACTTGATGATCTTAAGAAATCTTTTCCAACTTAAGTTGATTCTGTGATATCAGAACTGTGAGTAAAACTCAGTAGCAACTGTGCCAAGAACAGTTAAAATTTGTTTATGCAATGTATTTACCTATTTATGTATCAAATAATTTCATGCATTGAGATTTCATGTTTGACTGATTTGTCTAATATGATGCAAGGCTTTTTCAGGGAGCTTCCTGTTCTGTAAGGTTGGCCTGTGTCCTCTGTACCTACAGAACTGATGCTCAATTGTATTAAAGAGACCAGAGTTTTCTCACATGGATCCCTTACTGTGTGTTTTTACTCCAGTTGATCTGTGTCTTATCAAATATTGTCATATCTGTTTTAAAAAGACTAAATGGCACAAGAGGGTGTCATGGGTTTGTTCGAAACCGGGCAGAAACACCATTTAATGTAGCGGTTTCACATTCACTTGCTCGCCTGCTCACACCAGGCGAGAGTGTAGCGTAGTGATTTTATGAGAATAAGGATTAAGAGAAATGCAAAACAGGCCTAAACTTCAAAGATAAAAATAGTTTATTAACAAAAAAACAACAGAATCAAAATCAACCCCCAGGTGGTTTCTTCTTCCTCCCCCCAGCCCCTCACCCATGATGGTTCCTTTCTCCCACCTCATTTATCTTCCTTTACCACCATCCTTCTCACCAACAACACAGAGAAACAAACTTAGAAAACCCCTGGTCAATTTACCACTCTTGAAATAGGCTTTCATCAGTCCAATTGGAAGAAGAGTCTCTCTTGTCTCACCATGGAGATTTTTTCCNTCATGCATTGAGATTTCATGTTTGACTGATTTGTCTAATATGATGCAAGGCTTTTTCAGGGAGCTTCCTGTTCTGTAAGGTTGGCCTGTGTCCTCTGTACCTACAGAACTGATGCTCAATTGTATTAAAGAGAGCAGAGTTTTCTCACATGGATCCCTTACTGTGTGTTTTTACTCCAGTTGATCTATGTCTTATCAAATAATGTCATATCTGTTTTAAAAAGACTAAATGGTTCAAGAGGGCTAAGTAAATATGTGTAGCAGTCTGACAAAAACATGCTCTTGATGCTGATTCTTCACTGATTACATTGTATTTGTAGCATCCATTTCCAGTGCTCTGTGATGACTTTGTATTAATTGAGTTCTCTTGGTAACAATTAACCACGATATAAGCAAACAAATACTCTTACATCCCGTATTTCATAGCAACTGCGCTTAAATGCTTTTATCCCTCTGTGGGACTCAGTTGCAATGCAAGAACAAGAATGTATTACTGGCAGTTGCCTTCACTGTGAAATAGCTCATCTAAATTACCATTCTTGCTTACTTGAGATTTAAATTGTTTGTCTACCTGTACTCATACTCTTGAAATTGTAGTACTAGCAGATAAATCATGCTAGCAATATTTTATGTTTATCAAAATTGGTGTTTAGAGGTGATACCAATATGATTTTGTGGAAGAAAATATCACTGAAGCTGTTAATCATATTTTATGTCAACTAGTGCATTATTTTCTCTTGTACTGACCCCTGGGTTTCACCATAGGGTTATCTAGGTTGTTCTCTGTTTACTTTTCCAAGTTTTTTTTCTTGTAAATTGTTAGGTTTCTTTGGTATTTCTGAAATATTTTGATTGTTCTAATCCTTAGAAGTATTTCTGATCATAATACATACAATCTTTAACTTGTTCCAGTTTTATCTTTGTTTGCATAACTGTTCCTGCAACTCTCAGTCTCATACTTTTTAAATATTAATGACTTCAATATACTTAAATATTTTTTAATTGACATTTTTGGTTCCCATTAAGGTGAATTGTTTTTCTTGAACTGCTGCAAACTTTTCATATTTAGAGGAGCATTGGCTTCTTGATTATCTTAGAAATCGTTTCTCACTAGTTACAGTAATTTACAGGTTTATTCATCTCTGGTTTGGGTTTGATGGGGAGTTGATTTTGTGTGGAAAAAAGTTATGATCACTTGTATGCAAACTCCTATGAATTTAACTTGGTTCATTTAGTTTTTCTTTATCTAAAATTCAACATTACATAATGCTATTAATATTAAATGTTTCTAATGTTAAAGCTACCTCAGTTAGGAAATAAGCACTTTAAAAAACAAAACACATGAATTCATGAAAAGCATTAGCTGCATTATTTTCGGCAAATATTGTCACAGATTTATATGATGTAGGCAAAATAGCTACTTGATATCAGACTAACAGGAGTGAAACGTATTATGTAAGGGCCTGAGTTTTAAAATTCAAGTGAGCAGGTGAAACAGGAAGATTGTTAGCCGGTGCATAGCCATTTTTCTTGCTTGGGGTTTCAGAAAACACTTGTCATCTCTGCGTGTCTGGAGGGATTTCTGAAGGAGTATTTGAGCCCATTTATGTGAGGTGCTTTATCCTTCTGGACAACAGGAACTGTTCAACCAGAATTTTGCAACAACCCCCACTTACTTAAACATTTATTTCTTTTTCTTCTATTGAGACTGTCATAAAACTTAAATTAGGTTATATGAATGTGAAATATTACTTCTGTGTTAACTATTTAGATCGTGATGGTGACTTCTCATAAGGGGTCAGGCATTCATGTGTGCAGAACCCTCCAATAACTTCACTAATTAGTCTCCTCTTCAGATGCGGGTTTGCTTGTTGCAGAATTGTGGGTTGTGATTGTTTTGTTGGTTAGCAGAGCTTCCAAGGAAACAGAAAACAGATTAGCTAAAATGAAGATGAAAAATTATTGTATAATAGCATCTACAACACAAAAACCACTTTGATACCCTTTCAGAAGTTGTCATATTTTAGCATTTGTTTTTTAATACATAACATATATTACAAACAACAATGGTAAAGGCTGAGAAGCAGTTTAATTTTCATGTAAAACCAGCGTACGTTGATTGCAGCATCCTCTACCATACTACATACCATACTATCCATTTTGCTGTAAGTTACAAGAGAGTGTGTGTAAGTAATGGTGCTGTTCAGGAGTGCCTCTTTTTGACTGTTTATTGACATGGGAGAGTGGTGGGAGGGAAAATACAACAGATAAACTGGATTGACTTGAGTGGAGCTGGAAGAGGGTGTACCACAGGAAAACCTGTCCCTTGGAGCTTAAATACCCATCTCTTCAGTTCTGAAACAAATCTGAAGTTGTGTTCATGTGCACAGCTTTCAGCTGTTAAAAAATAGTGCAGGCTGTGACAGAGTTTTTTGCTGCAAGGTGCCTGGTGCAAGCTTGTATGTAGAGCCACAGAGATAAGAAGGATTTATTTTTTCAAGGGGTTTCGGCTTTGTATGGAAAGATAGCACTAATTTTTAAACTGAAGAAACCTAAGATTGCACTGGACACTTTGTGCATATGTGAAGTGAAAAGGACTCCTGTGTAAAAATCTGTAGTTATTGCCAGAATTATTGATAGACTAAAAGCAGGATAGGGGAATGAGGGGAAATCAAAGATGATCACAGGAATGGTCATCCTTGGGAGCAGATTTTTTTTTTGTGTACAGGCAGTATGTGGAATTAGGCAAAAGTTGCAGTGTGCGTAGGTGGAGGGTGGTTTGTAAGTGTGTCAGTAATTTTTCTCCTTCTCTGAGCAGCAGAGGGGGCTGCTATTGCTTTGCTGCAGCCCTATGCAGACTTGTGCAGTGTTCCTTTGCAAAGGTTTTCCTTGCTCCTGCGGCTAAAAGCATGAAGCATGTTTTTTAAGTGTAGGGAATACATGTAACTGGAACAGAAGGGCTCGGTATTTCTTATTTGTCAAGAAATATCTTTTCAGTCTAGAAAATAATGTAGGAATGTTTCTTTTAAAAGAACAAGTATTAAACTTATTTTCAGATAGCTTGTGTGATGAAAGTGCAATGTATAGTTCTCTGCTCTCAGTACACAGGAGAAAGAGAAAAGCTTCATACTACAAAAAAAGATTAATTTTTTACCTTTTTTTTTTGCAAGGATCACATGCAAGTTATGTAGATTCTTTGTGCCTTTCAGTTAATACTTTAAAGGGTTTTAAACTAAGTAATAACTTGCCTAAAGCTGTGTCAGAAAGGTTACACATAAAAATTGCTCTGGTTGTTGAAAAAAAGCAACAAAAAAGCATTGACAATTTTTTTTTCTCATGCTTCTTCCTATTATTCTCCTTTTTAATTGAAACTTCTTTCACATCACTCTCTTTAAAAGCTTAGGAACTCGCAAATTTTTTCCTCCCTTGCTTATTCTGAACTACAGCACTAAATTGCAATGGGTTAAGTAAGTGATGTAGGATAGACAGTAAATGGTCTTTACATTTATTTAGTCTTGTTCAACTTATTTATTAGTGATCTGGGTGAAGGGAGAGAGTGCACCCTCAGCAAGTTTGCTGGTGGTACAAAACTTGGAGGTTTGACTGATACACCAGCAGGCTGTGCTGCCATTCAGAAAGGACCTGGACAGGCTGGAGAGTTGTGTGGAGAAGAATCTAACAAAGTTCAACAAAAGCAAATGTATGTCCCTGCACCTGGGGAAGAATAACCCCAGGTACCAGTGCAGGCTGGGGGCCAACCTGCTGGAAAGCAGCTCTGCAGAGAAGGACCTGGGGTCCATGAAGAAGCAGTGCCTTGTGGCCAGGAAGGCCAATGGTATCTCAGAGAGCACTAGGAAGAGCATTGTCAGCAGGGCAAGAGAGGTGATCTGCCCCTCTCTCAGCCCTGGTGAGGCACATCTGGAGTGCTGTATCCTGTTCTGGGCTCTTCAGTAGGAGAGAGATGTGGAACTCCTGGAATGAGTCCAGTGGAAGGCTACAAAGATGATGAAAAGACTGGAGCACATCTTTTATGAGGAAAGGCTGAGAGAGCTTGGCTTGTTCAGCCTTGAGATGAGATGAGTGAAGAAGAAAGGCTCTTAATAAGGCATACAAATGCTTTAAGGGCAGGTGTTCAGTGACTGGGGACAGACTCTTCAGTGGTGCCCAGTGACAGAGCACAAAAAAAACATAGGAAGTTCCATCTGAATATAAGGAAAAACTTTCCTTTGATGGTGACAGCACTGGAACAGGCTGCCCAGAGAGCCTATGGAGTCTCCTTCTGTGGAAATACTCAAAACTTGTCTGGACATGATCCTGTGCAACCTTGTTCAGGTGAACCTGATTTAGCAGAGAATTGGACTGGATGATCTCCAGTGATCCCTTCCAACCATTCTGTGATTCATAACTGCCAGTCAGAATTACTTTTGCATTACCCATGACAATTCAGTTATTTTCAAGCAAGTTTTGTTGTTTTAAAATATATTTTCTTTTTACCTTTTTGATACAGATCCTTGTTTTTGTATTGGGGGGGTAATAACTTTAGAAACATCCATGCTTGGAGATTAATATAAATCAGCACTTCTAACCTTTGATTTCTTTCTCATTTATATATCCCACAGTTTAGTGCTAATCATTCTGAGCATGCAGGATCATTTGGAATGGTTATGAAACTGTCATTAGATGTAGTTTGTTAAATATTAAAGCATCCATGGAAGGAATGCAGATTCTTTGTTTCTCTGTAGATAGCAAATTATTTCTCCAACTTTAGTAATCTGCAGCATGCTTTACTATAAATATCAGTTCTTTGTTTGAAAAGTTCTTACTTCCTGTGCTTTTACTTGGCTGTGTTCATTTGTGATTTCATTTGTTGCTCAAGGCTTGTAGGAATTAAGCTGTACTTTTGCATTTTCTAAGTAGAATTGTTCTACACCTTCGCTTGTACATGAAACTGATGTGTTAAATAATTGCCGCTCTGCTAATTTTTCCTACTCTGTAAGTGGATCTTGGCATTTGCTAATAGATATGTAGGCTGTTTGTAGTAATGTGGTTATTACTGATAGAGTTTGTGGCTTAGAACTTTGCTATCTAGTTCAGCTTTCTCATGCAAAGTTCTTGAAATACTTAGTAATTAAATTTGACTGTTATGTTCAAGTGTCACGGTCAAATTAAAGGCATTTATAGTAAATTTAGGGGTTTTGCTTTATGTAAGGTGTCTTACCACTTTTCAGTATGATTTTTACAAATGTTACAATTCAAGGATGGTTCTAATATATAATTTGTGAAGTAAGTAATTCTGTAGAGTAAAATGAAGAATCTTAGTTTAGTGCCTGGGAAGGAAGGAAGGTAGTTTAACAGAAAACATTGGTTCTGATTGTTTGGGTCATAGTTTGGGCTGCAAAATTCTATTTAATAAGTAGATTTTAATTGATTTTCTCTTTTCCCTTCACTGCAGAAAGTTGTGAGCTGTTTTGTGTGTGTGTGTGGAAAGAGGTAGTTGTGCTGATTTAGTTTCTCATTACAGAGATTGCTTACTAGACTGAAGTCCTAGCTGAGTAAGACACAAGCACTTTTCTACCTCTGTGCCAATAATTGAGGTCAGTCTTTAAACTTCAGTCAAGGGATTTACCTCAGCTAGTCATACTGGAAAATAAACCTACAGAGCTTTGGATTGTGCCAGTTTTCTCTGTAGAGGCATCTGGCAATATACAATTGCCCTTTCATTGCATTGAAGCCTAAATCAGAGCATACACCTTCCACTTCCTGGTGGTTCTTACCAGATGTGTCTAGTATGTTCTCCTGAAGATATGTGTAATTCTTTTGTTGCTATGTTGGTTGGTTGTTCAGTTTCCTAAAGTAGGAAAGCTGCCAGCCACCTTGGGCAGGGGGGTGCAGAAACAGGGTCAAAGACTTGAATTGTCCTTTGGTTGCTTGGCTTAGGCATTGCTCCCGGAAGGTAAATATTGGGGAGGTATTTGCATCCATATCGGCTTATTTTATATAGAATAAATTAAATTGATGCCTTCAGGATAACTTCCTGAAGCAGCATCTTGTTGTCTCACACTTTTTCATAGACTTCAAAATGAGTGTCGGTTCAGCACCCATGTGGTTTTTTTCTTCTGGTTGTCAAAATGGAAATGAACTTTTTTTTTTTTTTTTCCCCCAAAGAAAAAAAAAGTGCAGTAGTACTATTTCAACTCACCAATTATATGACAATATTGTGAAGTGGAAATCATGCAGACATGCTTCAGAATCCTTTCAGTATACTATTCTGTTGGGATATATGACTTGTCTAGTAAATACACCTGGGAGTTCTGCCCCACTCAAATATGCCATTTGTTCCTTTTGTTCTTGTTGACTATGTGGAACATGCTATTGCCTGATCTGATCGTTAGCCCAAATATTTCCAGTCTGTAGTGATACAGCTGTATTTACTTGAGCATTTATCAGTGGTTGCTGTTGCCCTGAGTATGTTTTAAGCTGCTTCTCCTTTTGAAGCTTGGCTGAAGTTGGTATTACTAGTGATAAAACTTAATGCAAATAATGAATCAAAGTGAGGAGAAAGTAAAGCTTTTGCTGGTGAGTTAGTTTTTGGTTTTGTTGATGCCTCCTTTCCTAAGGAGGTTATTAAATATTCTTTTTTAGCTATGAATTTGAAGGGTGTGTTTAAAAAAATACAAGTTATGATCAGTAAATTTCTTGCATTTGCTGATGTTTATACTTATAAAATAATGAGATCTGAAATTAGCTTAGGGGGCTGGAGGAATAGAAATTGATCTGAAGACCAAAACTAAGTTTAACACATGCTGCAGGACTAACATCTTTTCCTGATATGTTTCTCAGTCAGAGCTGTTTTGTAGATTACAGTATGTCCTTTATTTCTGTAGGAGACCTTTCATTATCTGCAGAACATGTGGCTATTCAGCAAACTGTGCACAATGAAGGAATTTACATACCTTTATAAATTCTTAAATATAAAACTAGACAATGTTAATTTCTCTGCTAGTTTAATAATTTCTGAACAGGCAGAATGCTTAAAAACAATATTTCCAAGCTGTCTCAGCAAATGTTTGAACAGACAGCATCTAATGTCCATCCACAAAGGATGATTTTTGACACACAAACTGCTCTTCTTTGCTAGTACACAGTGTCTGATCTGTGCATGCAGCTGTGCTTGTATAATAATGATATACTGTGCATTTTGTGTAGAGTTATTGATGAGCTGTTATGTTTTGTTTGTGTGAATGTTTTACAGTTTGGTTTATTGGGGAAATTTCTGTTATAGAAATCCCTGTAAAACTTAGAACCGGTGTTTCTAGAAATGGTTCTTTTTGTCACAAGCATCTTCTCCCTTTTTTTCCATACTGTGGTTAATGAAGACGCTGTCTAAGCTTCATGCAAAATTTTTGAGACTTCCACCCATTCTCTCCTGGCCAAACAAGTTCAGGAATTCACCAAATTACCGTAAAATGTGTTTTATGTTAAAAAAACTTCATGTGCCTTGATTTTGATGTAATATTACCTATAGTTAAGTGGTATTGAGATTTTAAAGGAGAAAATCATGAGTTCTTGTGCATAGAATTATTATCTTGATAATAATCAGTAAAATACAAGTGGAAAGCATTGCTGTTGGGCATCTTTTCTTCTGTCTTATTTCTCCTTTCTACTCTTCTTACTAATTTGAAGTTTTGTTTCTTTAGTTTGTAACAAGAATTGGGAAGAGGGAGAGGATCTGAGAAGGACACAATTACTAAAGAAGTGCATAGATTTCTTTCCCAAATCAAGGGGGTCCAAACTAATTATTTCTTCATAAAACCTTGCTTTTTTAAATATTTATTCTTACTAAGAGGTGATGTTTTCTACTGACTTTACTACCTGACCGTATATTGCATAATATGAAAGGAGCAAATTGTGAATTTTAGTAGTACTCAGTGTAATTCAGTCTTGGAAGACACTGGCTATACTTTTCAGCTGTGTCATGACATATTACTCAGTTAATGCTTATAAAATTTTAATACATTTGTTCAATCCCTGGCGCCTCTGTGAAGTGGAAAATGTACTTATCGCCAGCAGGGATAAATTCCACCTTATTCATCATCAGAAGTCATTACTACTCTCAAGTAAAGTATTAGCAACATTTCCTGTAAGTGCAAATCACATTCTTACCCAGTCGGTGTTTCAAAGTGGGCAGGAGACCCTTTGTTCTTTTCATTTAAATTATGGAGTGTCCCTTAAGGATGGCAGCTACTGTGATCATTATTGCCCCAAATATATTGAGTACTAAAAAAAATTAAAAGGAAACAAATAAACACTCTTTTTGCCAATGTCATAATTCCTTCAGTTGTGACCCCTTGGTCAGATTTTCTAAAACACGCAGGAAATAATTGACTTAATTAAAATGAATACGTAAAAATGAAATAAAGAAAGTAGAAGTGACACAGCTAAATGGAAGAAATTGGACCAAAAATCATTCAGTATGGATCACTTCTTCTTGCCAAATGTAATAATGTTGTCCCTCGACTTTTAAGCTGGACTTCATCCAAAGCAAGGGCACTTTCATTTGATATTTGAAGGCACTTACCCTTCTGCACAATTTTTGGCGTTGGTGTAAACCGCTAGTATTCCATGCCCTAGAGCAAGTATGCTGCACACTGTGTATGCAGGTATTCCCATGTGTTTGTTTTGGAGAACAGGCTGTTGACAGACTGACTCTTCCCACTCTGTGCCAATCAGAATTTGGTGTTGGTGCACTGCATGTCTTTCTTGGCAGGGTTTAGTATCAGAACGCCAGTAAAGTCAAAGCTGGATTTGGTTGACCATATACAAAATGTAAATTCTATTAAATACGTACAAGCATTTTAAATTATAAGTGATATTTGAACAAATCAGAGAAAGCCAATGTTTGTTAAATAACAACACAGGCAAGGCTACCCCTTCCTCTGGGGAAAAAAAAAAAAGGAGAAAAAGGAAAAACAAATTAAATATCAAGGTGACAGCCATACCAATCAAGAATGCCAGCCCTTCCACATATTACCTGCTTTTTTCTGTGCTCTAAGCCTTCTTTACTTCACATACCTTGAGCTTTATAAATAGCCTCACACCCCTTTGCAGTATGCTGTTACCAGCTGAAAAGGATTATATAGCTTAATTTGGTGTTATCAAATGAATGCCATTGCAACAATCAGTTGTTGCATTTGTTAGATTTATGTGTGTTTTACAGTGCTGGTGAAAAAATAGTCTTGTATCAAAAGAGACCATGAAAAACATTTTGGTTCAAACATACAAACTATAATACTTTGGATTGTTCAGCCTTTTATTTTGGCACTAGTTGATGTAGCTAATCTGTCGAGTGTTGTTGGGATTTTTTTTTTTTTTTAATACTGAATAAACAGTGTCTTGAAAGAATTCCNCCCTAGTTGATGTAGCTAATCTGTAGAGTGTTGTTGGGACGTTTTGGTTTTTTTTTAATGCTGAATAAACAGTGTCAGGACAGAATTCTACTTCAGAAGAAAAAAAAAATGTTTAGATATGTAAGGTGGTGGAAATATTTTTAATGCCTTTTTGATACTTTGGGGATTTTTCTTGTTCGCATTTAATATGCACAAAGAAAGGTCTGAAGTCCAAACCTCATTTTTGATAGTGCTTTTTGTACATTATTCAGAAACTGATAAATGTACTTTAAGAATTTTGGTACTGCCTTGTGTATTTTTGTGCGTATAGGTATATAAGCAGAGAATTTCTCATTTAAATTTTTGCATTTTACATGGAAGGGTGATACAGTGATAGGAAAAGCTGAATTTTGCAGTATGGAAAACTAATTTTTCAGCTTTCTATCTTCCCTTTTCATAAAAGCAGCCTCCTTACTGAAAAACCACCTGCTTTCCCTTCCCCCAGCTTATCCTCAGCTGGGAATTTTACTTGCATTTTAATCCAGTGTTAAATATTGCATGACTTCTCTACCTGTTATAGTTCTTAATTCTTGTCTCAGCTTTATTTAAGGGTCCAAAACCAGCAGAAGTAAGTGGTCAGCAAATAAATTCCTGCAGAGCAGCTGTAGAAATTCTTTTTAACAGCTGTTGCAACACTGACTAAAGAGTTAAACTTGCTTATCCAACAGGTCATGTTATAGCCAGTGAGAACTGGGCAGACATTTCTGGAATATTTATAAAATGCAAGATGATGCAGCTGGATTTCTGTTGCATACCTAGAATGTTTTCTGAAATATTTAATGGAGAAATGAAGACATGTGCTTTAAAGCTAGTTTAAAAAAAAGTGACAGTGACAACAAGACCCCATAGTATGGTAAATACAGTAATAAATTTAGAAGACTTGTAGAGTAAAG
>VZTR01009981.1:1866-96023 GCA_013400775.1 Chaetops frenatus
AGAGAGAAGAGGAAGAAAAGGGAAAGTGGTTTGGTGTCGCATGGGGGAGGCAGAGGGGGGTGATGTGGTGGGGGGTTTCAAGTGATACAAGACGCATAATTCAGGCTTCTTGGATTGCAAAAGCTCCTCTTACCTAAAGGGCCTGCTGCCTTTATTTTTATCCAAATGGCTCAATTACTGCAAAGCCCCACAGAGAAAATTATGGATGTTTGCCTCTATTTTTCTCCCCTTGTCTCGACAACTGTAGATATTTTGTTTTCCTTCTTTCCATCTCTTTTTTTTTTTTTTTTTTTTTTTTTTCTGTCCAGGTTTGGGTTNTTGTGGGGGGTAGAAAGTGGCTGGGAATGAGGATGGGGTATGGATGGGGAGACATGGGGGACCCAGGGTGAGGGGTGAGGTGCTGGCATGTGGTGGCCCTGCCACCATCACACACCTTGGTCCTCTCTCCATCCTCCCCCGTGTCACCTCACTCCTTTGGCTCCTCATATCCCCTTCTTCCCCACAGCCCCCACTCTTCTCCCTTCCTCCAGCCCTCTCTCCCTCTCTTCTCCCCCACCTCCCTCTTCTCCTTCCCCCTACTCTCCTCCCCACCACCCCCTCCCTGTGCCTCTCAAAGCCACCATAATAGCAGCTTGTTTGGCACTTCACTTGGTCTCAATGAGAAAATTCCCCTCTCTCCCTCTCTTTGCCTTCGTTATTTCCAAACCCTGCAATAGCTCCTTTGCTCAGGGCTGCGGGAAGTGCCCATTTCTCAACGTTTTTCTTTGGCTTATGTTTGTCATCCTCTGAATTACCGCACCGGGGAGTCCAGTCAGCCCGACACCGGGCCCTGCTATTCACGCCTCTCCTGCTCCTTGAGATCATGTAGGGAGAAATTAGTTATTTATTTCGAGCACCACTGCAATACACTTCCCCACAGAAGGGTTTGTTTTGATCCCCCGCTGGAAAAGGAGGCTCCACGGGGAGTGACGGCACAGCGGCGGCGCCAGGTCCGGCGGGAGATGGCGGTCAGGGCAAGGCAAGGTGTGGGAAGGCCCAGGGATTCCCAGGAAAGCTGCGAACATCCAGAGCCCCAACATGGTCCCCACCACGCTGAGCTGCCTCTCTGCAGGTCCTGAGAGTCTCCAGGTGGCCTTGCCCCACCAGGAGGTGTCCGTGGTTTTATCAGACATAGTGTGGTGAGAAGGATCTGAGGCTACCTGGCACCGGGGGATCATGGCACCCCAAGGTGGCCATGACTCTAGCAGGCAGTGTGAGCCCGGGGGTCTCTGCCAAACGCTGAAAGATTGGACAGGTTTTGTGGCTGGAAGGAGAAAAGCTGTTCTGGAACAGCCCACGGCACCGGACACGGTCCCCAGCCCCATTCACCACCTGCTGTCCTGCCCGCCCTGCCCACTTTGCAGGGCAGGGCCAGCCCTGCATCAGCAGCCAGCCTTTTGTACCAGGGCAGCACAGACTGGGAAACATCCTCCAGCTCAGAGATGCACTGGGAGATGGGAAGGACACTGCCCACCCTTGGAGGTTGTGATCCACCTCCTCTCCTCCCTGCGCCGGCATCAGGAGTCACCAAGTCCCATGGCTGTGGTGCCATTGCAGACCAGGCTGGCATCGCTGGGGCTCCATAGCCAGGATGCTGCCAGTGCTCCTGAGCCCTTCTCCCTGTGGAGATGCCACAGCCAGGCACAGGCAGCACCGGCACTGGCACTGGCACCAGCAGGCTGCAGGGAAGGGGCCCAGGGAGCTGCAGCTTTAAAGAAAGAAGAGGAGCAGCAGGAGGAAGAAAATGCAAAATTGGCCCAGTGGGTAGACCTGCTATTTAAGTGCAGTTGAGAAAGGAGCAGGAGGAATTACAGGAGAAATGATAGTGCCCTGACAGCTGCCATTTCCCACCGCCAGTCTCCCCTAATGGAGTCCTAATGTAGTGGTGGGCTCTTCGCTGACAGCCCAGCCCGAGACAGGGCTCGTCTTTGTGCTGGTGACAGATGGGACAGTCCGGCAACAAACCTGTAATCCTCTGATTCCTGCCGCCGCCCGCTCCGCTTAACCCCTTCATTGCCCAGCACCCGCTCCCGGCCAGGTGTGTGCTTGGTGGGGGGTCTGGCCACACCACAGGGTCCCCCGTGCAGTGTCCGGGTCTGGCAGCAGAGCGAGGGAATGGGAATGGGAATGGGAGTGGGAATGGGAATGGGAATGGGAATGGGAATGGGAATGGGAATGGGAGTGGGAATGGGAATGGGAATGGGAGTGGGAATGGGAATGGGAATGGGAATGGGAGTGGGAACGGGAATGGGAATGGGAATGGGAGTGGGAATGGGAATGGGAATGGGAATGGGAATGGGAGTGGGAATGGGAATGGGAATGGGAATGGGAATGGGAATAGCAGGCTGTGGCTCCCTCTGCATCCCTTGGCTGCCGCTGGGGCAGCATGGCAGAGGCTCTGCCCGGTCACCAAGCCAGAGAAGGCAGCAGCATGGCTCCCTGTGGGTCCCTTGGACTCTGCCCTGTGCTGTCCCCTGAGCCACTCTGCCCTGTGACAATTGACTGTGCAGGTGAATGTGGGCAGGGAGGCACGGGCAGGTGTGCTCAGTGCCTGCAGGCAGGGCTCTGGGCTGTCTGCCCAGCACAATGCCCACAGGGAGCCCTCCCCACTATCTGGAACTGTTCCTGAACCTCCTTGCCTGCCTCAGATTAGCCCCGAACCAAGGTGTGATCAGGTGGTTTTAAGGTAAAAGGTGTGAAAGTTCCCCTCGCCCCCACATCAGGCTGCAGTGACTGCACCCTGCTCCTGTCCTGCTCCCCAGGGAGCCGGGGGTGGCAGCTGGAGAAGCTGTCTGAGTTTTTCTGCAGAAAAATAAATACAGCTACTGCACACTCTTGTCTCTGCTAGAGGCGAAGGCTGGGTTCCCTGGTTGCAGAGGGGGAGATTAACCACCCTCTGATCTCTTTTCCCATACCCCAAAGAGCCCGGTGGATTCCTGGGGAGGGATTTTTGGGTGCTTCTCCATTAGGCAAAGGTCCAAGCCTCTCTGCTTCCTTTCCAGCAAGAAACATCTGTCACTTGCATCCTCTCTGCCCTCCAACAGGCACCTGGATCTCCATCCCCTCCAGTGAAACCCACTGGCATCCCTCTAAGCTGCAACAAAGCTCTGTCCCATCAGCATGGGGCAGCCAGGTCTTCCAGCCTTCGGCCAGAGCCATCAGCCCAGAATCACAGCCACTGAGCTGAAAGTCACCAGCCTGGCAGGGTGGCACACATCTCATTCCCCCCAGAGCTCCCATTCCACTGCAGCTGCCTGCTTTCCTTCCCAGGGAGGAGTTAGCAGGTAGGACAGAGTCCAGGCAGCTCTGCTGGGTCCATCTGCTCTTCCATCCTGCTGCAGAGGGAGGGCTGAGCAGAGCCCCACTCCTGTCTCTGTCACCAATCTCTCCAGCCGATCCAGACCTACCAAAGGCTGCAGGGAATAGAAACACCCCAATCCCATACCCCTGCCCCACCACACCCTGTAGAAGAGCTGAGACCCCCAGGGCCAACCCTCATGGATGCTGAGGGTTCCCATCACCCTCAGGTCGCTGGGGAGCCACGGTCCCTGGCAGCATTAGACCCTCCTTGGCAGGAAAGCGCAATGCGGCGCGCGCGGGCCCTCGGCACAATTAGCCAACAAGTGGCTGTTTTGTGAGGGATTGTTGCTGATGTGTTTTAAGTGGCTTTCTGAGTGGAAAATGTGAGGCACTGGAGAGGCCAGGAGACAAAGACGGGGATGCATTAGGTTTTATTGGTCTGCTTCGTACACATCTGACATCACTCCACAGAGCAAGTTCTGCCTGGCTTTAGGGAAAATGAAAAATAAAGCAAGAAAAAGGGGCCGAGGGTACAGGGGAGGGGGGAACGCCAGTGATTCAAGCAGGCAAGTGGGGGCTTAATAGCAGGAGACAGTGGAGCAAACTGTGTCAACCAGATGGGACCCGGGTGCCGCGGGAAGAGAGGGGAATTAGCCAACCCGCGCTTTGTTCCCGCAGAAAGCGCGGCCCTCTCCCCCCAGGAGCTGCCCACATGTGATATAATACAGCCCCTTTCAGCCGCTAAGCTGGCCAAGGACAAAAGTCACCAATAAATAGCAAGAGGGCGAGGCTGAAAGCAAAAGGCAGAGTTGCCAAGAGCTCCCTGCTTTCTCCTCGGGCTGCCTGAGCTGCTGGGCATCTGCCCCGGCTGCTGGCACAGGCACCCATGGGCACGGCTGGGGAGCTGCTGGGGCTGATGCTGTGGGACAGGAAGGGTTTTGGGGACGTGGTGCCTTCAGCAGGGGTGATGGAGCCTGTGACGTGGCGTTGGAGTGTTACCCATGTGTTCTTTGCCTTCATTCCCCGAGCCAAGCCATAAAAGCAGGAGTTCTCATGCCTTGGGTATTCCCCAGTGTGCAGCAAGAAGGGCTGGAGGCTGTTGTCCCAGCCTGGTCTCTCACTGCTTGGGCTTATTAATAAGTTGATATTTGTTCTTTACTGTCATTTCCAGGCTCCTATAAAAACATATCCAGCACCAAACAGAACAGTTCAAAAATCCCTCATCCGGGCCCAAACACTACAAGCAAGAAGCAGAACCTCCAAAGGAGCTCCACACCTGCTGGGCAGTGGGCCTTGAAAGGCTGAAGCCATCCCAACTCCTTGGGTTTTGAATGCAAAGACATCCCAGAGACTGTGCCCCAGTGCAGAGCTTGGGACCCACAAACTGGACGGAGGAGACCCCAAACATCTCTGGTCTGAACTGGCACCTCTGATTTAGGGTCTTCCTCCCTTCCCAATCCCCAGAAATTACCCAGCCCAGCTAAGCATTAAACCACCCGTGGGGCTTTGCAAACAAACGGGAATCCCCCCATCCTCTCTTTTTTCTGGAGGGACCTTCCTTGCTCTTGCAGAAATATTGATCCAGATAAACCAGGGAGACACACGAGGTGCCCCGGGGAGGGTCAGGAGATCAGCGGCTCAGCTGGGCCCCCGCTGCCCACACGGTCCGGCTGTGCAGGACCAGGATGGGCAAGGGGAGAACTGAGGGCCTTGGGAAGCCCCTCATGCCATGGAGGGGCCAGGGCCAAAGTGCTTTAGCCAAGGGGAGGTAAAACAAATCGATGAGAGGCTGCCATGACATGCTGACCCTGGCGCTGAGCCCTGGTTTTAACTCGTGACAGTAAATCTGGGGGGCTGGGGGGGGGGATCAGAGGCAGATGGCTGGAGGGGGGAGGTGAGAGAGGGCTCTTACTGGTGGGACAAGGGAAGGGCAAGAGCTCCCAAACTGAGCAGAGGCCGGCAAAGCCCCCAGGGAAGGAAGAGGAGGTGGGAGAGGGGAGCTTGGATGCTGGCATGGGGATGGGTGGTGCCTCTGCCATGGCCAGCGTGCCCCTCACAGCCGAGGGTCACTCCCGGTGGTCCCTTCCTGCTGCTGCACCTGCCAGGCCCAGACCAGAGGGATGTGAGGTGCTGGAGCAGAGACACCTCGAGGCTTTCTCCAAATCCATTTCCATCCCGATGAGGGGAAGCATCCCTGCTGAATGGAGGTCTCAGCTTCCAGCCCTCAAACTCCTCACTCCCACCTCGCGTCTCTCACCCCCCCGCCGAAGCCAGAGCAGAGGGCAGGAAGGCACCAACGGCTGCGGATCCTGTTACCTGCGGCCAACAAAACCTACCTGTCCCTTCCCAGCCACTCCCCCCTGCTCCCTCCCCAGGGGGACAGAGCAGAAGGACCCCCCCTCCCCGGCCCTCCCCGAGCATTGCCGGGTCGCTGCCTGCCATGATCGAGTGACCAGATGGACGGTGGGCTCACAGCGCAGCCTCCTCTGTGGGTCCCTTGTCCCTCCCCGAGCCGGCTGAGCTTTGACGCTCTGTCCCCCCGGGGCAGCCTTTGTCAGGGGCGTGCAGAAGGGCCCCTGTGTCCCTCTGATCCCCGCCGGCCCCACGGCAGCCCGTCCTGGCCGGAGCATAAAGCTGGCTTTCAGGGACCCGGCGTTGGGAAACTCCCGGGGAAGAAGCAAGGGAGTTTCTTGTTAAACGAGGAGACAAAGCCACCTTGTTAAGGGGTTTACAAAGGCGACCATCTCCCCCTTGCCTGGGAAGCTCACGACCGGTGACTCCCAACCTCACCGGGGGGATGGCTTTCCCTTGGAAAGATGGGAACATTTAACAGCCGTGCTGTGCTGCAGCCCTGTGACCTGTGTGCCGAGCCCAGGGTGCCGCCTCCCCTCCCGTGAACCACTCGAAGCCACGTCTCCAGAGGAAAATGGGAACCAAGTGCTCATCACGGGGAATCCTGTGGCTTTCCCAAGAGTGCAGCGTTTCCACCAGTGTCCCTGCTGAGGGGACGTCATCCAGGGCTAGGGAACACCATCTGCACAAAATGACACAATATTGGGCAGCACAGGAGGATTTTCTGTCCCTCCTTTGGGAGAGCTGGTCCAGGGTCCCCTCCTGCACACCCCACAGATGGGAGATGGAGCCCCAGGAAGGGATGTGATATGGACACAGTCCCACAGGGCACAACCACACAAGACCTCCCTCCTGCAAAACATCGTGTCTTTTCCTTGCATGGATCCAGTGATCCATTTCTTTGCACAAAAAACCAAAGTTTAAGCAAAAACCCAGCAGCCCCACAGCTGCTCTATCTCTCCAGGAATTTTCTCTTAAAACTCATCCATCCTTACTGCCTTTTGCAGGAAAAATCCCTGCTCCCAACAAGGTTAGCACAACCTTTGGCATGACTTCTGTGGAATCTGATGGTCACTCAGCCTTTGATGGGCCCCCCACCAAGCTCTTGGGCTCCCCATTTTCCAGCCCACATCTGAGGCTCCACACACCATGGCCATGTCTGAGCCCCCAGCATGTGCTGCCCACACCTGTGCATTGTTCTGAGCTGTTCTTGGCAATTCCTGCTAAAATCCACATGCACCTTAAACCTGGTAATTACCTCTGCTTCCAGAGAAACAGGGAAATGGATTCTGCCATCGTGATGCAGCAGGATGGGGTAGCCAGGGCTGGCTGGTCAGCTTGAAAATATGGAACCCTCTGGGCCCAGAGCCCATCTGGGTGTGACAAACAATGGGAAGGGGAAGGGAAGACCTGGCTCAGCAGCAATCCTGAAGGATGGGCAAAACGGGACAAGTTCCAGGTGGGGAGTCCCACCAGCAGCAAGTGTGATGCCAAAGAAGCCAAATTAACAGCAAGAAGCTGCCACCCTTGCTTTTCCCTGCCTCCCTCCCACTCATGCAGGTGGCACTTTGGGGGCCCACATCCCTCCTGGCATCATCCCCACATCCTTCTCCTCCTCTCCCTGGGGAAATGCCACCTCTGGAGAACACATCACCTTCTCTTCTTTGACCCAGCCAGGGTGAGCTGCTGTGGCTGCCTCTGCTGTGTGGTGACACTGGGGGTGCCAGTCCTTCACTGGGAAGCCCCAGACACAGCTCTGTGCCCCATGGGGCCAGGCTGGCGGTGCTTCTCCCTCCCCAGGACAGCAGCAAATTGGAGTGCTACAGCTTTAAAGAAGTGTGTCTACTCCTTGGCAGGGCTGGTGGCAGCGGGGAGAGCCGGAGGACACCTGCAGAGATCCTGTACAGCTGGGGAAGATTAGCCTTTTCCACTAGACAAGACCCATTACCATGTTCCAATACACCATCACTTCCGCTAGGAGAGCCTGCAGATGAGATATTGATTGCAGTGACCCTGGACAAGCCCTTCACCAGAGCCCAGGAGGGCAGCAGAGCAGCCCCATGGCACAGCCCATGGTGCAAAGAGGGGGTGCAGCTTCCCAAAAGCATCCCCAGGGTGGCAAGGGGCTGCTCAGAGTTGGCTGAGTTGGAGTGATGAGTGATGCTGTGGTGGGATGGACAGAGGAACTTCAAAGCCCAGCAGTGACCCAGGTCCCTTCCCAGGGTCCTTCTGGGCTCTTTCCAGTGCAGCTCTGCCCTGGGAATGGGGAGCCCCCAGCCCATGTTCACTGCTCTCACAGACAGGTGGGTGCTGCAGAAAGAACCTTGAAAGGCCAAAATTTCCCCCCCCAGATGTCTCTGCTGGGGAGTTCCAGGTGGTTCAGGAGGTGCTCACAGGGCGCTGCTCGCCCACTGCTTTTCCCTCCTGGCAGTCCCAGCCCCTGAAATACCTCCCTGAGACACAACGGGATGGAAGGAAAATGAGAAACCACTTAATCTTGGGAACTGGAAGGGCTGATGGCAATTAAGGTAGCGAAGTAATTAAACATGTGGTGTCTGGCTCGCAGCATCCTATCACTGCAGCCCCAAGGGGAAGTGCAGGCACTTTGGTGAGTCTTCTCTATCCTTTGATCCCATGATTTTTGAGAGGTTTTTTTTTTCCTTCTCCAAGACTCACACTGGGTTTGACTTGGCTTTTTGAATACATTGAGTTCTGCCTGACCAGCACAATCCACTTGCAGCCCAGTTGGAAGCAGCAGCTGGAAGCTGACACACGGTGCTCCTCCAAGGCTGATCTGCCATATCCACCACTGCCTCTGGGAGCAGCCCTGGGCTTCCTGAGGAGCTGGAGCTGCCACAGCTGGAGCATCCTCTACCCTGGGCCAGAAGCCTCACTGGATACTCCAGTGGGTGCAGTTAAAAAGGGGCAGCCAGGACACCCTTGGATCTGGGCTCTGAAGGGCTGTGGTGTGAGTGATGGAGGATATTCCAGAACTGGGAGTTAAATGGCTTTTTCCAGGTGATGATTTAAGCACCCAGCTGGCCCAATGAGCCCTCATGGAGCTTTTCCAGCATTTCTCAAGCTTTGGGGCACAAGAAGCTTCTGCTGAGACACTTTGTTTTATTGTTGTTTTGTTTGGGCTTTCCCCCCCAAACAAAAGACATCAGCTCTTCATTGCACCAAGCTCTTTCAAACTCCACTTTTCCAATGGAGATCTCTACCCCAGTCAAGGATGGGCACGAGAAGGAACTCTCACAACTTCCAGGGCTACTCATTGTCCTATGGGCCAACAGAGCATCTGTCCCTGGTGTGCAGCAGGGAAGCAGCTCTGTTCCCATCGTTTTGTGGAAGATGCCCCAGGAGATGGCTCTTGATGAGGTTCCAAGCCCTTCCCCTCACCTGAGAGTGGGCTGCTGCTGACCCCCATCCCCACTGCGGGGCTCTGGGGCACTGCTCATGCAGGACCCCATGTGCAGCTGCAGTGGGATGGAGGGAATGGGGTGGCCCTGCAGAGCATCCCCACCTCCTCATAGCCCACAGGGGCTGGACAGGCTCCACCAACCCAGAAAACCATTTCTCTCCCCTCTCCTGGCAGCCCTCTGCTGCTTTCTCCTCCCAAGATGGTCGCTGCCAGTAATAGCAGGGAAAGTCACATCCAAGCCGGGAAAATAACATGTTATTTTCCCAGCTGTGATGTCAGAGCTTGTCACACTTGCTGGCTCGGGAACAGAGTGGGCAGGGCATGCCTGGACATCCCCAAATGGCTGCTTGGCCTGGCTGTCCCCTAGGGACTACTGAAATCTGCCCCTTTTTGGTGGCAGCTCGCCTTTTGCTCCCCAAATGTGCTGGAAAGCAGCACATTCCTGCAGCTGGGATGGGTCTGCCCAGCTCCCTGCTGTCACTCTGGGTACCACAGGAAGCAGCATGGTTGGTGCACCCCAGTTCCAGGGAGCATCTCTGCTGCTCTTCTGGGGACACAGAAAGCAGGGACACCCCAAACAACGTCCTTCCCCAGTCTCAGCAGTGCTGAGCACCAGCACACCCTAGGTGTTTGCACCATTAGGAAATCCAGTCCTTCCCTCTTTCCTTTCCCTCTGCTTCCACCACGGATTCGGATTTTCCTCACTGAGCCACCCCTGCCTCCCAGCCAGGTGTGCAGCCTGGGCACCGGGGACAGAGTGACCTGCACTGCCCAGCCTGGAGCAAGCACTCCTTTCCTCCCCACCTGCAACACCGGCTGAGGGTATTTGCTGCATTTTCATCTTTCCCGAGCCTGCTCTTTACAACTCGCCAAAACACAGCAGAAAGGACCCAAGCCCGTTGGCCCTCACCCACCCAGCTCACCCCTGCACCCCGGCACCCCCGTCCCCTGCTCCCCACCTTCCCCACAAGGTACCACCAACCCCCCCACGTCCTTCGCAGCCATTTAATCCATTACCAACTTCACAAAGCCGGGCTTGGGGAAGCGCTGGGCCAGAGGAGCAAACAAACGAGGCAGGAATAAAGCCCGGCTCTCAATGCCGGACCCCGCGCGTGGCTGCGGGTTTATTTCTTTCCCCACTTCTCCTCCGATGAACAAACCTTTATTTTATTTTATTTTATTTTTTTCCCTGATTGCATTTCAGTTGCAGCCCCGTAACAAAGCCGTCACCTCGGCCGCCATTCCGCTCCAGGGAGACGAGTTACAATTACAAATTGCCACCACAATTAGTGCTACTTCGTAGAGAAATTAGAAAGGGGAGCAGGAGGCTCGCGTGCGATTGATTGCTATTCATCCTGCTTTACGGTGACCTTGCTCTGGAGACGATGATATTCCTTCAGCCTGGAAACCGGGATTAAAAAAAAAAATAATTGAAAATTAACAGTAATAACACACATTTCCTTTCAATTAATTTAAGCAGAATGAGGGGGCGTGAAGAGCAGGCGTTTGTTAAGGCCCGTACAGTTTAATTATTTTTTTTTTTCCCCCCACGAGATAATGTAATTAATTTATCTTAGAGGAGTCGGAGGGACACGGAGGATCGGGGGGAACAAAGCAGTTAACAGGCAACAGAAAAATTAAGAGCCCATTATGTAAATGCAGCATGTTTTACAGCCCTGGAGTTGGGGGGGGGGGTCTGAGAAATAAGTAAAATAACGCGGCTGGCTGTGCTGGGGAAGGCTGCAATTAAGCAGGGCTGCTGGCACCCCACTGTTCAGGGGGAGCTTGGTTCACCCCCAGAACCTGAGTGAGAAGGGGAAGAGCCCCGGGGTGCTGGGGGCTCTTCCCCCATTGGGGAGGGTCCCGCTGGGCCCCACAGACCTCAGGGAGTTGATGTTGATGAAGCCGGTGGCGTCGGCGGGCTCGTAATCCCCTTGCACGTTCATGCTGCGGAGAGAAAGGCACTGTCACCGGGATGGGATTCCTGGGGGGAATCAGGGCTGCCCTTCGGGAAGGGAGAGCTGTGGGGGACCCCAGGCCTGGCTGCTCCCAGCTGCTGCTGCCCCCTCACCCACTGGTGGCTGTGGGGGGCTCAGGTCAGGGTCGCTGGCAGCCCCTAGGGAAGGGGCACATGGCTCAGGAGCCACTGTCCACAGGCCCTGCCAGAGACACAGCCCCGAATTTCCCTCCTTGGTCCCTCATGGGCATCATTTCCCTTCCTCCCCGTGCTCTGGCACTGCAGAGGGATGTTCACCCTACTCCAGAGTAATCCTACAGGTATGGCTGTCCCATGGCAGGCCCTGGGAAAGGGATGGGATCCTGGGCAGGAGACACTGCTCTGGGCATGAACAGGACTCCAGGCAGGGACATCCCCACGCTGGTGTGGGGGTTATGGACCTGGCAGCTGATTCCTTGGTGCAACACTGAGCACACCCCCTTTCCCAAGGCAGCAGCCACCTACTGAATCCCAACTCCGACAGTTTCCTGCATCCCCAAAACACACAGCTCATTTCCCAGAAACCACAAACCTTAAAGGAGGAAGTGGAGGGAAATAAAGAAGAAAAAAAAAAAAAAAAGAAAAAAAAAAAAGAGTTTACAACGATTTTACCTCCCCTGACGGGCTACAGAAAAACCTCTGTGCTTTTATTTTTGCTCATTCGAGTGGTTCTGACCTGCTCTATAATTACGTTACTTTCTACCTACTGTGCAGAGGCATTTCCACACAGCTCTGCCTCTCACAGCTTTCTCTCGGGTTCCTGTGACGCCGTCACTCAAAGGCTTTCAAACCAGCGATGTAGAAATCAAAAAGAAAAGGAAAATGGTTGGAGACGCAGGGAGAATAAGTGCCCCTGCTTTTCTCTCCCTCTCTCTTTTTCCTCCGTCCCACCCCCCTCCATCCTCCTTTTTTTTTTGCTTCCCCCTTTTTTTTTTTTTTTTTTTTTTTTTTTTTTTTTTTAATACTTTATTCATTTAATCTCTCCAAGTGAGAGTGCGAAGCATAATGAAGGGTTGGGAGGGATTATTAGGAGCTGTTGATTTTGAAGGGGAGGGAAGGGGGGAAAAAAAGCCAGAGAAGAGAAAGAGAGAAGATAATTTGACATTTACTCCGACTGATCTAAACTCATTCGGGTATATTTATGGCTTATAAAGTGTTTAGAGAGATTGAAAGGAGTTGAGGGAGGGCTGAGGGGGGAGCGAGCAAGCGAGAAAACAACACGAAGAAGAAGAGAAAAGCCAGAGGGAGAAAAAAAACCCAATATTGACTTAAAAACGTGGCTCGTGCTTCAGCTGGATGCTGGGCTGGGGCCGTGGTGTCACCTGTGCCACCGGGGATGGGATGGGATGGGATGGGATGGGATGGGATGGGATGGGATGGGATGCAACAAGCTGGGACGGGATACCGCAGGATGGGATGGGATGCTCACTGTCACCACTCCTGTCCACCCCAACCTCCCAAGCCCCACTCACCTGACCAGCTCCTCGTTGTAGAGTGACCGTGGGGACTCCCTGCCCAGGATGTAGACGTGGCCCTTGAAGACGGAGAGGCGGACGGTGCCCACCACGGGCTCCTGCGAGCGCCCGATGCACTCCCGCAGGAACTCACACTCAGGGCTGTGCCAGAAGCCTGACGACAGGAGATGGGGTCAGCAGGGGCTTGGGGAAGACCAGAGGGGCCTGGGATCCCAGGTGGTACCCCAAGGCATCCTAGGGTGCTCCCAGGCTAAGTCTTACAAGGCAGACCCTGGGTGATTTCCAAGGGAAGGAAGGCAGTTGCAGGACTGGGAGAGGAAATGAGATGCTGGGACACACAGGTTCAGCCATGAGGGATGGAGATCTCCATGTGTTTCCCTTCTCCTTGGTGGCCCTCCAGATCCCACTGGGAGAAGAGGGTGGAACAAACCACAAATAGGTCATGGGCCCATCCTTGTTCCAGCTCTGCTGGGCAGGGATGATCATGGAAATGAAAAGATTTTTTAAGTAGGTATGAAACTGCCACTCAAAACCCACCATCTTGGGAGGGCCGGGTGGAGACAGACAGATGGACACAGAAGCTGGGGGTGGGGGAGAAGGGGGGAATCATCTCCCAGTCCCCTGGGAAGGACATGAGGAGCCATTCTCCCCTGGGATGGGCAGAGCAGGGATCTGCCCCAAAGAGCCAACCCCAGCCTGTGGGCTGTGCTCAGGGGGATGCAGCCCCACAGCAAGACTTCATCCCCCAGCTGCTCCAGGAAGGCAGTGGGGGTCCCAGTGGGGCAGTCACCCCAGTGGTTCCCATTGCCCATCCCAGAGGGATGCAGAGCAGAGCACTCCCCCAGATCACACAGCCTGGGCTGACACGGGGGCTGCATCGGGCTCTGCTTTGGGGCACAGCTGTCTCAGCAGCCCCAGGTGGGCACCCCACCTTCCCAGCTCCCCCAAGGTCAGCGAGGCTCAGCTTGTCCCTGCTGCCACTTGTGGGGAAGTTTGGCTTGTCCCCACTGCGGTCCCAGCACAAGGAGCTGGTGGGATGCAGGGAACCACTGCTGGCACCCCTGGAAAACTCCATCTAACCCTGAGCAGCCTCCTGCCCTGGCTCCAGTGGGGACAGCAGCCCCTGGCAGCCCAAAGCCCCTGAGCTGAAGCCCAGGCTGGGTGTTGGGGTGATGTGCAGCCACACCACAGCCCCCCAAAACACATCCTGATGGAGCAGCTGTTGGCATTGCAGGTGCATGGAGGGACCATGGCCCTGCCTGCTACCCCCATGCCCCTCAGCAGGGTTATTAGCCTGGGAGTCCTCAGAGACCCTGAATAAAGCCTGGGAGATGTAGAAGGAGATAGAGGTGGAGAAAGAAAGGGCCCATTCACTGCCCTCCGGTCATCCCCAGGTTTTATCTCTCCCATCTCGCACCGGTGCCCTCTCACCTTTCCCTTCCCAGCTGGGTTCTGGGGGCCGAAGCCATTAAAGAAACAAACAATTTCTTTTCTTGTTTGGCCTCAGCAGCCCCTGAGCAGGGCCGTATCCTGCAGCCTTGTCCCCAGGGTCTGTGTGGCCCTGCTCCAAGGCACAGCACCATGGCCCTGCAGCCCCTCACCACCAAACCCACCCCCCTGAGCTGACCCCCCCCCTTCAGCTGCTCTACCGCAGTATGGCCAGGGGGCTTGGGGACCCCTTCCCTGAAATCAGCACTGCCATGCCAGTAGGAACCCCGGTTCCAGGCAAATACACTCCTTTTTTTGGTACCCACCCTCCAACTCTTCAAATATCAGGATTGATGTAAAAATCCCCGTAAAAAACAAACCTCAGACACATTAAAATAATAACCAGCTGCTTAAATCCTGGCTCTGACAGTTCCAGGTGGGAAGGAAGCCTCCCCCCCTCCCGACCCCCCACTGCAGACACTGGAAGCGATCCCCCTTAATGACCTTCCCACCATCCTGCCCTAATCACGGCGCAGGCAGGGGGACAATGGCATTTCCGCACCTGGAAAGGACGGGAACTGGCTTCAAAGCCACCCCTCCACAATGGGATCAATAGGAACAGGGGGAAGATAAACACTAATTCTCCTAAAAACTGGGCTAGCTGCAATAATGAGGTGTTAAAGGAAGGTGAGCTTGAAAGCCTGGCCTCCGGCACGGGGGACCCACGGGTGTTTACTGCACCCTCTCGGGGTTGTTCCTTGGATTCAGGATTGGCTGGCAGGGAAGTCTAGGACCAAGCTGGAAATCCCTGCGCACTCAACACATGGAGCCAGGGAAACAGCCTGGCAGAGGTGGGGAGGGAGAATTTAAACCATGATTCCTTGAGTGGCTCTTTAACCTGCTGGCTGCACAACAAGCCAGTGGTTAGGAATAAACAAACAAACAGGTTTATGCCTGAACTACAAAAAAAAAAAAAAAGGCAGCCCAGGTCAAAGTCTAATAAAAATGGCCAGAGGCAAGAGTGGCACCAGAAAATGAATGAGGGCACTGGCTGTGATGCAAGAGGAAGGTGACAAAGACTTCTGCAGCCCCTGTCAGGGCCCTAAAATATGATTTAAGCAGCAAAGGGGCTCAGGCATTAAATGCCAGTTGCTGAGTAAGATGCAAGAGGGAATGTCCTTGGAGGGGAAGGTGACAAGCACTGGCAGCAGAAGTTGCAGGGGAGAGAACAGCCTGAGCCAGTGCTATTGGAACTGCTGCTGCCCAAAGCCTGAGCTCCCAGGAACAGGTTATTTCCAGGGTATCTTCCCATGGAAGACCCTATAGGAATCATCCCAGCCCTTGTGGTTATAAACACCTGAAAAGTGATGGGAGGAGGAGCTGGGAGGCTGAGAAATCAGGGCCTGTAAACGGCAAATGTTTGGCCATGGGGCAGGAATCTCTCTGGTGTGGGGCCTCCAGGGGTGACAGCTCTGAACTGAGCGCCCAGGGCTGGGCAATGGGGGTTTGAGCCCACTTAGGGTGTTTTGGGCTAATCCTACTTCCTTCAGCTTAGCACCAGAGACTGGATCAGGGAGGATCCAGGGAGCAACCCCCAGGGCAGTGCTGATTCTCCTGCCAGGGTACCAGGCCAGGGAGCTCTTCCCTGTGGCACAGGAGAAATGCTGGGCTGCGACCCCTCAAACTCAACCCGTGGTCTGGCGCTGTGGCCGCCCCACAGGAGGAAGGACACAGGGCTTCACTGCTGTCCTTCACTGCCGGGGTGAGCCAGTATCCCCCTCATTCCTTATGGCTCCCAGCCCTCCCCAGGCAGTGCTGTCCTGTCCCAGACCAGGAGCCCCAACCCGCAGTGCCCCTGTGTGGGCTGTGCACCACATAGCACAGCCAGGACCCTCCATCCCGCACCCCCGGCACCTCGGGAGTCCCCTGTGCCACACTGCCAGGGCACAGGGACAGCTCTCCAGCTTCAAATCCTGCGGCAGGGTTCGAGGTTTAAAGTTCGGGTGCCTCATATCCCAGTGTGCATGAGGCAAAGGCAGAGGTGGAAGGGGTTGGAGGTGAGAGCTGAGGGAAGGTGACACGAGAGGGGGCAAAAGGATGGTGAATTACATCTGAATGTGCTGGCTGGGATGAAGTGGTGGCACTGGGCTGGGAGAGATGCCCTCATTGAACGTGGCATTGCCTCCCAGAGGCAGTAAAGCAGGCACAGTGTGGGGCTTTGCTCAGCCCAAACCCACCTTTCTCCCTAGGAACAGCCTCAAAATCCACACCCGAATTTTACAACCAGGGGGACCCGCAACCTCCAGCAGCAAGGAGGGAGGATGAGGAGGAAGGCTGGGAGGATGGTGCAGTGGCAGGACTGGGCTGTACGTACCGTTGTACACCAGCTCAGAGAATTTCAAGGAGAGCCCCTGCTTGATTTTCCGCACTTCCCGGTCCATGGTGAAGGCCTCGATATCTAAATGTGCATGGTATAGGATCGTTCCTGCTGGGGTCTCATAGATACCTAGCCATTTTTCCAGGCAGGGGGAAAAGCAGAAAAAGAGAGAGAAACGAATGAGACCAAAACTGTCAGCAAATGACAAAAAATAATGACTTGGCTGACAGAAGGAGCCGTGGTCGAGCGCATTCAGTCTCGGCTCGCTGTAAAATGCATCTGTCATTATATTCATGCTGGGGCCGAGACAGTCCACTCCGCACCTTGCGGAGAAAATTTCTAGATTCCCCTCTTTGAAGAGGCACTCTGACGAGGCTAAATGACAGGGTTTGGGAACCGATCCCCCCCCCCACCCGTCCATGCCCGACGGTCTGCGGCTGAAAACCTGTAATTAACAGAACGAGCGGGGCACAGGCATGGGGAGCACAGGGCCTGAAACACCCTCCTCTCCCCTCGGCTGGCGAGAAAGGGCCCCGCGCATCCGCTGGGAAGCAATGAGGCTACCTGGGGGCTGGGGGGGGGCAACCTCCTTTGGGGCTGGCAGGGACCCCCCTCCCCAATTGCACAAGGCCTGGGGATGGAGGATGCTTAATTATTTCGGCGAGCTGCTCCTTTGTTCCAGCCGCTCAGGGGTTGTTTTGTGCACGATGTGGTTATTTGGTGTTTAAATACGAGTATGGCCATGCAGCGCTCCCATCCATGTTGGATGCAGGTGGAAATATTGTGGGGAGGTGGTGAGCTGGTCTGGCAGTGAAGAGGTGATGGGAAAGGCTGTAAACCGTCCACAGCCAGGGTTGCTCCACCAGCACGTCCCCTGTCCCCTGGCTGCCTACGGGCATGGTCCCTTCCCAATGCTGGGCATGTGCTATGGCACAGTCATGGGAATGGCAAAGGGCACAAAGAAACCCTGCAGAAAATTTTCTCCACTGAAGGGGCTGTGTCTCCAACTAGCCCCAGCCCCAAGAGAGGCTGAGAGGAGCCTCAGAACTTCACCAGGCTCTGCTGTCTCAGTGCCCTGGAGAGTGGCACAGCCCACAGTCCCATGGACACAACTGGAGCCACAAGCACAACAGCCCAAGCCTCTTCCATCAGACCTCATCCCAAGCAGTGTCCGTGATTTCAGCATCCTGCAGGCACAGACCATGATCTGACTGTCCCAAAGGAGAGCCACCCCCTCCTCTCCAGCCACCCCAGCGACCTTGCAGCCCAGTCCCTGGGGCAGCTCAGGTGTTCACCAAACATCCATTTCCTCAGGGCCGTGGGAGCAGACAGCCGAGTTAACACCAAACCCCAGCTGTCCCCATGGGCACTGCAGTGACACCAGGGGTACAGAGAACCGCTCTTTGTCCCCTCCAGCCCCTGACTGTGGAGCTGAGCCCACCACTAACACAATTAATATTCCCTCTCCTTCCCCTTAGGAGATGTTAAAGCCAGTTTGGGCTGAAGATTTGGGTACGTGCCTTGACCCCCACCTCCTGCCCATCAGTGGGTGCTGGAGGACAGGAGCAGAGCGTGTCAGCTGGGGCAGAGGGGAGGGCAGCTGACAGCCTCTCTCCAGCCTCGCCGCTGCTGAGGAGACGAGAGACACCTTCAAAGTGTCACTCGCAGCATCTCCAAGTGTCTATTTTCATCTCCCCATGTTTACAGGAAAAAGACAGAGGTGTCAGCCCTGCAGCCCAACGATGCTTCAATCACCCCGTAATTACTGCTGGGGGAGGGGGGGACCAGAGCAGGGGGGGACATGGAGGGAGGCAGCCAAGGAGACAGCTGCCGCTACTTAAAATTTTCTAATTTGTAACCTCGGCTGTCACTTCACCTCCATCCGAGCAATTTTGCTGTGCTGAGTGGAGGCTGTCACTCCCGACGTCATCCTCGGGACAGGAAGGGATGTGGTGCCTTCCCGAGGGGAAGGGCAGGGCAAAGCTGTGCCCATGGGAAAATACAGCCCAAAATTCTACCCCTGACCCAGGGCTGAGACTGAGCCTGGAGGCCGAGTTTGGCCCGGTATCTGTTCATCGCAGGGAAAGGGTTTTCCACTGTCCTCCTCCACCAGCTCAGCACATCCAGAGGAGGAAATGGAAAACGGAGGAGAAAGTCAAGGGGAGGAAAAGCTGCCCCAGCCGACGACAGCGCTTGGCTTTTGGCAGGGGCCGTCCCCCTCCTTCCCTCTTCCTCCCCCACTGATTTCATTTACTTCACTTAATTAGCCCCCCTTCGGAGTTAAAAAGATAATTTGGTAATGAGGATGTGAAGGGGAGGGAGAGGCAGGGCCGTGCTCCTGCTGCAGCCCGGAGCCCCCGGCCGAGCCGTGCCCCCCGACCGGCTGGAGTGCAGTCCCTGGCACCCTGTAATTAGCCACCCTCCTCCCACTAAAACAAATATGGCCAAACCGAGTTAATAGGGCTTAAAAGGCTGGTGCGAGTGCGTTCCATGCACCCCTCGCCCATTAGGCCTTAACGAAGTTCAATTAGAAGCTTAGTAAAAATCAATGCAAATGAATTTTTCTCTTCTCTGACTTCCTGGGACTGGGGAATGAGGGAGAGGAGGCACCTTCACTGCCACCTCCACCACAGGGAAGGCTCTGGCCATGCAGCTGCCTGCGCCTCAGTTTCCTCTGCAGAACCCCAAATCCACAGGGCAACTGCACACCGCTGGGGTTTAAAGGATTGTCTCCTCCAAGTCCAGCTCCCACCTCCTCCACTGTTGATCCTAGATCTGTTTGGGGTCCAGAATTCTCCAGGCAGCGGTGGGGTCATCCTGAGCTGCCCTGCACCCCAAAACCCTGGGAAAGAGCAGGTGCCCACAGCAGCCTCCTGTTCCGGCCTGCTCCCACCCCAGATCTCCGTCTGTCCCACAGGACAGCTCACAGGGCAGATTTCTGAGAGGTTTCTCTTAATCCCAAGAAGCCAACCAGGGGCAGGACCCTGCTCAAAGCAAGGGGTGGGGCGGGGGAATACCCCAAGGTCTCAATCCCCACAGTGCTGTCCCCAGAACCCGCGGTCCTCGCGCACAAACACGGCAGCGATCGCTCTGCGATGTCACGCAGGAGACAGACGTGACAGTTAAATGGGGTTTAGAGAAATTATTAAATGCTGGAAGGGTCACTAGAGCGTGTCAGTGGCTCTTAAAAAAAGAAAATAGATTTTGACAAATTACTCAGCATCCTGCATGCAAATGCACAGGCTGGCATGTGCGGGCTAGGGGTTTTTTCTTCCTTCTTGTTGTCTTAGTTTGATTATTCAAACTCAGATCAAATGATTTGGAGTTTCATTTCTTGCCTTTTGCAGCAGATGCCAGTGCCCCGTTGTGGGGAGGAACACCACAGGCTTTGTCCCTTAGTACCAAAATATTTGCTGTCATCCTGCACAGAGGGCAAGTTTAAAGAAAGGAAGCACTTGACTAAGTATTAACGAGATTTAAAACAAAAGAGTTGGAGCAAGGAGTTGGGAAATGATACTGAGCCACCTCCTTACTTAGTTCTGCACAGGCCAGCTTGCTGCCTCCAGAGGTTTCCAAGGAAATTGATCCCACTGGAAGATCAATATTAGGAGTCATGGCCTCAAAAATGTGTAGATAAATCAAATATTTGCTAAAAAAACCCCAAACCAAACAGTAGCTTGCATCAGCTTCCTGTGGTTTGTACAGGTATTAGAGAGTCTGGCACCATCCAGGACCTTCCATGACCATCTCCCCACACGAGCCCACAGCCTGGTGTGTTTCCCATGGGGACAGGTCTCACCTGGAGGCACTGGGACCCCTGGGCTGCTGCCAGAAGTGGCAGCGAGTGGACAGCTGCTGTCATTAGAGAGCAACAAGGAGTCCCTATCACAGGGAAATCTCTGCCAAAAGCTGATGGGGAGGGCTGCTGGTGTGATGACCTGAACCAAAGCACCCTAGGATTACTGAGCACCCACCATATCCCACCATAGTTTTCCCAATTTTTTATCTTTTTAGGGCAGGGCAGGCTCACCTCTGGACTTCATCCCAACGAAGCGGTTCTCCACGATGTCGATGCGCCCAACCCCGTGCTTGCCCCTGGGGGGAGGAGAAGGGAGGTTACAGCAGCCCCAGTCCCACAGTGGGACACAGGTGGCTGTGGAAGGTGGGTCAGAGAGGTGGACAATGGGGAAAAACCCCAAATGACAGCGGGCCAGCCCCTGAGCAGCACTGCTGGCCATCAGTAGAGAAGAGAGCCCAGATAAGGCAGGGGATAAGGAAATGGAATTTTCTCTCCATCAATCTCTCACTTGTCACTGGGGCCACCAGTGCCACAGGCAGCCCTGGCACTTAGGCCACTGGAAAATAAACTGGGCAGGGAGACAGGACATGCCACAGCTGTATTCCCAAAGTAGTTTTAAAACCACTTATTAACCATTTAAAAAGTGAACTACTTGGAAAAGTTCATTCCCCTTTACCACCAGGAGGATAAAGGCAGAGGCACAGAGGAGGATGGCCAGGAGCTGGGTGGCACTTAGGAGGAGTGGGTGCCCTCATGGGTGCTGCTGCATTTTTGGGAAAATTCCTGAGGATGGTTCTGTGCCAGCAGCAGCAGAAACCAGGCATGAGGTGGTACAGGAAAGAAAACCCCAAAGGAGCTGCTGCTGTGGAGACAGGAATAGAAAATGGCAATGAACCTGGCCAGCAGGTCTCCATGCCCCGAAAAAGCCAACTCTCCACACAAAAGGGACACTGAGGCCTCTTGGGGAGACAGGGCAAGGCAAGGTGTGAGAGCAGGGGGTGCAGGACTGAGGTGAGACAACAAGTAAAGGGTGGGCAGGGCAGCTGGGGCCCACAGGCAACCCAGAGAGCGCTCAGAGGACTTTTCAATCCTCCTCATGCACAGCAAGCAAAACCCTGGGGTATTTACACCCTCACGCTCCCGGCCTCGGTGCCCAGCTCTGCTTGCTGGCATTTATGGCACAACTGGGACCCAAATGGGACCATCCCATCACTGACCACCATCCCTGGGCTCATTGGGACGTGTCTGCTGTGAGCACCCTGCTTCCAGCCCGCACTGGGAAGCCGGGGGGTGCTGCCCTGGTCCCCTCTGCCAGCCGGGCGGGGCGGCACTCACGCGATGTCGTTCAGGTACACAAAGAGCTCCAGGGCCGAGGAACGAGTGGCTCCGTCCCCAGCGTTGGTGACCTTCACTGGGACACCTGCAGAGGCGGGGGAGAGAGAGGACGGGCAGGATCAGCCAGTGTCAGGATCCCCCCGGAACATCATCCCGTGGGCGTTAAATAGATGTGACAGATATGAACTCTAAATAACTTCTTTAAAAGGCATATCCAAGCTGGTGCGAGGGGAAGGCGAGGGGAGGGGGACCCACCTCGGGAGAGGAGCGAAATAAATAAATAAAAAAGGCCATAAAAACGTCACACACACACACATACACACCCTCCCCTTTTCCTCTCTCTTCTCCCTCTTTTTTTTTTTTTTTTTTTTTTTTTTTTTCCTCCTANTTTTTTTTAGGGCCTGTGAAATTGCAACCAGGCCCTTAACTAATTGAATTTCACGCTCCGCAATTGTCTTACAGCACAGCACCTTCTGTCCCACCAGCCCTTGCCGGGGAGGGGGGACAGAGTGACAAATGCGTGTGCCCCCCCCCCTCCTTCCCTCACCATCATGGGGGGTGTCTGGGGGGGACCCCCAGACCGGGGCACGGCTGCTCGCACACGCACGCACACGCACCCCGCCGCGGGGTGCACCCAGCCATGAATTCATTAGTGCACCTTTTCCTTTTTTCTCCCCCTCCTTTAAATTTTTTTTTTTTTTAAGGGCACCGGGCAAGAGCAAAGCAGAGTCGGGTGGTGGGGTTGCGGGGGGGGGGATGCTGAATAGAAAGAGGCATTTTTCTTTAGCGGTGTGAAATGAGCAATAAATGTATTAGGAAGCTGACAAGGGGGCTGCGGGGCCCACAAAGAAAAGCGGTGCGGAGTTGGAGGCTAATCCCCCCTCCATCTGCCCTCCTCATTACCATTTAACGCACTATCAGTTGCCAATCAGCCTCAATGCCTGCCTTTCTAGTCTTTATTATATAGGCGCCCGCAAGAGCCCTGTCTAGTGATGGGGGCTGTCAGCCCCCCCCACCGCCCCCCCCCCCCCACCCGCTTAAGCCCCCTATTTTCCAGGGGTTTATAAACTCAGTTGTAAATTGCTATTAAATGTAAACTCGCGGCAATAATGAACCTTAAGCTGCTTCTCGGCGCGGGCCCCCCCACCCCGCGCCCTCCCCTCGCCCCGGCCCTTTCTCTCCGCGTCCTCCACCGGAATATTGGCCGCGGTCCGCTCGGCCAAGAGCCGACGTTGTCGGGGCTGTTGTTGCTGAAAGCTGCTTAGCCTTTGAAATAGTTAATAATTAGATTAAAACTTCAAATAAATTAACTAGGGGCTGAATGGGCTGCCGGGAGGGGGGCTGCTCCTTGCAGGGGGATCATTATAATGGAGCAGGGAGGCTGGCGGCAGGGAGGGGGTGTCCCCTCCCAGCGGGGTCTCCTCCCAGCCTGTGCTGGGCTCGCCAGTGCTGCCAGGATGGATGGTGGCACGGGGATGGCCATGGCTGCCAGAGGTGGAGATGCTGCCCAGAGTCCCCTCCTCTGCGATGGCTCTGTGGCTGGGCCCTTCCCTCTGTCCCCAGGGATGTAGTGGAGCATCCCGGCCTCCTCCATCATGATAACATCACCAGCCAAATCCTGCAGGAGTGCCTCCCCAGCTGTTACACTGACCAGCAGCACCTGCATGCCCTCAGAGCCACCTGTGTGCCACCCGCAGCAGAGGGGACCCTGTGCCCACTGCACCTTGATGGTGGCTGAGGGGGCTCAGACCCATTTCCACTCCCAAGGGGGTCCCAGAAAGCCCCTGAGAGCTAACCGGACCCTCTGCACACCTCAAAGAGCCCTGGCGTGCTGCAAGCACCATCTTCAGCCCCAATGTCACCAGTCAGGGCTCACCCATCTGCCCCCACCGTGGAGGTGCTGCCAGAGAACCCCAGTCCTGGCTGGGAAGTGGGGTTTGTCTTGGGGGCCCAGGGACAAGGGTCTGGCAGCAAGGAGGCTCTTACCCCGCTCAAACTGGATCTCCAGCACGTCTGGGGTGTCGGGAGAGTTGGCCGGATCACAGGTCTTGGTGTAGAGCCCGGGAGGAGCCTGGTTCTGCAGGGAGAGGGAGAGAAGAGGGACAGTCAGTGGCATTGCCACGGCCAGCGCTGCTGGCAGCCCCAGCCCCGGAGTGCATCCCCCATCCTAAAGCACATCCCCCATCCCAGGGGTGCATCCCCTTCCCCAAAGCACAGGACGAGCACGGCACAGCACCGGCGCTTACCGGGGGCCCCGGGAACAAAGGGGTTGGCAGAATCAGCCAATTTTTCCCCTCAACTTGATCTCATCTTTTCCTCCAACGCCCCCACAGCTGGAGGCGGGATGGCTGCGGAGGAGCAAGTCAGGCAGGGAAAAGCAGGACGCTGGCAGCGAGCGGCAGGGCGGGCACCCGCGCGTCCCCGCACCACGGCCGGGCTCGTTCGGCACTGACCGAAAAAACTAATGAGGAGACCTGACCCCAGCAGGTGCTCCCAGCACACCGGCTCTTTCATGGTGTCCCCGGGGTTAATACACACGGGGGAAAATAGAGCAGCAAAGCAAAAACCCATTTCAGAGCACATCAACCTTTATGTATATATATATATATATATTTTTTTTTTTTTCCTGAGATTTATAGGGAAGAGGCATCTTATCTCCATCAGAGCCAGGCCAGCAGAGGCTCGGGTGCTGATGGTGAATTGCTGCAATTGAAGTGCGTGCCAGAAGAAGGGGGAGGGAATATAATATAAAAATCTTTCCGTCCCGCAGAGCAAACGCTTTGCAATTTCACGTGGCCCCTCAGCACTCACCCATGATGTGACTGCACAGGCTGACCCCAAAATACTTTCAGATCTGTGTTTGCAAACTCCTGTCTCCAGAGGGACTCCCCACCCAGCCACAGCTCCAGGAGGTGGAGGGGGAGTGGGGGCACAGAGCACCCAGGGCATGTGCGGCACCGTGGAGAGTCAAGCTGCCTTTTAAAGGGTGGCAAGCTGGTATTTCCCCACTAAACCCAGCTGGACAGAGCTGGAGCTCTGGGCACCTCTGGGCAGTGGGGCCCTACCTGCACCCACCTGTCCAATGCCTGGCCCACGCTCTCCCTGCTCCTCTTTTCCTTTTTAAAGCACAGTTCTGCTCACTTCATCAAATCATAGAATAGTTTGGGATGGAAGGGACCTTTAAATGTCCCTTTTCCTCCCTTCTCTTGCTTTCTAGCAAGGAAAAAAATGATAAGGTATAAAGCAAGTTAGGGAAAAAAGCCCCATAAGAATCCAGCCAAAAGTGATTGCTCTAAAAAAAAAAAAATTTAAGCTTTTTAAAGGGAAAATAAATTTCTTTGCAGAAGAAGCTTTCATCTGAAATTCTTCCAGACAGGCAATAAGAATTTTAGTGAAAAGTTCAGTTTACTTTTGTCCAAATGTATTTATATTTACTGGATTACTGCCAGCACCTGAGGGAAGCCCACACAGCTGCAAGCACCCCATCCCACCCTCCACACTGGGGGGGGGACCCCTTGCCTCACCCCAAACTCTGGGGTGCACATCCCAACACCAGCCACAGCCGAATCCTGGGAATACAGACACAACTACCCGGGCACTCACTGCAGCAAACCCCCCTCAGTTCCCATTTTATGGTATTTTTGCCCCTTTCCCCTCGGTTTTAAGGGAGAGGTGCTGGCAGGCAGGCACATCTCCCCCGTGCCCCCACGCACAGATTACACGGACTGTGCATTTCAATTTTACATCGTCTGGCCTTTCCTAGCCCTGATCACACTTATTAACTAGATGAACCTGTGAGAGATGATGAAAAACTTCGAGTTCAAAAGGAAAAGGTGGAGGGGGGTGGGTGAAAAAATACTGGAAAATATTAAAAACTCTTTACTAAACATTGGAAGTCAAAGTCAGGTAGTTTCCAATTTTCCAAGCCAACTATGAAAACCCCTATTAAATAAAATAACTAAATAGAAATAAAAGTGACATTTGGCTTGCATTCCATCATTACGGTGTGAGTCTGTCCTCTTTTTATTCTCTCTCCTAAAAGCACAGTTCAAATGACAAATAGTTTGTTGCAGTGTATCAATGCCTTCTATTTATCCCTCCCCGCAGGGGGGCTAGTCCTGCAATGTCATCTTTAAAGGGGAGAGAGGAAAAAAAAAGGGGAAAAAAAAGGAAAAAAAAAAAAAGGAAGAGTGTGTGGAAAGTGAGAGAGGGAGGGGGGAAGAAAGAAGCAAGAAAAACGGGGCAAGAAGAGAAGAAATTGGAAGCAAATGGTCCATGAAGTAAACCATGATGCAGAGCTATCGATGCCGCAAATGGTTTATTCATCCGGCTGATATTGTTGTGCCCGGGACTGAATGAACTCTTTCAGAGTGCCATATGAAGTTAAAGCAAGTAAATTTCTATCTTTCTCCACATTAGCTGCCTCATTGCCCTTCAATCGGGCCTCACAGAGGCAGAAAATAGCTCAACCATCTGCTTTCAAATCCCTGCGTTTGGCAGGTCCCGGGGGTTTGGGGAGGGGAGCCCGCCGTGCCTGGCACCCCGGATCTTGCCAGGGCCACCCTGTGCCCAGCACGGCTTCCCGGGCCGGGGAAGGGGACAGCACTGACGGGGACAGCAGTGACACCGCGCTCCAGGAAAGCCACCTCGCAGCGCTGTCGTAGGGTGAGGTGGCCGAGCAGAGGATGCTCGGGGATGGGGTCAGGGCACTGGTCAGCCACATTTCCCAAGCTGGCTTTGGGAAGGGAGCGGGCTTGGCAGAGCCCGAGGAGTGAGGGAGGAGAGGAGAGGTGCTGGGAGCGGCACGGTGGGTGCGGGTCAGTCCGGTGCTGCCTTCAGCTAAAGACGTGCACACCCATCCCTGCCTCAACCACTGCCCGGGAGGAGGAGACCCCACGGGAAGCCGGCTTTGCAAAGCCTGACTCACAGACACCCCTCTGGAGGGCACGAAAGGAGGAGCGGGACCCCCTCTCCACCTTCCTCCTCCTCTCGGCCCCGCCGCAGGCACGCGCCAGCCCCGCTGCGGGAGCGGCTGCGGGCACGGAGCTCCGGCGGCTCTGCTCCCTCTCCGCCCTGCCTGCCTGCCTTCCCCTCCTCTCCCCGGGCTGTCTAATTAGAGCTGATGGATAGTTTAATAGCGGCCGGGCGCGGTGACCCGCTGGAGCATGAACAGCGCAGGCAGGGCCAGCAGGACCACGAGCACGGCTCGGAGCGGCCGGGGATGTGGCGCTGTCACCGGCAGCAAGTCCCTGCTGGTAGCCAGAGCTGGTGGCCCCGTGGGTGCCCACAGGGTCTCCAACAGGCGATTTTACCCCACAGCCCCACGGATCGCGAGCTGGGAAAGCAAGGAGGGCCGGGCCAGCTGCAGGCAAGGGCAGGGGACCCGAGCTGCAGGGGACACCCCGAACTTCTGCCTCCAGCTCTGAGTGTCCCACCAGCACCGCGTCTGTCTAATTGCTCCTTTATTGCTGCCCCGCGACAGTGTCCCCTCCGGTGTCACCCCGAACGGTCCCTTCCCCTGCTCACGCTGCCGGCAATTAACGTGCCGGGAGAGGCGGAGGGGCCGGGGCGGCGGCGGAGCCTCCCCGCACACACGGATGGCCCCGCCGTGAAATTTCCAATTAGGCTGCAAATACACGAGACGCCCCCGGCCCCGTGGCTGCCGCGCTGGCAGCGTGGCCGTGATCGATTACCTTGGGGTTCTCCAGGATCCCGGCTTCGTAGCTGCAGCAGGGAGGGAAGGAGAGAGAAGTCACTGCAGCACCTGCAACTTGCAACCCCAAAACCCACCGGGATGAGACCCCCCCTGCTCACACCCACCCCATGAGGATGGACATAAGTACACGTTATGGATTTCCAAGGCATTTTAGCAGCAACCTTGCAAGGAGAGCCAGGCGTAGGAGAGTCCAAGAGATGGATGCTGCCACATGGAGTGTGGGCAACCAGAGAGAAAGGGAGGATGGAGGATTTGGAGTCACCCATGGTCAGCATGTGGTGGAGCAGCCTGTGACAATGGATGTGCAAAGGGCTGTCCTGGACGTGTAGGATGGAGGGGACTGGGGCCCCAAGCCCTGGGTCCTCAACTCATAGGAGCTCCCCACCTGCCCAGCTCCTCACCTGATGTGCATTAGGTTCTCATCCATGCTCCAGGGTGTCTGAGGTGTCACAGGCACTGGGATCCCGTGTTTCTGCCAGGAGAAGGAGAGTGGGGGTGAAGCAGCCTGCAGGGAAAGCCATCCCCCATTGATGCTGGTTCCCAGCAGGACCAGCCCCAAAAACAAAGAGGCACAACCCATGGCCAATGCAAGGCAGCACAGATCAAGGTGGATTCTCATGTCCCTGACCCTGAGCACCATCAGCTCCCACCACAAGGGCCACCTCAACAGGAACATCAGGGACACAGTATGGCTGGGGGGACAACAGCTGTCCCAGCCCTGCCACAGGCTGAGAAGGGGGTCCAGAGCACTGCATGGACCCCAGAGATGGGGACACCAGCACAGATGTTGTCTGCTTTTCCTAAGTCCAGGGCCAGAATGGTGCAATGCTCTCAGCTATGTGGTGGCATTGTCAGGGTGTTCTTTGCAGGACCAGGAGATGAACTCAATGATCCTGTGGGTCCCTTCCAACTCAAGATGTTCCATGATTCTACGATTGCCCCAGCTAGGCTTCTCAGCAAGGAGAGGTGACACAGGGATCTGAGTCCCCAGATCCACAGGATGCCCTAGAGCCTAAAGAGGACTAATGCTCTGTCATTAGGGCACAGCAGTGCATCCTCACAGCCTCGTGCAAACACGTGGTGAGGCAGATACACCCCAAGCATGTGACAAGGTCCCTCTGAGCCTGAGCACCTCGAGCACACCGTGCCCAGGGACATGTGGCCCCACATGGGCTGCCTCCCCAGCATGATGGGCTGCACTGAGCCCAGCTCCCTAACAAGGTCACCAGCATGCTCATTTATCCACTGACATTTCAATGCGGGAAATTGCCTGTGAAGACGAGGTGAATACGTGGGGGAATTAGAGGGAGAGGTGACAGCAGCAGGCTGACAACTGGAGCCAGTGGGGACATTGCCCAGCCTGCCAGGATGCCGAGGCACGATGTGCTGGCTGCGGGATGGCCATGGCAAAACAGGGATGGAGACAGCGACTCCCACTGAGCCTTGATGTGTCTGTACAGCCCACACACTGCTGGGCAGCTCTGGCATTTCAGTGCCACCATTTCAGTGTCACCACAGCAGGGACATCAGTCCAGGGCTCAGTCAGGAACAGAGGAGCAGGGGCTGAGTGGACGTTTCTTGTTTGCCAGGAACAGGGGAAGGAAATGCTTGTGGTTGTTCCATCACAGCCCTCAAACCATCACCTGAGATGGTGAGAGGTTCTGAGATCTCCTAACGCTGCAGAAGGACTGACTCAGCCCTGCTCCTGGTGGGACATGGCCTCAGGCTCATGGGTTCCCCACCATAACTCCAGCATAGGGCCTGCTGGGACCCCCAGCATCCAATCTAGACCTCCTCTGGCACAACTTAAGGCCATTTCCTCTTGTCCTATCTTGTACTTGTGAGAAGAGATCCACCATTGGCACACCATCTCACCTGGGGTGTACAAATCCATCTTTCACACCTGAATAGCCCGTGATCTGGAGCTGATTTGTGTCCCCAGCCAGCTCTCTCCTGCCTCTGCCTCCTCCTGGCAGCTGGGGAAGCCAGTACTCCCCAAGCCATCCTCACCCCGTTTCAAAGAGGATCCTCCAAGTCCAGACCAAATATCTACTGAGCCCAGGCAGCCCTGGCTGGAGCCAAAGGTGCCAGGCCCAAAGAGGGATTTTGTTCTCAGCTGGCTCTGCCTGTGGCGAGGCTGATCCTGGAGCAACACCCCAGGAGAAATTGGCCGTTCTCATTAAGGTGTGAGGATGAAACAGCCACTGGCACAGATTTGCTGCCAAAGCAAGGCTGGCTTCACCCCTGGGCAGCAAATCCATGGCAAGAGCTGTGCCACAGTGAAACGGATCCTCACTGTCCCTGGCTCCAGTGCAGCCCCAACCATCATGGTTTTATAATTCCCCCAGCACAAGGTGAGCACATGCATGTGCTCAAAGGACCTGGCCACGCATCTCCCTCTCCTAAGGATGAAAAAGAAGGGAAACCACCTTGGTTTTTTAGTAACAAAATACCAGACACTGAGAAGTACTAAAAGCCTCACCTCACAACGTTTTGCTCTTGGAACGGGGCCCCAGTCCACATCATTTCCCTTTTCCCCCTTTCCAAACAAACAAAACAATCCTCCACAACCAAACAAAACCCCCAAACCCAAAACACATGTTCCATTTTCCATATAATAAAACCACGGCGCTCTTAATAACTCCCCTACTTGACAATTTGTTTGGCAACATATGGAAAGCTCTCGTAAACTCTCCCCTTCATAATACAACAGCAGATGGCAAACACAATCCTCAACACGCCGCTCTCTCCCGGTGGCCCTAATGGGCTCAGAGGGCTCCTCACCCCATGCCACATCCCTCCAGCTCCACACCTCGCCTTCCCAGAGATTACCCAGGCAGCCTCGATGGCAGCTATTTAAAAACTGAAGCAATTTTCTGGTTTATGCACAGAGCTGACTTTTCCCTTTTGATTGATTGAGCCGAGTTGTCAAGCATTTCCATGAAGTCGCTAAAAATGAAAGGTACCCTGGTGGGCACATAAAAACCTGATGCAAAACTTCTAATATGTTTTATTGTAACTTGTACCTCAAAAAGGAAGAGACAACAAAGGTGAATGTATTTTGCTTTGTCTGTTACGCAAGTCAGGGAGCTGGGACACATTTCCTTGGCAAGTGGGTTACAATTAAAAGCCAGGTAATTATGGGGCTTTTAGAAAGGAAGGGAAAAAAAATAGAGGGAAGGGGGTGGGAAAAACTCTGACCAGGAGGCTCCAAAGTAGTGCTGCAAGGGATGTTGTGCAGGGTGTGCTGCTATCACCCACCAAGTCACGGTGAGCATCCTGTGGTCACCCTGAGCATCCCGTCATCACTCCAAGAATCCCATGGCTAACCTGAGCTTTCACAGCCACTCCGAGCCCCTTTTGCTGCCCTAAGCATCTTCTGGTTACCCCACACCAGCTCCTACCTTGGCATAATCCATCAGCTCCCGGCGCCCAGGGAAGCGCTGGTAAAACTCAGGCAACCTCCATGGAGCAACAACCTGGTGGGAGGGCAGGAGCATGAGATGAGAAACCCCCAGTCCTCTTGTAGCCCCTGGGAGCCAGAGGAGCCAGAGCCCTCAGGGTGTTGGTCCCCCAGCTGAAATTTAATCTCCCAGCACAAGGTGAGAGTAAATCCAACGCCAGCCCTAAACAGGCACTGGATGCAAGGGGAAACAGGCAGCATCGATTATCCAGCAGCTGCCTTGGTACTGTTTCCTCTGTGGCCTCGTGGTGTTTGGGGTAAAAAATAGGTCAATTAAAGATCATTACAGCCCCCTGAAATGCCAAAACGTCGCTGTGTGCAGCTGGTGGCTTGTTAAAGTGAGGCAGGGCCGTTTGCATCAGTGTTAAAACAGAATTCCCACCAGCTGGGAGAGGCCAGGAGCCTGGCTGTGCCGAGGCAGGGAATAGTTTTGGGTGCCTTACCTTGATCTTGGGACACAGGGCGTAGCAGGTGAGCTCAAACCGAACCTGGTCATTGCCCTGAAAGATGAATGGGAGGTGCTGAGGGGTCACCCCACCCCAGTGTGTGACAACACACACACGCAGCCCCTGAGGAGCTGCTTGGCTCCAGTCACAGCTCCTCTGGTGATGCTGGAAACCGTGGGCACAGAGGGCAAGGATCCTCTGTCCCATGGGATCATTGCTGGTCCCTCTCCACAGCTGCTTTGAACCCCAAACTGCCTTTCCTGTAGCTTCTGACAGCTGTGTGTTCAGACCAGATTTGGGTTTTTTTCCCCCAAAGGCATCAAAGGACAAAGAAGAAAGAGGACAAGGTGGGGGAAAGACCACAGTGAGCAGAGGGATGCAGCAGCTCATTATTAAATAGTTCTGAACCTCCCTTTACCTTAATTGGCCCTTGCTGATTAGGTCCCACTAATGAGTCCAGGTAGCTGGGAAGGGGCAAGGAACAGGAGCAAGGCTGGGAATTATGAGCACTTCCAAGGGAATAGCCCTCACTGAAACCTATTTTCCACCCTCACCAAGGGGTGTCAGGACCCCCACTTCCCTCCCATTGGCCTGGCCCGGAGGATACATTTACACCCGGGCTGGGAACTCCCGAAGGACTATTACACACAGGCAAGTACATCCACCAGAGCACTCATTTCCCTCCCAGGCTTAAAACACGTCCATCTGCTCCGGCAGCGGGGACACCCCAGATGGTCCCATTTAAGACTCCGCAGCCGGGTCGAGTTACCCGCAGTCAGTCCCTGCCTGTGCCCGTGGTTTAATGGCTTGGGGAGTGCAGCCACCGAGGGTGCCCCTGCCAGCAGGGATGGCTGGTGGCACCTGGGAGCAGAGGGAACACCATCGGACCGGGGGTTTGTTACTCCAGGGCACCTTTGAGCCGGGGCTTTCAAGAAAGGCCTGCTGGGGAGGGATAAGATGGACGGAAAGGGGTGCAGGGACCCAACTGCAGCAGGAGAGAGTTATTCCAGTCTTGTATCCCCCCCAGGTGCCCCTCTGCCCCATCTCCTGGGTGCTGGCATGTCCCTCGGCAGCCTCCTGGATGCATTTAACATCCCCCTTCTAGCAGAGTTCCAACCGTGGGGACCCCCAAACCCATTGCGATCACCCCACCGGGTTCACTTCGCCTTACCCCTAGGCAAGGGCCGTGGGAAGAAGAGGAGGGGGAGGCACCGGGCAGGTCCTGGGTTCACCCACTGAGCCCTCACCTGTCCCAGGTGTCCCCGCCCCGCACTGGGCAGCGGCTGGAGGTGCCGGGGGTGACCCACGGTCACGTCTCGCAGGCCCCACGCCCCCATCACCCTCCCCGGGCGGGATTCCCCCTCTCCAAGGAGGGGCTGGCCCCGAGCATTCCATTTCCACGGTCTCTGGCTGCCTCTAGCGGCGAAGTGTCCTCCCTGCGGGCAGCGGGGATGGGGACCGGCACAGCCGGGATAGGGGCAGAAACCGGGACAGGGACAGGGGCTGGGACAGTCCCACCTGTCCCTGGATGGCCCCAACCAAGCTGGCTCAGTCTCAGCCGGCTTCTGGCCCGGGAAGCCCCATCATTTTGAAATTGCTGCCCGAAACAGTTTCCAGCTGTGACTCCAGCCTTCCCAACAGCGAGGCAGAACCGAAACCGGGCGCAGAAATCCCAGAAGTGAGAAGGAAGTGTTGAAACGCGGTTGAATTTTGCACAGCTCCCGCAAAGCGCCCGCAAATCACCCTGTGCACCCCTCCTGGCACCCACAGCTTGGCCTGTAGACTGAGCAGCTCCCCCCGGTCCGAGCACCTCGAGCCACCCCTGCCCGGTGCCCGTGTCCCCCCCCTCACCTTGCCCGTGGCCCCGTGGGCGACGTACTGGGCTCCCTGGCGCCGGGCGATCTCCACGAGCTTGCGGGCGATGCAGGGCCGTGCCAGGGCCGTGCCCAGCAGGTACCGATCCTCGTAGAGGGCGTTGGCCTGGACTGCCGGCCAGATGAACTCCTCCACGAACTCCCTGCTGACGTCCTCGATGTAAACCTGCCAGCACCGAGGGACATTCCTGATGGGAGGGTCGCTAAGGGGGGGAAAACCCACTCCTCTGGAGTTCTAGGAACAGTGCAGTGAAAAAGTCCCTCTGCCTCCCTTTTCCTAAATGCTGCTAAGCGGTTTTGGGGCAAAACCTCTGGAGAAGGGATTTCTCACTGGCACAGTCCCTTCTCCAAGGGGTGTGTGAGAGCCCAGGGCTCACGCCCGTGGTGGGGAGCAGGTGGAGGGACACTGTTTACCTTCTTGGCCCCCAGTGCCAGTGCTTTTTTCCGTGCTGCCTCAAAATCTTCCTTCTGTCCGATGTTAGCCTGGAAAGAAGGAAAAGACCAAGACTCAGTGTGAAATAAGAGCACAGACCCCAGTGCAAGCCCAGTTTGGCACAGGGCATCATGCAAGGCATGACAGAGCCCGTGCTGGCTGGGCTTGAGGCCACCCATGATGGGCAGGTGTTCCACTCCCTGGATATCTCAGAGCCATGCCCCCCCCCTCTGCCAAGCCCCTTGGCTCTGCCCTGATTTCCTGCCTTCATTAACAGAGGTCATTAGCTGGCAGGGACAGGCTGTGCCACACAAGGCTGGCAGCTCAGCACAGCAGCAGTGAGCTGGGCCACGGTTAACCAGTGCAAGCAGAGTCACCATCACAGCCACACCCACCAGGACCCCCATTGCTCTCCCAAGACCCCCCAGACCAGTGGCCCAACACCCCTTCCACCCCCAGCCCAGGGTTCTTGTGACAGGGCTCAGTGCAGGGCTCACCAGGTAGGCGACAACGTCGTAGCCCTGCTCCTTCAGCCACACCAGAATGCAGGAGGTGTCCAGCCCCCCGCTGTAGGCAAGGACCACCGTGCCCTTGGACTGAGCCATGGTGCTGCCAAAACAAAGGAAAAGGGGGTCATGATGCCACCAGCCCCCACCCTTACTGCAGCCATCAGCAAGGATCAGCTGAACCAAGAGCCCTTCCAGGCCTGCAGGGAGCCAGGCCAGGGCTGGGAGCAAGAGGAAAAGCCATGCCACTGGGACCATGGCCAGGCTGTGGCTCTCAGCCAGGGAAGAGACCCTGCCTGTGCACCAACCTGTGCACCCGGTGGTGGCTGGGCCATGGAGGAGGCCAGGGCAGCCAGGAGGGCTGTTTTGCTCTTACCTTTTCTCCATGCTGGTGGCCCCAGCACAGCCTGCCCCACGCTCTGCACGTGCCCTGCACTGCTGGGGAGCCGGGGCTCAGGCGCAGGCGCCCGGCTGTGGTAGAGGCTCAATGCCTTGCTCTGGCATGACCCAGCACATCCCAGCTGTCTGCAGAGAGCTGCCACCAGCTTAGCCCCCAGTGCCCATCAGCAGTGCCTGGCCTGCAATGGCTGCAGGGCTAGGGGGCTTGGCAGCATCCCCTAGAGCCCAGCTCCAAGTCTAATTAATGCTTACGGGGCATTTGTTCTAATTGTGCTGCACGTGTTTTCTGCCAGCACAAAACACCTACACGGGGATTCAGCCCCCCTCACCCTCCAGCCAAGGATATCGAGGGCTTCAGCCAACAACAGGAGATGGTGAAGGGTGCAGCAGCCTGGATGTCAGGGGAGGGTTGGGGGTCCTGGGCAGGAAGGGGCTCCGGAGTGTCCCTGAGGTCCCTGGGCCAGGCTGTGAATCCCAGGGCCCCACGAAGAGGCGATGCCAGCTGACCCTTGGCCGGGGGAGGCGGACGGCGGAGCCGGCCAAACCCTGTCCTGAGCAACTTTCACACCGCTGCTGCCAAGTCAGCACAATCCTGCTCCTGCGGGCCGGGGAGGCGCCGTGCCGGGCTGCTCCAGGCTGGCCCACCCAGCACCTCTCCCAGCGGGATGCGGTTATGCCGGGCTGTGCCCCAGCACCCTGCTCCTGCCAGCGCGGTGCGGAGCCGGCATCCCACGGGGCACGGCTTGGAGCCAGGGCTCTGCCGTGCTTCTGCCGGGTTCTTACTGAGGAACAAAGGGGTCTGGCAGCCCCATACCCTCCCCTCCGGCTCCCCGAGCCTGCCCGTGCCCGTCGGGCTGCCACGCAGGCAGCACCCGGTGCCCGGGCTTGTGCAAGCAGCACTTCCCTGCTCACGGGGCCCCGCGGCTGTGCCAAGCTGGGTCCCTGCCCAGCAAGGTTCAGCCGTCCCTTCCTCACCGGGGCATTTACAGGAAGGCAGTCGCAGTTCCCAAAAGGGCCCAGCCCAACCCTGACGCTGCGCCAGCGGCTCCTTTTGAGAAAATTTCCCTCGTTTACTCGCAAACTCAAGCCCGCCCTGGCCACCAGCATCGCTGTTGTGGTTGCCAGCCTGAGTGAGCACCTCCGAGACCAGGCACACTCGTTCTACAAGTGGCCCAGCAGTGCGATAAGGAAACGCCTCCAACTTTTGCCTGCTCAGACACGTCCCAGTGTCGCAATGCCCGAGGGGCCTGGGGGGCACCTGGTCCTGGAGGCGCATCCTGCATCCCAGAAAGGGGGTGGGTCCAACCAGCGTTCCCAGCTCTGGAAACACGGCTCGTGCCAAAGCCGCCTGCCCAGGAAGGGAGAGCCCCGGAGTTTCAACGTTCGGTGGCAATAAATCAGAGCAAACAAAGCTCAGTGAAGGGGAAGGCGGCGGGACTTTCTCAGCCCTTATTATTATTCCGTAGCAATTTCCGTGTGAGTTGGGGCAGGGATTTTGCTGGAGAGACCGGGGCTGCCCTATGCCAAAGGAGCAGCGCACTTTCGGTTTTAAAACCGAATATAAAGAGGGAGGAGAATAAAAAGCCTGAAACTTTTGGTAAAGAGAGAAACTGTCTTCGCCAGCTGGGCTGGAAGAACAGCCGGGCTGCTGCCTGTGGGCTGCGATGGGGCAGGCAGGAGAGGCAGGGACAGGCAGGAGGGGTAAGGACAGGGGCAAAGGCAGGCAGGAGGGACAAGAACAGCCTTTCCAGGGGTCCCTGCAGCAGAGGCATGTGCTCATAGGTGCTGGGGTTTTCTCCAGCATCACTTCTCCACCCCGTGGAGGTCCCATCCTGCTCCCCAAAATCCCCAGAGCAGAGCGGAGAGGGCAGAGGTGGTGCCGGCTGAGATCTCAGTTCCCCTCCCTACGGGTGGCCAAGGGGACCCTCAAGGAAATGGGACTCGCTTGGAAACCCTCCCCCCGTCCCAAACGGAGCTAGGGAGGGCTTGACTGCCGTCTGCACAGCGCTGGGAAGGGGCAGGCACCCCACTGCCCTGCTCCAGCACCCAGGGGCCGGGCACACCCGTGGGTGAGTGGAAATGGGACAGACAGGGTGAGGGGATATCCCCCAAGGCAAAGGCCTCCCTTTCCCCTCTCCCCCCCATGCCATGCCCTCACTCACGCACGCCTGGTGTCCGGCTGCCCTCGGTGCTCTGGTCCGGTGCTTGGAGCATCCTCCCCCTCCTCCTCCTCCTTTATAAGCGGGTGCAGGCAGGCGGAGCCGCCGCAGGACAGTCCCCCCCCCTCCCCGGGCACCGTCCCCGGGAGAGCCCAGCGCTCCTCCTGCCCGCGGGGTGCCCGGCAGAACGTGGGGAGAAGCTGCCCCCGGGGCCGGGATGGACCCAGTGCCCAGCCCCATCCCCCTCATGGCTGCTCTGGGTGCTGTCACCGCTGTCCCCTCACTCCCCACCTCCTCAGAAGGCTGCACAGAGCACCCACGGGTGCCATCCCCCCTGGGGGACTCCACGGAATCACCTGCCCCCGAGGAGTGGGAAAATGGGGGCAGAGGAGAGATGGTGCTCTGCAGCACCTGGCTTTCCTCCTGCGACCAGCAAGAAGGGGGAAGGTTGGATTTATTTGAACCTCCATCAGGAGGCAACACAGGAGCCAGGGTGGGCAGGGCAGGGGGCTGTCCATAGGGCCAGACTCACCTTTCCCCCTGGCACAAGCCCAGTGCACCCCAGACCCACAGCAGACCTGGCTTTGGAGGACAGGAAAGCTTCATCGCAAAAGACAGAGATTTTTAGGGGAATCTCAGACGGTGAAGCAAGAGCCAGCTCTGGTGACAGGATGTGACCATGGAAGGTGCATGGCCACCATCAGCCTCTATAGCCCAGCCCTGGTGAGTGTGGGCTCGTGTTTCCTGGGGCCAGCACCCACTAGGACTGATCAGTGTTTTGGGAACAGCCTCCATCTTCACCATGAGCAGAGAGGCCACATGCTGCTCTTGTTGCTTGAGGGACTTGACACTGGGGCAGGATTGGACCTTCAGGGGCTGGACATTGGCCTTCTGGCCTTGCTACATCCAGACAACCTCCCTTTTATGGTCCAAGGCCAGGCAGGGAGGTGTCCAAAGCCCTGGGAATTCTCCCACACACTGAAGGAAGCTGCCTTCTTCAGGCACAGCTAATATTTAGCCACAAAACACCTTCCTAAATCAGTAAGAGTGCACAGAAACCAGGTGAATTTAAAAAAAACCAAACAAAAATACTATTTCAATTTAATACATGGTTAATGCTGGGGTGCCCCACACCCTTTCCAGCCCAGGGAATCCCACCCTGCACCCTGGTGGGACCCTCACTGGCCACTGCCACCCAGTTCATCTTCCCAACCTCCACATTTGGGGACTGATAGCAGCCAAGGCCATTCCAGGGCTGTGTTTGTTCTGGGATCTGGGGCCTGATTGCAAGAGGTTGGTGGGGTGTCCTATCCCCCCCCCCCAGTCTCCTGACTCTCCTGCTGAGTCAGGGCCCGGCCCTGGGTGAAGGGCACACAGCTGAGGGGTGAGGGAGTGTCCGGGAGGGAGAGAGGAGGTACAAGCTCAGCGCTCCCTGAGCCACGTGCCCCACCGATGGGGTGGGGAGGGACAGGAGGAGAAATGACCCTGCATCCCCTCCTGTCCCTGGGCTGTGTCAGTAAGGGTAAGGGGAGACGGAGATGAGGAGGAGGAAGATGCTGGGTGCTCGCTGCCCGTCCGGCACCAGCGCCTGCACCTTGAGCCGGTGCATGCCGGGCTCCCGCAGCGGCCGCAGGGTGGAGATGATGCCGCGGCCCCGCTCGGTGCGGAGGGCGAAGGGGCTGCCGGCCTCCTGCTCCAGCAGCCTGAAGACGGGGCGGTGGCGCAGGGCGGTGCCCGGGGTGAGGTGCACCACGTCCCGGCGGGCAGCGATGCCGAGGGGCAGCGGGAGCACCTGGTGCTGCAGCGTGGGGGGACCGGCCGGGCCGCAGAACGGGGGGCAGCGACCCACGCACAGCCTGCGTGAGAGATGGGGAATGTGGTGTGCGCTGGGTGCCAGAGAGCGGGCAGGACACTCGGGCTCACGGTGACATGAGGAAAGTGGCATGGGCACCCCCAGCCCCCCAGCACGACTCACCCTGGGCTGGAGCCTCTCCGGTACCCAGCTGGGCACGGCACATCCATGCACCGGGCACCTCCACGGGTGTTGAAGCACGTTTGGCTCGAGCCACACTGGACCGTGCCTTCTACGCACTCATCCACATCTGCAGGGAGAGAGGGGATGGTTCTGAGAGTGCTGGGGTGCCCATGGCTGAGAAGGGGGTTCAATCCCCAGCTCCCCCACCCTCCCACATCTGCCTGGACACTGGGGCAGTGAGACACGAGCACTTAGACTGTGGAATGCTGAGTCTGGAAACCCTCCCAAGAAAGGAGAAAGACTTGTAGCCCCAAAAAGATGACACCCAAGGCACCATGGGGACAGGGCACACCCCTGGTACTCCTGCACTGACCATGGCAGGTCTTCCCATTGGACAGCAGCCGGTAGCCGGGGGGGCAGAGGCAGCGGTAGCTGCCCGGGCTGTTCCTGCACTCATGCTGGCACTGGTTCAGTGTCTGACACTCGTCGAGGTCTGTGGGACAAGAGGGGTGAAGGCAAGAGGGGAAGGATCAGTTCCCTCTGGTGCCACTACCTTGGCCCAACCCAGCTTTTGCCTCCCCTTCCCAGCACAGCAAGACCACAAAGGCCACAAACAAAGTGGTGGACAGGGCAGCAAGGACATGAGGTACCTTTTGGGGACAAAGTGGCCTCTCAACTCCCTTCAACACCTTCCCCCAATGCACACTCACCAGTGCAGGTGCCATTCCTCCTGATGTAGCCTGTGGGGCAGGGGGGCCCCCGGGCACCCACCCCTGCGTCCTTTGCCACGCGGCGCAGGGCAAGCTGAGTGTAGACGGATCGTCCCCGTGGGCGGCTGCTGGGCCCCTGCCAGCGCAGGGGGGTGTCCCGGGGCACGCTGCCCGTTGTGTCCCCTCCGTCTGTCCCCGCTGTGCCACACTGTCCACCCGGCAGAGGGGTCCTGCCAGCGGGACACAGGCACTCGTAGGAGCCCCGCAGGTTGCGGCACTCAAAGACACACGGTGGGGGAAACTGCAGGCACTCGTTGACATCTGGAGGAGGAATGAGGTGGGGAGCTGCAGCTGGGTGGGCAAAACAGGCTGGAACAGGGCAGGGGGGTGACCATGGACCCTGAGAGCCCAGCTCATACCCAGGCATGGCCAGCCAAGGCCCAGCGTGTGGTAACCGGGAGGGCAGGAGCAGCGGTAGGACCCAGCAGCATTCTGGCAGATCTGGTTGTAGCGGCAGGCATGGGAGCCCTCGGTGCATTCATCGACATCTGAGGAGCAGAGAGAGGATAGAGGGACAGGGAAGTGGCAGCAGTTGCCCCTTGCCATCCTCATGCCATCCTCAGGAAGCGTCCGTACCAATGCAGTACAGCTGCCCAGGGTCTGGGATGAATCCCAGTGGGCACTGGTCTCCATCAGCCCCTGTGAATTGAGCAGAGAGAACGAGACACGACATGTCACTGCAGGGACATGGCCTTTGCACCCTCACAGACACCCAGAACTGACAACAGATCTCCCTCCCATTCTGGGGACTCCCCAGTTACCTGCATCAAGCGACGCATGGAGCTGGAAGCGCAGCTCCTGTTTGGCTGGGTCGTAGGAGGCTGTGATGGCTCTGGCCCGGAGGTGCTGCACCCGGGGGGGCTGTGGCCCCGCGGGGGGGTCAAACACGATGGTGTGATTGCAGTGGGCACGGACAAGGCGTCCATCCTGCAGGAAGCTCTGCACCGAGCCCCCGGAGAGCTGCCCCACCCCTGTCTGCACATAGCGCTCGCTGAAGTCCTGGGGAGAGGCAGGGAGCGGGGTCAGCATGGAACCCCCCCCTGCTCCCGGCACGGGACTGTGATCACTCGGGGATAATGGGCGGTGCCAGCACCTGCAGCAGCACCGCGGCATCGCCGAAGCTCTCCGGCACGGAGCCGCTGATGACACTGTCCAGCCGCAGAGAACCAGCGCCATCCGTGCCCTGGGCGAGGTGCGTGACCTGCAGGAGCTCCCCTGCCAGAGGGGAACAGTGAGCAGCAGCCCACAGCATCCCCAGGCACAGCTCCATTCCCAAATCAGGGATGGTGCATGGGGGAGATGGAGCCTGAGCTTCCCCAGGAGCTGAGCAAGCTTCTCCCGTCAAAGATGCCTCACCTGTGGCAAACTGCAGCAGTGACTCGTGCTGGAAGGTGCCCTGGGTGAGCAGGAACCCACCCCGGGCTGCCCCGCTGGCACGTGCCAAGGACCAGTAAATGGGGGCGATGATGGTCACCAGCACCCGCATCAGCGGCCCTGGGAATGGGGAACAAAGGGTGTCATCATGAAGCCTCCTGAGAGGGCACCCAGGTTGTGCTACCCCTCCTTGCTCGCAGGGCAAGGTTTGGGGGAAAAAAGGAATAAAAACCTTTCCCCCAAGATTCACATCTGACAGAGGTCAAAACCCTCACAAGGGGGAAGGTAGAAATGTCCACCCACCTATGGCAGGTGGAATGCTCCTGATGCTGCTCCGGAGGGTGGTGGTGCTGGATTGAGAGTCACCCAGCACACTGGCATCAAGGGTGGAGACACCGAGCTCGTGGCCGTTAATGACACCAACCAGGCTGCCCCGCGCCTGATGCAGCTCACCTGGGGCAAATGGGATGGGGTCAGGCAGCAGCTGGGACTGGAGACTCCCTGGCTCCCCTCTCACTAACTTGCATGTCAAGAAAATCTTGTTTTCTGGAGGTAAAGGCAGGCAGAGCAAGGCAGGCAGTGTCCCTGAATGGCTGCAGCACAGTCCCCAGAGACCCCATGGCTCCAGGCACGGTGCCATGTTGACAAGGGATGTTGTGAGTGTGGCCCTGTGCCTTGTCACACCAACAGGCACTGACACCCCCAAACCCTGCCCTGTATCAACCTCAAGGTCCTGGCATAGCCCCAAGCTTTTATTTGCTTCTCCTGCACGCCTGGCAGCAAAATGCCACCAGCCACACAAGGGCACATAGGGCACCTGGCACTTCCTCCAGCCTGGCTCTCTGCTCCCGAGGGGCAGCAGGAAAGGATGTGTGTGTGCATTTAGCAGAGCCCCTGGGAGATGGGAATTGAATCATGGGCAACTAAGGCAGGAAGGCAGAGGAGAACAAGTGAGGGCTGGCACGAGGTGGCTGCTCAGGCAAGGGTCTGTTTGGGCTCAGGCCTTCAGCTGAGCAATGGGAGAGAGGAAGAAGACAAACCCGAGTATGAATCACAGGGGTTAGAACAGGCAAGGAAAGGCAATATTCCCCCCAAACCACCGTGCTGGAGGTCTTACCCCAGGGTGCAACAGCACTGCAGGCGGCCCCAGCCCTCTGAGCCTGCCAAAGCCCCCCAGGGCCAGGGGCAGACACCCACCTTGGACATCCAGGCTGGCGTGGGCGACAGCAGAGCCCAGGGCATTGCGGGCCAGGCAGGAGTAGCTGCCGGCGTCACGGTGAGTGATAGAGGGCAGGAGCAGGGTGGCATTGGGCAGGACACGGGCCTGGGGACCCTCGGGCAGTGGCTCCCCATCCCGCTGCCACTCCACGGAGGGGGTGGGCTCCCCTGACACGGCACAGTGCAGCAGCACCCGCCGGCCAGCGTGGGCCCTCACCTCTGCTGGTGTCACTGTCACCACAGGGGCACCTGGGCAGGGAAAGGGATGCAGGTAGGGACACAGCATTCCCCACAGGTCAGGGTGGTTGGAGGGGCTGAGTAGTGACACGGTTTGCAGTCCCTTAAAAGAAGGGTGCAGAGGTGGGCAGCACTCACTCTGTAGAGCCAGGGTGATGACTTTCGCTGCTGTGCCTGCCTCATTCTCTGCCACACACTGGTACTGCCCCACATCGGTGCTCTAGCAGGACCAACAGCATCAGCACAGAGTTTTGCTTTGCCAGGAAAGCACCCTGAAATGTGCCAGCCCCCACCCAGGCCCCACTCACCCCCACAGCACGGATGGCCAGGGAGCCATTCTGCAGCTGGTGCAGGCGCCCATGGGCCACCACGGGCACCCCGTCCTTGCTCCAGTGGATGAGGGGCTCAGGGTGACCCTGGGCAGGGCAGTCGAGGAGGGCATCACCTCCGGAGTGCTCCACCTGGTAGGTGCTGGCGTCCCCCTCTATGATGGGTGCCTCTGGGAAAGGGAAAGGGGTGGCAGAGGAGGGGGGCTGGCCGGGCACCCCAATCTCCCTGCCAGCACCTACCTCTGACAGAAACGAAGGCAGTGGCCCTGATGGCACCGGCGCTGTTCTCAGCGTGGCAGACGTAGGTCCCGCTGTCCGTGGGTGTGGCTGCCTCCCGCCGCAGGATGCTCTGCCCGCTCTGCCCCGACACACCATCTGCGGGGTGCAAACCCCCAAAAGCGCAGTTGGGGATCAGCTGGTTACAACCCCGCACAGCCAGACATGCTGGCACCCCGGGGACCCAGAAAGGTGGCACCAGGATCGCATTCTCCCCCAAGCTCAGCATCCTCTGCCCCTGCCCAGGTACCAGTGACGAGCTGCCCGTTGGCCATCCAGGACACACGGGGCTGGGGGTTGCCCACAGCAGCACACACCAGCTCCAGCCTCTCGCCCCGGCTCAGGGTGATGTCTGTGGGCAGCTGGGTGAAGGTGGGCAGGGTGTGGATGGAGAGGGAGAGCCGGCGGATGGCCCTCCCAGCAGAGTTCACCGCGGTGCAGGAGTAGCTCCCAGCATCTCCTTCCTGCATGAGGATGAGAGGGTGATGATTCTTGAGTCTGGGGTCCAGCTGCAGCCCTGGCTCACTGAGCTACAGCTCTGCTGGCTCTTGTGCGCTGAAAAAGTCACGGTTTGGACAGAACCACTTTTTCCAGCCCACAACAGCAATCTCACACTGCCCTAACCCTCCAGCCTGTGCTACAGGACCGCACAGGGCTCTCTCTCTGCCGGATATATTCAAAATGAGCTCTTCAGCAGCAGAAGACACCTGTTCCTCAGCACTCCCACCTCACAGCGGCCCTAGGGGACAGTGCCCACCTGGACATCCCGGAGCAGCAGCTCCCCGGAGGGCAGGACAGTGGCCTTCCTGCCCTGCACCAGGGCTCCCTCCCGGCTCCAGGACACGCGGGGCTCGGGGACACCGCGGGCAGCACAGGGCAGCAGCACCTCCAGCCCCTCCCGGACTGCCAGCTCCAGTGGGCCGGCAGCGATGACAGGGGGCACTGGATGGGGCACAAGGGCAGAGATTTGCTCGCAGCTTGGCAGCCACGTTTTGCTGTCAAGGTGGTGGGGAAGGGGCTGAGCAGAGGGGTGAGCACTGAGGCTCTGATCGCTGCTGTACCTTGCACAATGAGCCTGGTCCTGCCCGCAGCGGTGCCCGAGGGGTTGCGGGCCATGCACAGGTAGGTGCCTGCATCCTCTGGGGCTGCTCGGAGGAGGTGGAGCTGCCCGTTGGGGAACACCTTCAGCCCAGACCCTGGCAAAAATGAAGGACAGGATGGGCAGCACAGCTGAGCCAAGGTGCAGATGGGTGATGTGCAGCGACTGCTTCCCCTGCAGAACTGCCTTTTCCCGGGGAGTCTCCAGTGGCCACCCCACCCACCTCGGACAGCAGCCAAGAGGACCCATGCACAGTGACACCCCACACCCTGCCGGGGTGCCTACGACCCCCTGGCACCTAACTCCTCCCCCCAGGTAAAGGCTGGCAGGTAGTGTGGTCTCTGCCAGCCCCCAGCACACTCCTGTTCACCTCCAGCAATGGCAACACCGTCCTTTTGCCAGGTGACCTCTGGCCGGGGGACGCCTGTGGCCTCACAGGACAGCACCGTGCTGGTGTTGACCATCACCATCACCATGCCAGGCAGGGGCTTCAAAGCAGGGGGCTCTGTGAAGGGCAGGGAAGTGCTATCCTGGGCAGAGGGCTCAGGACCCCCAGCAGCAGGACCCTGGAGTTGTGCTGTACCGTGCACCGTGAGCCAGAGGTGCTTCCGGGCCGTGCCTGCGGCGCTCCGAGCTGTGCAGGTGTAGCGGCCGCTGTGTGCAGGCAGCGCCCGCCGGATCTCCAGGGCTCCTGGAAAACAGCGGGCAGAGGGGAGGCGGCGGCAGGGCTGGCAGGGAATCCCTGTCCCCGCCGGGGCGGTGCTGTACCTCGGGGCAGGACGCGGTAGCCCCCTCCTCTGCTGCCCAGCTGAGCCCCCTCCTTGCTCCACGACACCGTGGGCGGGGGCACGCCCGAGGCGTAGCAGGTGAGGACTGCGGGGGACAGCCGGGTGACAACCACATCTGTGAGGTCATCGGCGATGGTGGGGGGCACTGGAGAAAGGAGGGAGGGATGTGAGCAGGGCTGTGTGGCAAGTGTTGAAGTGGATTCTGGCCCTGTTCATACCGGCATGAGTATTTCTCTTCCCCTCTTTTCCACCCCCAAGACCAGTTCTTAAGAGGGGACCCAACCTCACATGGAGCTGGGGCACACCCACGTCACACCCGAGGTGGTGACAGATCCTGGGAAAGGCACTCTCAGCAAGACCCTGGGGCCCAGGAGCTCACCATGGACAGACACCAGGAAGACCTTCCGTGCCTCTCCAGCAGTGTTGGTGGCGATGCACTCAAACCGCCCCTCGTCCCGGGGACCAGGGCTGGAGATGAGCAGTGACCCGAGGGACTGCAAACTGTGTGGGCAGAGCACACATCAGCATCACCCCTGTCCCGTGGGCGGCAAACCCCTCCCTACAGGGGAACCCTTTGGTGTACAAGGTGGTGGGTGCTGCAGGTACCTGTAGGCGCCAGGTGAGAGGTGCAGGTTCAGGGGGCGGCCATCCTTCTCCCACCTGATGTGGGGCTTGGGGGACCCCCAGGTGTCACAGCCCAGCATGGCTGGCTGCTGAGCCAGCAGGGTGAGGTTGGATGGCCCAGGGGCGATGGCAGGAGGGGCTGTGGGAGGGCATGGCAGCGGTGAGCAGAGGACGGTAGCACATCATTGCACTGATGAGAGCGGCTCAGCAGTGGTGGGTGGGTTGCAGGAGGGTGAGCCCAGGAGGGATCCATCTGGCTCTCCTGCTTACCCAGGACGTGGAGGTCCAGGCCTCGCCAGTCGGAGCCAGCAGGGCTGGATGCCATGCAGAGGTAATGGCCCAAATCCTGGACCTGGACGGGGTCAATTTGCAGGGAACCTCCTGGCAGGAGGTGCAGCCTGGGGAGAGAGAGCAGGTGAACCCTGTGGGGGCTGTGCATGGCCAGGCTGCATCACACAGGGAGCAGTGGTTGGGAAGGTGGCAAGTGCCATTGCAGCCACATGGAGCACGTGCCCACTGAGCTGCTGTGAGGACAGAGCACAGACCTTCACAGGGTGACTGGCACATTAAATCACCAGCTGCTGTGGAGGGTGGCATGATCTGAGTGCCAGCTCTTGGTGCCACCAACCCGCAGATCCTCATACCTGTCAGTCCCAGGAAGGGGCAGGAGCTGGCCATCCTTCCGCCACGTCACCCGGGGCACAGGCCACCCCTCTGCCCAGCACGGCAGCACGGCCGAGGTGTTCAGCAGCACCTTCACCTCCTCGGGGCCTGGTTGGATCTCGGGGGCCACTGTGCAGCACCCAGAGACACCACCCAGAGTGCAGGATAAGGCTCAGGGATGGAGAACCCCAGCCTAGAGCAGCACTGAGGGCTGGGCGCAGTCCAGCCCTGCCATCCCATCACCCGACCATAAAACACCCTATCATATCCCACATCCTGGATTTAACTGGGAAGGCACTCAGGTCCAGGGCAGGGCAGGGCAGGGCAGCACTCACCCTGAACCTGCAGCCGGGCACGTGGGCCGGTGTCCCCCGGGGCCCTGCAGCTGTACTCGCCTCCGTCTGCCGCAGCCACCGCCCGCAGCTGCAGGAAACGCCCCTGGGCCAGGACCTGCCTGCGGGCATCCTCCTAAAACCCCCAGGAGCTCCGTCAGCAGCCACCCAGCAGCACCCCCAGCACCAGCCCGATGGTGCTGGTGAAGGTGCACCCCAGACCCCTCCAATGACTGTCCCCAGTCCCGTCACAGGTACCTGCAGCAGGGAGCCCTCCCGCTGCCACTCGATGTTGGGGTGGGGCTCAGCACCCTTTGGGCACTCCAGGAGGAGCTGCCCTCCTGCCACAGCCGTGATGATAGGGATCTCCCCAGCCCTGGCCATGCTGGGTGGTGCTGTGAGACATGGGCCAGAGGGGTCTGGGGGTGCCACGTGGGTTGGACACCCCCATACCTGTCCCCATAAGTCATGCATAGGCCCCCACTCTGCAGGACCATCACTGTGCTCCAGACCCCTCTTTTGGAGCCCACAGCAATCCCAAAGAAGCATGCAGGGATGCTCTGGCTCTCTGGTCCCTCAAAGCTTGGACCATCCTGCAGCACCCCATGCTAGACCCCTCCTCGCTGCAACTGCTGGGGTCACACTACCTTGGATGCTGACATGGAAGCTCCTGCTGTCCTCCCCAGCAGGGCTAGTGGCCAGGCAGGTGTACAAGCCAGCATCAGCCACCTGCACGCCCAGGAAAGGGAAAAACTGAGGCACAAAAAGAAAACCCAAGGAGGGAGAAAAAAGCGGAGCTCCTACCTCAGTGCTGTCAATGTGGAGGGTGCTCTCATTCCCTGACAGGAGTGAGAGCCCTGCCAGCAGCCGTCCATCCTTCTCCCAGGTGACAGTGGGCGTGGGGACACCCGTCACCACACAGGTCAGCTCTAGAGGGGTGCCCACAGTGATGGATATCTCAGTGGGATGGGACGCAGCCTCGACACGGGGTGGCTCTGCAAGGCACACAGCAAGGCAGGAGGGCTCATCCCCTCATTGCTCCCAAAAACTTGGCCAAGCTGCCATTCCCAGATCCCAGAGGGATGACACGCACCCATCACCACGAGGTGGAAGGCTTTGCTGACCTCTCCCACTTCATTCACCACCAGGCACGAGTAAATGCCTGCATCAGCCAGCCTGACAGCCACCAGGCTCAGCTGTGGGCCACCAGGCACCCGGTCACTCTGCTGCCCCAGGGGCTCTCCATTCTTCAGCCAGATCACTGATGGTGCTGGGGACCCGGTGGCTTCACAGGTGAAAGTGACATCGGAACCCTCAGCCACCACCTGCTCCTCATTGCTCTCAGGGCTCTCCAGGACAGGGGGCACTGGGGAGAAAATTCAGGTCCCCAGATATTGGGGGCAGGTTTGGCCACTCCCTGGTGTCCTGCGAGCAGCCAGAGGTGGCTCAGCCTTCCTGCAGGACACTCTGGGACTGCTCAGGCTGGTCCTGCTTTTCTCCATCCCACAGCAGTCGAGGGATGGCTGCTTGAGAATGGGCTGCAATGCACAACATGTGCTCTGCCAACAAAATCAGTGTCCAGGTGGCCCCTGCTCTGCCCTCCCCAGTGCCCTGCCCGTACCCTGTATCTGCAGGATGAAGCTGCGATCGGCCACCCCTGCCTGGCTGGAGACAATGCAGGTGTAGAGTCCGGCATCAGAGAGCTGTGCCTGGGAGATCCTAACCCATGGGATGGGACACAGGGATGGGGAGGAGACATCAGCTCTGGGTGACCTCCCTGCTCCCCAAGGTGACACTCAGCCACTTTGGGGTGCAGCGGGGGCCATTCCCTCATGCAAACCTGGTACCAGCCCCAAAGCCTGTGGCTGACCATTGCCCCAGGGTCACTTCTCACCGGAGGATGTGCCCAGCCGACAGCAGGGTGACAAGAGGGGACAGGCGGAGGGGCAGCCCATCCCTCAGCCAGCTCACGTGCAGCGGAGGGGACCCCCGAGCCCAGCACTCCAGCGTCACCACGGCGGACAGGACTCCAAGGACCACCTCCGGGTCATCAGCACCTCTCTCGATGGCGGGAGGGACTGGGTGAGGGGACAGAGGGGCTGATGGGGCTGTCGGGGGCGGGGGTGGCCCCGGGGCTGCCCTGCAGGTCCCAGCCCTGCTCACCCAGCACGCTCAGCGTGTGCAGCCGCGTGTCCTCGCCCAGGCTGTTCCGTGCCAGGCACGTGTAAGCTCCAGAGTGGGCAGCTCGCAGCCCCTCGAGGAGCAGGGAGCTGCCATCCGGGGACACCCTGAGTGGGGAGGATGGGACAGTGACCTGTGTGCTCATCCCTAGCGTGCCCATGGGGCAGAAGTGCTCTGTGCTCAGTTTATAGCCAAGGATGAGGATTTTGGGACACACTGCAAGGTCAGGACATCAACTGGGACCCTGCCAGGGTGACAGTGACCACCCCAGACTCTGAGGTTTAACCCAGGATGATATTCTCTCAGCAAAGAGCTGGGACGAGCACGTCCCAGACAAAGCAACAGGAAGAAGCAGCAGATCCCAGCCTGTCTTGCCCAGCCATTTTGCATATGGGGACACTGAGCCCCTGGGGTGACCCCCCCCCCAGACTCACCGGGCGTGCGAGGGGGGCTGCAGCCCCAGGGGCTGCCCGTCCTTCAGCCAGGAGATGTGGGGGGTGGGGTGCCCCTCTGCCCGGCACTCCAGCCTCACCCTGCCGCCCTCCAGCACGCTGTGCTCGCTGGGGTCCCCCGCGCTGCTGATCTGGGGGGCCACTGCAGCAGGGAGAGAGGGAGGCTGAGAGAGAGGAGGGGGAGGAAGGCTCACCTCTGAGGCAGAGCCCGCAGGGACCAGGCTGCCTCGGGGAAGCCCTACCTCGCACCAGCACCATGAAGTCCTTCCTTGCCTCGGCCCCCGGGCCCTGTGCCAGGCAGGTGTATCGGCCCTGGTGGAAGGGCTGGAGGGGGCTGAGCTGGAGCTGCCCCGCCCCGGACACCACACCCTGCTCTGGGCTCATCTCTGCAAGGAGACAGGGTGAAGGGGGCTGAGCACTGCTCCTCCACTGAGCCCTCCCCACCCAGGCTTGTTGTCGTGCATCCCCCTTTCCCCGCCCCAGGACCCAGGTTTGGGGACGCTGTTAAAGCAAAGCAGGGGTTTTGCAGAGGTCACTGCTGGAGCTTTACAAGAGAAAAGAGCCATTGGTTTGGGGGCAAAGCCCTAATCCAGCAAGCACCCCAAGGACTGGTACCCAGAGAGATCACCCCTCCATATCCCTCCATCGTGTCTTGTGCCCACATCCCATTGCTTCAAGCCTCAGGAATGAACCTGAGGTCTCTTAAAAGCATGCAGGGAAAAGGCCAGCCCCTTTATGCTCTGAGGGTCTCTTGCAGCAGGACTAGAAGTTAGGAAACTGAGGCAGGACTGCTTGGAGGGGAACAGCAGTGAGGCTGGGGGTGGCAGCCTGGCACAGTGTTCCCCTGCACACACACCCAGCACGCTCCCGTCCTTCAGCCAGGTGACAGTGGGCACGGCCACACCAGGGACTTGGCAGGTCAGGACGAGGTGTGTCCCCATGTCAGCTTCAATTGTCTCCTGCTGTGGGTCCTGGATGCCTGGGGGTTCTGAGGAGGATGAGCAGGGACAGGGGGTGTGAGGCAGACCGAGGTTCACTGTCGGCTCCTCAGTGTGTGCTCCGGGGACAGAGCTCCTGCCTGAGCCCTTGCTACTCACCATGGATGGTGAGGATGAAGCTCTTCTCCTCCTGGCTGGCCATGTTCAGTGCCATGCACGTGTATGTACCTGAGCTGGAAAGCTGCAGGTGAGGGAGCTGCAGCACCCGAGAGCCTGGAAGAAGCAGAGAGCTGGGAATCACAACAGCCTGGAACAGGACCAGGTCTGGGCCACCAGGCCAGCAAGCTGACTGATCCCCCAGCACCTGGCCAAGCTCCATGCAAAAGGAGTCTGGCCATGGAAGCCTCTCTTTGAGATCCAAAGCCTTGCTGTGCCCTGTAGGAAAGGGCACTGAGCTCCCAGGAAGCAGCTGCATTGAGCTCTGCAGGATGCAGCCCCTCTCCAGAGGAGATCTCTCGACAGTGTCATTAGTGTGGCATACAACCCAAGGTCTGAGCTCGAGTCCTACACGTGGCATCCAGAAAGGGGGATAAGGGGACCTAGAGCTCTCTGGCAAGAGCTGGGGCACAGGACATCATCCTGGCTCATCTCACTGTACCTGGGGTGACGGTCACCTCCTCACTGAGCCGCAGGACGTGGCCATCCTTGTACCAGGTGATCTCTGCAGCCGGGTGGGATTGGATGTCACACACCAGTGACACGCTGCCATTGACAACGCCATCGACGATTTCGGGCTTTGTACCCACACTCCAGGGAGCTTCTGCTCCAGTGCACCCAAAAGACAGTGCCAAAGGGGAGCCATCACTGTGGAGGTCGATGCCTCCCCAGGAGGAAACACGCACCGAGCCTCTCGCCTGCTCGCAGCGTGCGGCACCTCAGCCTCCTCACACAGGGCAAGCGCGACCAGCACGAGGGGACAGAGGCAGCCAGGCACTTCCAGAGCCACAGGAGACTCCAGTTGGTGGAGAAAGAGGAGGAGGAGAGTAAATCAGTGACCCAGGGAAGGGGAGATGCCTTACCCTGCACGGTGAGGGCAAAGTGCTTCTCAGCTGACCCGGCCAGGTTCTCAGCCACGCACGTGTAGCTCCCAGTGTCACCCTCCTCCACCACTGCCACCTGCAGAGGGGGAGCAGAGCACCACTGAGGGCTGCCCCAAGCTGGGGAGATACCGGGACTCCCAGGGGACCTTGGTGAGACCGGGGCAGCCTCCTTTGGGAGGAAAGAGCGCCCCATCTCCTCCATCCGCTGTCTCCTGTGTCCCTCCCCAACGGAGCCACCTGCTTAGGGGGACACCAACCTGCAGGACTGTGCCACCCTCCAGCAGCTGCTGCCGTGGGCCAGCCTCTATGGGGAGATCATTCCAGAGCCAGGACACTGTGGGCTCTGGGTGCCCAGTAGCTTCACACTCAAAGCGGACGGTGCCATTGATGGTGGCCGTCACCTCCTCCACCAGGTCCTCTGTGCCACCAGGGATGGCCGGGGCAGCTGGAAGCAGGTGGTTATGGGGCTGCCATGTGCCTCAATCCAGTGTCCCCTGTCCCAGTACTCACTCAGCACCTCCAGCTCGTAGTGCAGGCGGTCCCGTCCCGCGGCGTTGGCCGCCTCGCAGGTGTACCTGCCCCTGTCCTCCTCCTGCACCGCCTGCAGCTGCAGCACCCGGCCCCCTGTCACACGGGACAGGGTTGGGGCAGGGCACAGGGAAGGGTCTGTGGGGTATCCCCCCAGCCCTGCCCTGCACAGGGCCCTGTGCAGCCCCCGTGACTTCAGAGGTCCCAGGGGTGCTTGTCTGTGTTGGCAGGAGGAAGGGGACAGGATCCAACCTCCTCCCTGCCACGGATGCTCTCAACCCACAAAGCTGCTGCAGGACCATCCCCCAAGCCCCACAGTGGGGGTTCACACCTATTCCCCATTACCTTGCAGCATCAGCACCCCTGGGCCAGGGGAGAGGGGCTCCCCATCCTTGTACCAGCTGAGCTGGGGGGGTGGGGTGGCACTGGTGTCGCAGTAGAGCGCGGTGGGCTGGCCAAGGACAGCCTGTCGGCGCTCTGTCACCTCCCCATCCTGGTCTTCCTCCCGATAGAAGATCTCAAGAGCTTCTTTGGGGCTTGTTTGCTGCTGGAAGATGGGGGGCACTGCGGGGACAGGCTGTGGTCAGCTGTGGGGAACGGGGACATCGACCCCCAGGTGCAACCACAGCATCTGCCCTCACTGGAGCTGAGATGTTGTTTTCCAGCAGACTTAAACTTCTTTCCCGCTCACCCTTCTCTGCTCCCACAAGTGACCCCTGAGGACCCCTGCTCTTGCTGAGACACCCCCTGCTCTGGGTGCTGGCTCTCTGCCCAGGGCTCACCTTGGATGTGCACAATGAAGTCCCTGCCATCTTCACCCACAGCATTGGTGGCCACGCAGGTGTAGTGCCCTGAATCTGAGACACTGGCTGGTTGGATCTGAAGGACCTGCCCCTCACTGAGGATCTGGAGGTGTTTGGAGCTTGCCAGGAGCTGCAGGGAAGAAACAGAAGGGCAGCAGGAGGATTACACACCCAGGAGCGGGGCAGAGCCCCACCGGCAATACAAGGGATATCTTCCCACTCCATCCAGCTGGGACAGTCCCCAAACCCAGCAGCTCCTCCCTGGCCACAGCTGGGACCTCACCTGCTTGTCTTTGTACCACCGGATGGTCGGCTCAGGCACAGCCCAGGTCTCACACTCCAGCACCACTGTGCTGTTGACCCTGGTTTTCACCTCTTTCACAGCAAATTCCCCCAAAGGATCCTCTCTGGCAATCCAAGGAGGAACTAGTGGGGAAAGACAAAAGGAAGCAAAGGGAAGCAAAGGGAAGCAGCACTGGCCAGGTTACAGTGGTGGGGTCACTGCAGGAGTCAGGAAGGACATGGGGAGCTCCCTCACCCAGGACCTTCACAGCGTAGTTCTTCACAGCCTCCCCGTCTGCACTGGCCACGACGCAGCTGTAGGTGCCCGTGTCCTCCTCCTGGGCGTTCAGGATCTGCAGCCCGTGGCCACCTGGGCAAAGGGGGTCTCCTGAGAGGGTCGCTGCTCACAGCCACAGCTCTCTTTCCCCATGCAGCACCTGAAGGCATCTCAAGGGACCTGCTGAGTGCCTGCAAGCCTGGCTCAAGGGGGCCCAATGCTCTTCTAGAGCCCAGTTCCAGGCTTATAAAAACCAGCACTGAGGAGGCTCTTATTACCAGAGGATGTAGCACTTGGAAGAGCAGCATCCAGCTGATGGCCTGAGCCCTCAGGTCCTGCAGGATGATGACTTCTCACCATCCCACAGTGCTGGACCCCAGACAGACCAAGAAAAGGCCCCACTCCCACTCCCTAAGGCATACAGAGCAAAGGGGCCACCAGTCATGCAGAGCCAGTGGACAGCAGCACGGTACCAGGGAGCAGGAGGACATTTCTAGATGCTTTGAGAGGAACCTCGTCCTTGAGCCAGGTGATGTTGGGAGATGGGTATGGCAGAGCCTCACAGACCAGGGAGATGGGGTTGTTGATGATCACTGTCACTTCTTCTGCAGCAGCATCATCTTGAGCAAACGTGGGGCTGGCTGCAGAGACGTGGTTGGATCAGCACTACCACCCACTGAGGCTTCCCAGTGCTCCACCCCCCCACCAGAGAGCATGATCCAAGTTCAGGGAGCTGGACTTGACACAGCATGTGCCAGCTTCAGACTCTGCCCTGCCCTGCTGCCCTCCAAAAACACAGAGGCTCAGAAGACACATGCCCCCTTCCCACAAGCCACCATCAGAGATGGACCCTGCACTAAACAGGTGCTTTCTGTTCCTCCAAGATGTCTCACAAGGGCTTTGGGACAGGTCCACGCCATGCTTTGGCTATGGGACTAAGGGATCCTCCCCACCTGCCTCAGGCAGGCCATTAAAACCCTCTAAGACTGCTCAAACCTGAGAGTCTGCCTCCATCCAAAGGCATCTCATACCCAAAACTTGCAGCAGGTAGTTCTTGGTCTGATTTGCCACAGAGCTGGAGGCCACGCAGGAGTAGCGACCAGCATCAGCCAGGGAGGCTCGGGGGATGTGGAACAAGGAGCCATCAGGGGAGATGGAGAAGGTGCCAGGGAGGGGCTGATTGTCTTTCAGCCAGGTGATCTTAGGTTCTGGGTTGCCTGTGAGGGATGGAAAGCAGGTTTTGGCATTTGTGTGAAGTTTTAATGTGTTTTTCCAAGTTTTTCACAGCCTGGCTGGGGTCACTATTGGAGCTTTTCTGGAAAGCAGGGACATCATCCCAAATCAGAATTATCATGATCTGGATCAGGATTCTGGAGGCTGTTGGGTGAGCCAGCAAAAAGAAAGAGAACTGTCCTGAGTGGGAGGTGATTAATTATTCCCATCACTAAAGGAAAAATGAGATTAGAGGAATTTTAGCTCCATTTGGGAAAGATTGGAGCTTACATTGTGGAACAGGCTCCCCATGTGGGCGTCCCCTCCCCAGCACTTCCCGGACAGAACAACTGCAAAGCCAGGAACCATCCCAAAAAAGCTCTGCAGCCGATTTCAGCTGTTTTCATGTCTCTGACTGGAGCCATTCGCTGCACACCCCAAAGCAAGTCTGCCCCTGAGCCCCATCTCCCACTTGCTCATGCCACCTCCCTTCCCCACTTGATGCTCACCTGAAGCCAGACAGGACCAGGTGACAGGCTGACCCTCGGGCACTTTGAAGGTGTGTTCTTCACCCGCATTCTCAATGTGGGGAGGAACTAGGAACACAAGCCCCCAGGGACTTCAGCAGCTGGCCAGCTTGGCCTCTGAGCTCACATCCTAAGGCATAAAGGACTCCAGCACACCCAGCATGTCCAATCTGAACTCATGTCTGTTCCTGCAAGGGTGGAGCTCTGAAACCCCACCAGGAATCCTGCAGCAGACAGAAGACTCCTCCTTACCTAGGACCTCCACGTAGAAATGCCTCCTGACCTCCCCAGCTACGTTGCTGGCCAGGCAGGAATAGTGGCCGCCATCCTGGGCTCGTGCATGGGTGAGCCTCAGCAGCCAGCCCCCTGGAAGCACGGAGCAGAGAGGTCTCAGGGCCCTGATCCAGGTCCCAGCACATCCCAGCTGTGCTCCTGTGGGGCTGTAGCTCCACCATGAGTTCGAACCCATCAGTGTTGGGGCAAAATGTGTTCCCCAAGCGCTCATCTCTCACAGCAACCCAGGCCTCTGACCTGAAAGCACGTGCTTGTGCTCGCTGGGGGTGACAGGAGAGCCATTCCAGAACCAGGTGACAGTGGGCTGGGGAACGCCAATGGCCTCACAAGTCAGAGTCAGGGATCCTTGCAGGGAAACGCTGAGATTGGTTGTCAATCCTGATCCTCGAATGAAATCAGGAGGAACTGGGGATGCAGAGAAAGATGGACGTCCATTTGCAAAGCAGCCAGGACATCAGAGGAGCAAAGCAAAGAGGGGAAAACTGGGTGAACCTGGTTTTTCCTGCCTTCTTGCTTTGTACAACTTTAGGACACGAACCCAGAAGGATCATTAGCATCACCTGGAGATGGTGACTTTTAAGGTGTTATGGGACAGGTGACCCACAACAAGCATGTGCCACTTACCTGCACACCTCAGCCCAGGCTTACAGGTGCCACACTGGGACGGCCACACGGCCTGAGCCACCTCAGACCTTTCATAACTCAAGTGACCTTGACCCATGAGGTTTCCCCAAGTCTTTGGGTAATAGAGAACTTTATATGAGATGATCTGCTCTCATAGCTCTGGAAAGAAACTCCTGCCTGATGGACCCAGTTCTACAGCTGTTCCTGAAGCATAACCCTGCTGACCCCAAGACCTGCAACATGCTGGATTGTCCAACATCTGCTCCACACCACCACCCTCCTGGTCCTGCCTGCATCCACCCCACCCCCAAGCCACCAGCCCCATCCCACGTCCTTACCGTGCACCACAACATCAAACTCCCTTTGCTCCTGCCCCTCTGCCTTGGCCACCAGGCAAGCGTAGCGTCCTGCGTGGGCCAGCTGTGCCCTGGGGATGTGCAGCCGCCTCCCGTGCTCCGCGAGCAGGAGCCCGTCCCCGCCAGCCACGGGCTGCCCGTCCTTCACCCACGTCACCCACGGTGGCGGTGTCCCCGTGGCCTCGCAATCCAGAACTGTCTCGCCACCCTCGATGACAGAAACCTTCCTGGGGGCGTTGCTGCTGCCCTGGATCCTCGGCAGTGCTGCAGGCAGAGGGACACAGCAGGGAGGGGATGTGCAGCAACTCCCTCAGCCGTGCACAAGGGGAGGGGGCAAAGCTGACCCAGGTAGCAGCCATCCCTTCCAAAATATCCAAGGCACCGTGCCAATGGCTTTTGGGTCCAGCTGGACCTTGTGCTGAGAAAGGTCACAACACCTCCACCCATCCCCATGGGTCTCAGGTCCCCCATGCCCACCGTGCACCTCCAGGTGATGCTCCTTGCTGCTGCTGCCGGCAGCGTTCCTGCACTCACAGGTGTAGGTCCCCTTGTCCAGCAGCTGTACCTTCTCCATGTACACCATGTTCCCTCCCGGGGACACCAGCTTCGGGCTCCCTGGCTGGGTGGAGAGGGGCTCACCTGCACAGGGAAGGGGACAGCAGCTTCCCCTCAGGCTCCCAGCAGGACAGATTCCCACTCAGAGGCGGGACAGTGCTCAACAGAAAGTGCTCCTTGCTCCAAGGAGACCAACAGCTGGGTCAACTCATGTGCAGAGAGATGAGATGGAGGAACAGGGCCCTACCGTCCTTCCACCAGCTGAGGGTGGGCAGGGGGATCCCATGGCACTCGCAGGCCAGCTGGACAGATTGTCCCTCCAGCACGGACACAGCCTCGGGCTCTGCCGAGGAGAAGGACGGAGGCACTGCAGGGATGAGAGGAGCAGCTCATTGAGGGTACTGGACAAGAGGAGAGGGGCAGCTCCTCACTGGAGCTCCATCCTGCTGGATACATCCCCCTTGCAGCCCTACTGGGTGCCACAAAAAAACAGTGACACTCCCCTGCTCTGGCTTCATGTGGAAATAATAATCTTGTCTCTCCAGCCAAGTGAGGGATGTTTTAATTGCATGTGGCCAATAGCAGAGGATGACCAAGCATCTCACAAGCAGGCCAAGGTCAGGCTGGCCAGACACAGCCCTATTAGGCAGCCCTGCTCACTGAGAAGGTTACCCAACATTTTCCATTATCGGATGCTGTTCTCAGCTGCTCATAAATACAGCTGGCTGGAAAATGGTAACTCCTTCCCAGGAGGGATATCAGTTTGGAGAAGAAAAACCCCAACACCCAGAAACCCTTGAAAAACAAAAACAGCAGAACCCAAACAATCCACCCGAGCCAGCACGGCAGACGTGCAAACATTTCCCTGGGAAGAGACTACAGGAACAAGCTCAGACCAGGAGAACTGGATCTTCTCCATTCCCTGGCCACCTGCCTGCAGGACTTCCACCAACTGGCCTAGAGCATCCCTGAGAAAAGCCAGACCTGGCTCAGCCCCCAGTGATCTGGATGTGCTGAGTGGTCTGGGAAGCTGCAGGGATGCTTGGGTCAAGTGAGAAAAAGTGTCCAGTGCCTGTCCTGGCAGCAGCCCAGGAGTCACCACTGACTCCACTGAGCCCAGGGGGGACAGAAACGTCACCAGGCACAGAGGGTGCAAAAGGGACAGGGTGGGTAGGTGGCCCCATAATGGGGACCTGGCAATACCCACCCATGGGACCATGGCTTTCCAGAATCGTTTGGGATGAACACAGGGGATTGCATGACTGGAATTGCAAATGAAGCAGAGGACAGGGCTCTGCTAGAGCCATCTCCCAGGGATGTGTCCTGGGGGCTGGGACAGCCCCACTGCCCGCACGAGATATTCCAGGGGGGAAGCCCCCATCTCTCAGGCAACCACAGCTGCACTCACCAGTGACCTGCAGGCTGTACCAGAGCTCAGCCACACCAGCCACGCTGGAGGCCACGCAGCGATAGCTGCCGGCATCCCAAAGTCGGGCACCCGGGATCTCCAGGCGCTTCCCATCCCTGGACAGGCTCAGTCCTGCTCGGGCCGAGAGCTGCTCGTGCCCCTTGTACCAGGTGATGTCTGGAGGGAGGCAGAGAGCTGAGCTGTGAGGAGCGATGCTGTTGCCCCCCTCCCCCAGGGGAAACCCCAGGGATTCATGAGCAAGAGCTGAGGGACAGGGCTGGCTCACCAGGAGCAGGCAGTCCGGAGGCCAGGCACTCCAGGGATGCTGTGCTGTTCTCTGGGATGGCCAGGTCCACCACGCTGGGCTCGATGTTTGGAGGCACTGCAACCCAGCACCCACTGTCACCAGCTGTGTGTAACCCAGGCTCCCTGCAGCCACCACCGTGCAGGGCCCTGGGCCACAACCAGGCTCACCGATGGCTCATGGCACACACTGAGTGCTGGCAGAGCACCCGCCAGGGGCCACAGCTCCAGCCCCTCTCTGGGAGGGGACCACATCACCCCATGATGCCACTAGAGGTTTGTTCCCTGCCCCAATAAGACATTCATCCTTCCCAGGCAGGAATCTCCACTCCTTGCCTGGTTTCTCACCTGGCACCTCCAGAGTCACATCCTGCTGGTGGAGGGAAAACGGGGCTGGGGAGGACCCTCCACCAGGAAACACCAGTCAAGGATTTACTGCGGTGCCAGTGGCCATCAGCTCTCAGCTTCGTTGACAAAGGACAGGATCCCAAGGGATCTAGCCAGTGACCCTGCACCTCCCAAAAACCTGGGCCAAGAACTCCCACCCCTTTGGCCAGCCATGTTCTTGCCGACACACGGGATGGATAACGGGTCTCAGCCCAGATGCTGCGCTCACCATGCACCGAAACCTGCACCTCCGCCTGGGCCAGCCCTGCCCAGTTGCTGCCCTGGCAGACATAGAGCCCTTCGTGGCCAAGCCCCAGTCGGGTGAGGAGCAGAGTCCCACTGTCCTCGGACACCAGCACACCGTCCTGCCCGTCCAGCAGCTGCCCATCCTTCAGCCACCTGCGAGGAGGGGACAGGCAGCAAATCCTTGGTCTGTCCTGCCACCACCCTCTCCCTGTCTCTGCACACCAACGGGGTGAATGGTGTGAATTGCTGGCAGCAAGGGCTGTCCCCTTGTCACCTGGAATGGGGCTGGCAGTGCCAGCAGAGGACTGTTGAGCAGAGAACACCAGGGACAAGGAGAAGGAATGGACGCCTCCCACCCTAAGGAACACCTCAAGCCAGGCCCCTGCCACCCATGCTGGGAACACAGGCAGCACCCAGCACTCTGCAGCACTCACTGGATCTGGGGTGGGGGGATGCCCATGGCGTGACAGTGAATCCTCAGGGAGGTGTTGGCAAGGGCTGTCAGGTGGCTTTCCCCATCACCGATCCACACCTGGGGGGGAGCTGGGGGGAGAGGGGACCTCAGGCTGCGACCGCCCTCAGACCCTGGCACAGGGATGTGAGAGCAGCCAAGGGTTTGGACGGGGCAGGACCCCAGTGGCACATGAAGGCCAGGGAGGGATATTTGAACCTTGGACATGCAGGCTGTAGCTGAGCGAGGCGTTCCCCGCGGCGTTGGTGGCCGTGCAGGTGTAGAGGCCGGTGTCCCTCACCTGGGGCTCGGCCAGGTGGAGGGATCCTGAAGGGAGGATGCTGTACCTTGGGGGAGAAGGAACAGAAAAGCTGGATGGGAGAAACAGCCATGTCATCCATCACCCAAGCCCTGGGCAGGAGCTGAGGGCTGAGAGCTCCTTGCCACCTTGGACAGCCAAGACAAGGTCACCAGGGCCACCTCCCGTTCAAAGAGGGTGACTGAGCTGCCCATGGGGGCAAATCCCCTTTGCTCAGCCCCTGCATGAGCTCAGCACGAGGCAGCACATGAGCCCCGGGGGTTGAGGGAGGATGAGGATCCCCCCAGAGCACAGTGCCTGCAGCTGGAGCTGGCCACGCTCTCATTCCCAGCCTCATCTGTGCTCCACAGACATAACATCATCTCAGCCCACGGCTGCAGATTCCTCCTCGTGTGCTCCCATAAATCACCCAGCATGGACGAGCCAGCTGAGATGTGGGGAGCAGCACAGGTCAGCCAGGAACAACCATGGCAAATCAGACATGAACAGCAGGGCAACACATCCCCCAAGAAGAGCAAAACCAAGATGGCCTTCCTGCTTCCTCAGCCCACATCAATCCTCAGATGCAGGGAATGAACTGCTTAACCCCAAGACAGGGGTCTGTGAATTTAGGGGGTCCCTTCCAACACGGTGCCAACATATGGAGAAAACATTGGAAGACCAAAGCACCAGATAACCTGCAGAATGGTTGGACGTGTTTATCCTCTCCCATCAAATCACATTAAATGATGGTCTCATGGCTGCCATCAGCTTCAACACCATCAACAAATCAATTTGCCCCTCCAGAAGGCACTCACTGGAACAAAACTGGCTTAAAACCCCACATCACAGTGCAGACAAAGCCAGCCCTGGACTAAAAACTGTGTTTGTGCCAAACGTCATCCCAAGAAGCATCAAGCCCTGGTCCAACACTTCCCACAGGGATCCACCATCCCCAGGCACATCCTTGACCTTGTGACAGCACGAGGCAGGAATGTGCATGAAGGCAGACAGACAGCAGGGTGAGGAGCTGCCCTGGAGTTGTCTTTCCTCCCCAACCCCAGCCCAAAGTCCAGAGTAGGCACATGAAGGATTGGAAGCAGCTGCTTGGTCCCAGCAGCTGTTTGGAAGATGGAAAAAGAGCCTGGTTCTCTCCAAGGAGAGCAGATCTAATGCAGCACTGCTTGGCTGGCTCAGCTCCTGCATTAAGCACTGGCCACAGGATGCCAGGGATGCCCTCACATCTCCCTGCCAAGCAGCTGAGTCCCTTCATGGACATCCCTCTGAAGAGACACAAAATCCCAGGAGATTGTGGCCCCCAGCACCCACAGCCCTTCTTACCTCGTGGTGGTGAGGGGCAGTGGCTGGGACTCCCTGCTCCACACCACCAGGGGAGGGGGATATCCTTGGACCTCACAGGGCAGGGTGGTCTCCTGGCCCAGCACAGCCAGGATGGTGACAGGGTCTGATGCCTGTGATCCATTCACGCTGATCCTGGGCTTTGCTGGATGGAGAGGCAGCTGCTGCAGGGACACTTCAGGTGCCCCACAGCCCTCATCACTTCTCTTTCCATCTGGCACCTGGATTGGTGCTCCAAGGAACCCAGGAGTGTTCCCAGGTCATTCTCTCCCTGCCACTCCCCTCTGGAGCTGTCCTGAGCACTCACTGCTGATGGAGAGCTGCATCTCCCGGCTGGAAAATCCAGCTGTGTTGGTGGCTGTGCAGAAGTAGGTGCCAGCATCCCCAGGGGATGAGGAAGGGATCAGGAGGGTCCCATTGGGGTCAAGGTGATAGTGTAGGCTCTGTGAAATGGGCTCCATGTCCTACAGAGGAAAGAGAAGGGAGGGAGGCAGAGATTCTCCCATGAGCTGAGCATCTGAAAGGCAAGAAGAGAGCTCTGGACACATCAGAGCAAGCCATGCCCTGGTCCCAGCTTCCCAGGGCACTTGGTGCCACCTCCCCAGGCAGCCACAGCCACTCTGGAGAGCTACACCCCCTTCAAACACATGACCCTGAACACGAGGGTGGCCCCAGCCTGGCCTGCAGGGCACAGCAGTCTGCCTGTCCCTGCCACCTACCTTTGCCCAGGTGACAGTAGGGGGGGGCACGCCGGTGGCATTGCACTGCAGAGTGACAGCCACTCCCTCGGTGGCAGTGACCAGAACAGGGCCAGGCTCAATGCTGGGAGGAACTGGGAAGGAAGAGAAGCCCCTCATCCTGCATGGCCAGGGCCACGTCCGCCACCACGAGCAGAGCACAGAGAGCACTTGTCCCATGTCACTGCAGAGCAGGGGACACCCAGCTCCCTGTCACTCACCGTGGATGACCAGGGACACGTCCTGCCTGTGTGAGCCGAGGGCGTTGGTCACCTCACAGCTGAATGTCCCTGCATCCCCCTGTGATGCCTGGTCCACGTGCAGGCTCCCATCAGCCCGGATGGAATAGCGCTCACCTGGGGCTACCTGGACATGGGCAGAGAGCAGAAAGCAGGACAGATGGCAGGGTCAAACACCAACATATCCCTGCATCTTTGGGGCACATCCAGAAATAAATCCTTGAGCAAGAGGAACATCCTGATGTGTAGATAAACCCATGCAGCCTCCCCAACACAAATGCTCCACTGGATTCCTTCACCAGTAGCTTTGGCCCCAGAGGTTGGGGGACCCATCCTGCAGTGAAGACCCCACCACAGGGTAGGTGTCCATCCAGCCACCCACCATCCCAGCAGGTATGGAAGTCTCACCATCTGCCCATCCTTCAGCCAGCGGCGGGCTGGGAAGGGGCTCCCAGCCAGGACCACGCAGGGCAGGGACACGGGCTGGCCTGGGAGCACACGGACCACGGGGGATGCAAGAGCTATTTCTGGGGCTGCTTGAAAAAGAGGAAAGGGAACTAGTATTAATCAGTGATAAACTGGCCAGGAAGACTCAGGAGAATGGATTTAGATCACCTTTCTTCCAAGGTCCGGATCCTGGCTCGGCATAAGCCAGCTCTGATATTCCACTCCCCCAGGAATTTGGGGATTTTTGCTGCACTTTGGGTCCATGTCAGCATACGAAGCCAAAGAGGGCTTGGAAGGGCATTGCCCAAACCCTGCCCTGGGGGAGCTGAGCATTCACTGTGGCCAGCTCAGGACCAGAGACAGTAGCTCGGGTTTGCCACTCACTCACTGCCAGCACATCTGGGATCGATTCACCAACCAAAGCAAAGAAAAACAAACCCTGTCCGGTGACTGTGAGCTTGACCTCTGCGTGGATTTTCCCAAACTCATTCTGGGCTTCACAGATGTAGATGGCTTGGTCATCCAGGGAGGCACCTGGGGCACAGTGGAGAGAAACCTCAGCCTGGTGGGGCTGGAGAGCCCTAAGCAGGCTCCAGGACAGGGACCACCCTGCCCTGCCACCATCTCCAGCAGGGACAGACCCCGCAGCACTGGAGGCTTGCAGGCTGTTACAGCACAGCAAAGCTTGCACCACTTACAAATACAAATAAATGCGTGCACGATCAGCTCTTACTGTCAATGAGGAGCTGGGCAGCCTCCAGCTGGCTGGAAACATCCTGTGGTCCCTGCCAGCCCACCACAGGCTTCCTGTCCTGCCGGGACCAGGTGACCTGTGGCAGGGGAGATCCCTCCACACGGCACAGCAGGCTCACACTCTCCCCAGCCTTGACCTCCAGGTCGCCCAAGGGCTCAGGAAAGTGAGGGGCAGCTGGAGGAGAGAGCAGCAGAGTAGGGGCTCAGGCAGGCCCAGCATTCCGGCTTCCCCACAGCTGAGCCTGGTAAAGGGATGGGGCTGAAAAACCAATGAACCAAGTGCCCTGACAAGTTACAAGATTGACTTAAAAGCTTTTGGTGCATTTCAAAACCTATCAGAGCCGTTGCAGTTTCCATTCCTTCTGAGCTACACTCGCCACCCCCTGGCTCAGCAAAATCTCTTGGACTTTTCCATCTTTAACTGCTTTAAACCCTGCTGCCCTCAACACAGAGCCTTCCCTCCTCCTCATGCTCTTTCATCCCTTCTGCCTTCAGCAAAAGATTTTCACCTGGATTTTCAGACATACAGATGCCAGCCCCCACCTCTGGATAATCCCACTCATTGCACTTTACATCCCAAGCCCTCATGCCCCCATGCAACGACAACTCCCTTGTCTTTTGCCACTTGCTGAGCCTCCTGCATCTCCCCAAAGCTTGGAAATCCTGCCAGGCTTCCGCCTGTTTGAACCGAGCACCAAAGCTCGGGAGCCCGGGAGACTTGGAAAGCGGCAAACGGGAGCCGAGCCAGACAGGAGAGCTGCGGGACAGGCTTGAGCAGCCAGGTAGGACCCAACGAGACTCACAGCCCACGTGCAGCACGGTGCTGTCGAAGGCGACGCCGGCCTCGCCGAGGGCATGGCAGCCGTAGTGCCCCGCGTCCTCCTCCCGCACCGCCTGCAGCCGCAGCGCCGCGCGCGGGCTGCCCGCTGGGAACGCCGCCACCGCCTGCTCCCCTGCCCCGAAATCCCCCACATCAGCACCCCACCTGCCTCGGTGGGTCCCTCCTGGTGTCACGCCGGGGGACCCCACGCGTGGCGTCCCTGCAGGGCAGCAGAGGGGTCCCCGGTGCGTGCTCCCGGCCTCACCTTTGTACCACACGACGTGGGGTGCGGGTGCCCCTGAAACCCAGCACTCCAGGGTCACATCTTCTCCCACCAGCACCTTCAGGCTGGGCGTCACTGCCAGGATGGCAGGAGGCTCTGTGCCATGGGAAGAGATGGCTTTGGTCCACTCTCTGCCACGCTGGGTGAGGTGCCATCCAGCCCGAGGGGACCCCAGAGCCCTGGGAGCTGTCCCCCAACACCCTTTATCACACCCAGCCCCATTCCCAGTGTGCTGCCAGCCAGACGGGAGCAGGTACCAGTGAACTCCAGGGTGATCACTTGCTCATCCCAGCCCAGTGTGCTGCTGGCGTAGCAGCTGTAATTCCCTGCATCCTCTGGGACAGCAGACCTGATGTGCAGGGTACCCTCAGCATCGCTGAAAACCCTGCAGCAAATGGGAGAGAAAGGGAGAAATGAGCCCTGTGAAAGCAGGGATGATGGAAAATGTGTGGATATAAATGAGCAGGCTTCAGGCCATGCTGAGCATGTGGTGGATGTGGGTCAGCACTTAGAGCCAACTGCTGGAGGGAAGGACTTTGCTTTGAACGAGGGAAAAGCATTGAGAATTGGTGTTTTTCATCTCAAAAGTCCAAAAGCCTTCCCCAAAGTCAAATCTGGCACTCACAGCCTGACATGGGCAGGAGTTGAAAGGCAAAAGGAAGAAGGAATTAAGGGGAAGTACACGGAGTATTTTGAGACTTGAGTTCACACCAGGTGTGCAAAGTGGGGATGGTGACCTGGATAAAGCAGGACAGCTTAAAAATAAATATAGGAAATTAAGGCCAGCAGCATGCCAAGCATCTCAGCAGCACAGGCTGGGATACTGCAGTGCTTCCCTCTTTTCCAGAGCTATGGCAGCTCCGAGCTTCCCTCCCTCAGCCTGTACATCCCTGCAAGGGGAGCACCATCCCTGTGGGACAGGCAGGATGGAGGCTCCCGGGGCCCCAGGGGTTACCTCTCATCCTGCTGCAGTGCCCAGCCCCAGCGCTTCCAGGAGGTGTGGGGCTGGGGGTGGCCCCCGGCCGTGCAGTTCAGCCTCAGCTCCTGGCCCCTGCTGAAACGCTGGGGACTGGGGTCCACCTTCACCCACGGCGCCTCTGCACGGGGTTGGAGCAGGGCTGAGCCCCCGGGTGCCATTCACAGGGCAAAAAATCCCCTCGGCCAGGCTCCCACAGAGGGGGCAAAGCCTACCCTGGATGAAGAGCCACAGGGAGGCAGTGGCAGTGCCACGGGCGCTCTGTGCCACACACTCGTACAGGCCCCCGTCCCCCGGGCGCACGGGGCTGATCTCCAGAGAGCCGTTCTGCAGCAGCCGGGTCCGGCCGTCCCCTGGCTGCGCCGCCTTCCCATCCCAGCTCCATGTCAGGTTGTGGGGCACATCCCCCACAACCACGCAGGACATGAGCACGTCTTGGCCCGGGGAAGCCGTGATGTTGCCCGGGGCGATGAGACGTGGTGGTGGCTCTACAAAAGGCGGGGGGCCTGGGTGAGAGGAGCCCGTGCCCAGCCACAGACATGGCAAGGGCTCTAAGGCTTGGCACAAGCAGCCCCCACCTGAGACAGAGACGTAGGCACGAGCCCGGGTCACTCCGACCTTGCTCGTGGCTGTGCACTCGTAAAACCCTTCATCACTCTCGGACACTGCAGGGATCAACCAGCTGATGTTCCCTGAAACCCTACAAAAAGGGAGAGATGAAAGCATGGATGACTCCCACCCTGGGACTGCCACGCCACCATCCTAATCCTACTCCCTGGGACCTTTTCTCATCTGAGCCAGGCAAAGAGGTGCGTCCCCACTTGCTGCAGACCTGTCCATTGGAATTTTCCTTCTGGGATGCTCAGAACCTGAAGGCACCCAGCCAGCACACATCATCCCCCACAGCTGGCACAGCTCAGGGGCTGTTGCTGCCCTCACGGGGCCCTCCTGGGGCTCACTGGGCCGTACCAGAGGCTCACCTGAAGAGCTGCTCTTCCCCGAGCTTCATCCTGCCACGGCTGAGCTGCAGGTGGAAAGGGACCTCACTCCATGCAGAGCAGGAGATGAGCTGTGGCTCACGGTTGTAAGCCTGGATCTTGCTGGAGATATTCACTTTAGGTAGACCTGGAAGGAGTCGGGGACATGCAGATGTACAGCACTCCTTGAAGGCTCACTGGGAGCTGCACTGGGAAGCAGGATGACCACGGAGAAACCACGGCAGAGGCAGTGCTGGAGTCGCTGGTCCCTGCTCAGCACCCGCGGGCTCCACTCACCAGGGACCACGCTGGTGTAGGTGACCCCTGAGAGGCGGTGCAGGGGGTGGCCCTGGGCATCTTCACCCTTCACCTTCAGCAGAAAGTCACCCGGGGGGACCCAGAGTGGCGAAGCCACCCAGAGCTGCGGGGTGGAGCCGAAGGAGGAGTTGGAGAGGGGCCGCGCAGGCAGCGAGAGGAGGACGTGGCCCGAGGTGTTGAAGAGCTCGATCTCCTGGAGGCGCCCAGGTGGCCTCAAACCGGTGCAGTTCACCAGCAAAGACATGGGCAGACCTGGAAAGCAGGGAGGGAAAAAACTGAGCAACCACATTTCCGGCTGCAAAACGCCCAGATGCAGCATCCAGCCCCCGGGGCAGCGCCACCCTCACCCTGCAATGGCCGCTCTCCGGGCTGGCTGGTGTCAAATTCCGGCTGGGTGGAGAAGCTGGCTTGAAAATTAACGTTGCTGATGCCCGTGATCCTCAGCGAGTGGCGGCCACTGCTCCGGGTCTGGAAGAGAGTCAGGTGCTGAGGACAAGGGAAGAGAAAGGATATGGGAAGGGAGAGGTTGCAGCCGGCCCCTTGCAGCCTGCTCACACATCCTCTGCCTGGCCGAGGATGGATGGGCAAAGTCCACACCTGGAAAAGCCTGGCAAGCTCAATATCCATCAGGGAAAGGCAGAGGATGTGCAGGTCTGCCAGCAGCCTACCGTGACCAGCCACGTCCCTGGCTCGTAGGGCTCCACAGCCAGCACCATGGCTGAGTTGGGGATGCTGAGCAGTTCCTTCAGGTCTCGGCCTTTCTCCAGGACCTTTCCTGTAACAGCAAGTGAATGTCTGGGATGGGCAGCCCGGGCCTATCCCCTGGTTACTGCAGCAGCCAGGAGCCACCTCCCTCAGGAGTAGGCTCAGGGTAGTGCAGAGCCCATCACAGCTCACCACCAGGGCAGCAGGGAAAACCCTCAGAGGCAAAGTCAGTCCAGGAGTCCGGGAGGGGAGCAGGGAGATGTGCTGCTTTTTACTGAGGGCTTTGTCAGCATCACCTTTTCATTTGAGTTTTAGGGCAGGGTTTGGTGAACCCCTTCCTGCTTGTCCTCACCTGAGGTCTTTGTGAGAGGCACAGCATCACTCACCCCCCTCCTTGTCCCTCTCCCCTGGGCTCCTACCTGCTGGATCCCAGACCTGGATCCCTGGGGCAGGGCCACTCAGGGAGATGGTGACCTCCTTCAGGCTGGGATCAAAGGGGACCTGCCACGTGTTCTCCCCACCATCCTCGTGGTCCGTGGACAGCAGGTGGACCTTGGAAGCCTGGATGGCCTCTTCCACCCACTTCAGCACCTGGAGGCAGAGGAGGGGAGGATTAAACCTGGATCTCCCCTCACCAGCAAGCACAGCCTCACTTCAGCATAAGGGGCCAGGTGTCCCCACTCACCTCTGTCACCTGCTGCTTGCCCAGGTGGAAGATCTGCCCGGAGCTGGTGGCAGCGATGCGCTCGTACACGCGGTACCCGGGGTGGCTCCTGTCCCCGCAGTCCCCCGTCAGCACAAACACCACCTGCCACAGCAACGGCCCCGTGACCCCCCCGCACAGGGAGGGGACACAGCCGGCACCCACCAGCATCCCAGTACACCGAACCGGCCCGGGGGAGGCAAAACTCCCCCCATTCCAGGGGTTTTGTCGCTGCATCTCACTGCTGTGGTGCTGCTGCAGCAGCATCCCCCGAGCCGCTGTCGCAGGAGCCCTGCGGGAGCGCCAGGGCTGCTCACCTGGCTCTGCTTCTGCTGCAGCAGCCGCAGCAGCTCCTCCTGCTGCTCGTAGTCCTTGGCCCGAGCATCCGAGAAGACGTAAACGAAGGAGCCGGGGTGCGAGATCTCCACGGCCACCCTGATGGCTCCCACGCTCATCTCCGGGCAGTCCCCCCCACCCTGAGGGACACAGCCGGGGACGTGGCACAGGCACCGAGCCGCCCGGTGCTCTGCTCCCGGCAGGATCCCACCCTGGGGATGCTCACGGGGAGGAACTACCCCATCTTTTTAGAGTCAGCGGGGTGGATCTGCAGGGACACTCAGGATCACACAGACCGGCCCTGTCTCACTAATAATGATAATTAAAGCACCCATTTGGGGATCCGTGCTCACAGAAGCCACTGGCTTCCCACAAATACCTTCAGTGGGCACGTTTGTGCCCGCCCCTGTGGCTGCAGAACCAGGCACCCCAGGGAAGCCTCCTGGCACCGAGAGGACCAGCTCCCACTTTCCCAGGGCTTGGCACCCCGAAAGGCTGGGAAAGCATTTGCAGCCACAGCGTTACACCTCCTGCCAAAACAGCTGCATCCGAAGGGAAAGACCACAGGGATTTAGCAATTCACAGGAGGCAGGGCAAGAGTGGGGATGGATAAAGCAGGATTAAGCTCCTGGGGAACATTTTGGCTGGCAGAAAACAGACAAAATAATTAAAAAAAAAAAAAAGGAAAAAACTCAATTATCAAGCAGTGCTTCTAGAAGCAGAGATTTTTGGTTCCATGGAGAGTCTGTGCAAACTCTCCTGGGAACAGCATCTCCCTTTGGGACAAGAGCTGTGGGCTGGGAATTCTCTGCCCTGTTGCAGTACCCTGGGGCACAGCACCAGCATTCCCCATCCTCTCCACTCCCAGCCCTGTGTGCAGCCCCCAGCCAGTCTGGCTCAGCCTGAACCCCCGTTTTGCTTGTGGGGGTTGCAGGGACTGCTCCCTGAACCCACCACCAGTGCAGTGCCAGGCGTCCCCCCAAGTGCCATGGGCCAGGCACCACTGTGGGGCTGAGGATGCCTACCTGGACATGGAGCTCCCGCAGGCGCTGCTGGAAGAGCTGAGGATCCGTGGTGACAGTGACAGGTCCCACCTCTGCAAGCACATTCACACCACCAGCTCAGTCCCCTGACCCCACCACCAGCTTCTTCCAGTGCCACCACCCCTGCTCCTGGCACCCTCCCTGCCTCAAACCCGTCTGAGACTCGGGGTCCAGCATCTATCCTGGTTTGGCACCAGGCAAGAAGTGGGTTTGGGAAGACCAGCCCCTCTGCCCATACTGTGACCACTTGGGCAAACCATTCCTATGCCCAGGAATTTCTCCTGACGTGCTGGGTGGTCCCAGCCAGGCTGAGCTGCAAACCCAGTGCCCTTTTCTACTGGGGAAGGCTCCCAGCAAAGCCATGCAGGAATCAATTCAGTGCTTCTGCCTCCTTCTCTGTCTGGCTCCAATGGTTTTCATTCAACTCAGCGTTTCTGCTGAGAATAAAGCTCGGGTCCTGCTCTCCTTGTAGGAGGCCAGGGCTCTTTTGGGGAACAGCTGCCCTTTTATGGGTGTGCACAAAAAGAAGACAAAGATAGGGGCAGAAAGAGATGATTCTGGTATCACAGCAAGTTACCAAAGCCTCTCAGCAAGTGGTGTTTTTACTGAGGTGACCTGGAAGCACGTTGTGGGCTTGTACAGAAATACCCACCGTGATTACTGCGGGCAGATTAGAGCAGGATGGAAGGGGGAGAGCCACCCACAATGAAGTGTCAGCACCCTTGGGATTAATACAGTGGAAACAGCCCACCCTGTGCCCACAGGGTGGCTTGGGAACAGGACCCCCAGCCCAGCTCCCCACTCTTGAGGTGCCATCCCCATCGCAGAAGTCACCAGGGCATTAAAAACAGGGAGAAGGGAGCAGTGCAAGCACTTGCAGAGTGCACCCTTCACACCCAGACCCAGCCAGAACCGCAGCCCAGCTCCCCACAGCCCCATCCCTGGCAGGACATGTCCTCACCCTGTCCCAGACCTACCTGGGTCATGGAAGGGCACCAGGGCGTAGTTGCTGATGGGCTTCGTGCTCCTGCTGAGCGTCCGCTCCAGGATGCGCGAGGCCCCGTCCATCACCTGCACCAGGTCGTCGTACATGGAGCCGGTGACATCGAAGACAAAGGCAAGAGTGGCCCACCCTGGGGGGCTCTCGGCCAGGCTGGGGGCCAGCAGCATCCAGAGACCCACAAACACCCCTCCGTGGGGTGGCATCTTGGGGGAAAGGCTCAGGTGCCAGGAGCACCCCTCGTGTCCTTGTCCTGGCCCTTCCCGCAGACCCGCTGGGCGCGGTCCCCGCACCAGGGAGGGACACGCTGTGCAAGGGGCCACACGCGGCGGGGACGGAGAAGGAACCCCGGGCAGGGAACGCCCAGCCCTCCGCAGCTGCGGACCTGCTCCTCCAGCGTTCAACTTCTGGGAGGGAGGAGGGAGGGCGGGAGGAAAAAACCGGACTTTTGGAGCCAGCGACGCGGCAGGGAGGTGGGTGGGAGTTGGAGGAAATCGGGATGGAGATAGAGGAGTTGGGAAGCAGATCCCGCAGCCCACGGGATTTTTCAGGAGCACTGTCCGGGCCCCCTCCCCAGCCCCTGGCTCAGAGAGACCCTGCTCTGCTGGGGGGAGCAGGGGGTTAGGGGAGGACATGGGGGTCACAGCTGAGCACCTGTGAGGAAACCCTGCCAAAGCCCGGGGGCAGAGCCAGCTGTGAAAGGGACCCCAAGGACGCAAACTCCCCCTCTGCTGGGGGGCAAAGACCCCCTGGAATGGGGGTCTGCAACGGGGCTCGGCGGTCAGGGGGCTCTGGGAGGGGCTCGAGTGGGCTCACCCAAGCAGCCACCCCACGAACAGGGAACAAAGAGCCAAGCAGAGCACAGACAAAGCCGGAGCCAGGACACGGGCTGGGACAGGCAGCCCTTGGCCGGCACAGGCAACAAACAAGGCTCTTTGTTTCCTGGCTCTCCTCGAAGGGAGTGCTGAGCTCACGGCTGCTCCACTGGGATGCTCTGCTCTTGCTCAACTCCCCCACAACGGGATCCAGGATGCAGCTGCGGCCACGAGCCGGCTCCAGGTGAAGCTGTGCACCGAGGGATGGGCACCTCCCCCAGCACCAGCCCTGCTTCTCCCAGACACAGGGCTGGGGGAGCTTGGAGATCACCCATCTCACGACCCACACACAGGACAGTGGGATCATCCTGTGCTTTCCTTTATCCCTGCAAACGTGGGCTCAGGCTGGCCCGACCACAGAATGGGCAAGGACATCCCCCTTACAGCAGGGCAATGACACTTCTGCCCCTGGGTCTGTGCCAGTCCCCCTCCTGTCCCACAACCAGGGCTTGCACTCCCCCAGGCTTTGCACTCCCAGCCCCACAGGGTTGAGGGGAGTCCCCCCCACCCCACAGTGCCACAAAATCTACCCTAGAGCATCCCCAGTCACCAACCTGCATCCCAGTTCCATCCTGCACCCTGGGCAGGGAGTGCCAGCACTGCTGGCACAAAGAAACCCCAACAGCTTCTCCTCATCACCAAACTAATCCCAGCCAGCCCTTCCCACACTCACCAGTGCCCCCAGTCCCAGGAGCACCTGTGCTAGCTGGGCTTTAACCCCTTCCTTGCTGGGGGTTAAGGCACAGCCTCTGGGTAACCACTGTGGTTTGGAGCCTGTGCCTGTCCTTGCCCACTCCATGGCACAGGGGAGAAATCCCTGGGAGCCCCCACCATGTGCTGGCACAAAGCACCTCTGGACAAAACCCCCTGCACAAACACAGCCTCCTTGTTCGGACCGTTAGGGCATCTCCTCTGGCCTCCTGAAAATAATTAGTCAGCCTCGTTAGGAGAGCAAACACAACAGACATGGGCTGGCAGGGAGGCCTCACAGTGCTCGTTTCCAGAAGAGTTGGCAGCACAGAATGGCCAACGCCATCCCCACTGCACGTGAAAAGCCCAGTCCAGGCTGTGAGCCCCCCCTGTGAGCCCTGCCAGGGGCAGGGGGGGCTGCTGAGGGGCACCTCCGGGCACTGGGACACAATTATGGAATATTCATATCAAGATTCCTCTGCGGCCTCTGTGTGCCAAAAGTGACCCAAGAGCTGCCAGCCCGCTGCCTCGACGAGGGGGCTCAGAGGGGACAGGGACAGCGCCCATGGGCACATGGCTGTGAGGGTCTTCCTTGTGAAAGGAAAAAGGGATGCAGGCACTGTGGCAGGATGGGACCTGGCACAGGGAAAGCTGTGTCTGGGTAAAAGGAGGTGGGAAGAGCAGTGTTATGGGGGTGAAGGGTCCCTGGGATGCCTGGACCTGAGACCTGACAGCTCATCACACCTGTGGGCACAGTGCCTGACCAGCTGCCCTGCCCACAGAGCCCAGAGCATCCCTCCTTACACCTGTCCTGGTGCCATCACAGCCCCGCTGGGTGCCAGGGCAGCTTTGGGGGCCCCCGTGACCCCCCCCCCCAACCCCCACACATCACAGACCACAGCTGCTTTGTTACTGTCATTAAGCTTTTATTTCCACTGTCACAAAGTTCCTGGGTTTTGTTTTGTTCAGTCATTAAACTGTTTCGTTTTGCTTGGTTTGCTCTTGAATTCATCTCAAGACAAGGCAGCGGGGCATGCAAGCCGAGACACCGGCACGGACGCACACACAGGCTTCATCTCCACAAACAAGGCTCTTTGCTGGAGCTGCTGCTCCTCAGCCCGGGGCTCAGCCGCCCCCCCCGGCAGGGCTCACACCTGTGGGACAGGGCACCCAGCCCGGGGCTGGTGGCCACAGGAGCAGAGAGAGAAGGGAAGGACGACTTTGCTGCAGCGCTGCTGGAATAGCCAGGGCTGATATGTGTAACTTCAGACCCCAAAACTGCTGCACCTCAAAGCGTGCACTGGGACTGGGACCATCAGCTCCCTCCTTTGCCCTCAGGCCTCGCTTCTGTCCCAGCCAGACCCCTCCCCTCCAACGGGTGACAGATGCTGTCACTAAATGTCCCAAATCTCCTCGGATGGGAGACAGTGAGCTGGCTGCAGGTCACTCACCCAGCCCAAATGACCCTCCAACCCTAAATACATGGGAAAGGGGCAGCTCTGCCAGAGATTTCAGCTGCCCCCATGCCATGCCCGGCCCTGCTTCAAAGCCAGCCCTGCTCCAAGCAGGACTTAAACCCAAATCCCAAGACTCCCAGACAATTCCACCCCCTGGGCAGCTGCATCCTGCCCGCTGAGGAGCAGTGACTCTGGGCTGGGGCTCCCACAACCTCAGCCTCCCCATCCAACAGGGATGTGGTGTCCTGATGGCACGGGAAGAACCAACAGGCATCTGCTTCTGTGAAGGAGGGTGAGGTGCACTTGGTACTTGGCACGAATGGGGTCTGGGGTCCCCCATAACAAAACACTCCCCTCCACCAACCTGGTGGGGAGCACTCCCGGGACCAGCCTGGTCTCGTTATAAATTGCATTAATTAACAGCCTGCTCCAGAGGAAAAGCTCTTCACTTCTCTCTCTCTTGGGTCCTGGTTTGTGCTGTGAGGAGAGGGCAGTGGGGAATCTGCCCCCAGAGCCTTCTCCCATGTTCTTGCTCCCGGGGGAAACAGCTCAGCCCAGCCCAGCCCCAGAGTTCAAGGAAAGACGGATACAAAGCAGCAACAGTCAGCACACAGACAGAAAGGTGAAAAGAAAGAAAAGTACAGACATGGCATTTAATGGGGCAACACCGACAGGGACAAATGAGAGGGGGGCACATGCCACAGTCACCGGGGCTGGACCCTCACCTCTGCCTGGCTGTGCTTTGGGTGCCCTTCCCATGGCCAGGGCTCTCTTTTGGACAGGCACCAGGAACCCGAGTAGGAGCAGAGACAAACCAGGGCTTGCTGGCCGTTTCATCGCGAGCAGGTGTGAAACGGAGGCTGGAATTAAAGACTCGCTGATGTAAATCCCACCCCAGCGTTTCACGCACCGTTCCCGGTGTTCTGCCCGTGCCTGCTGCTCCGTGGGTCCTGCCAAGCCCCGTGCCCGCAGTCCTCAGCTGTATCCAGTGCTCATGCTTGCCAGGGCACAGACACCAAGCTGCTTTCCAGAGGGGGATGGCTCACCCCGGCCACTCCACTGTTGGGGAAACTGAGGCACGAGGAGGTTAAGGCCAACATTTCCAAGCGTGAGATGCTCCAAGCTTTATTTTCAGTGATACCAAGGTGCTGCAGATCCTGGTCATGTTCAGGAGGAATCAGGGGCCCTCGGTGCTCCCCAAGAGGGAGACTAGAAACATCCAAGCCAGGGTCCCAAATCTGCAGCCAAGGGGGAACACTGGGGCAAAACCACTTAGCTCAGGGACACTCAGTGTGTCAAGAGCCCTGGCAGGGCTGGCTCCCTGGGGAGACATGTGCGAGCCCTGAGGGAGCTCAACCTGTGACAGCTCCTCCAAAAATTAAAAGCTTTCCAGGGGAAAAGTGTCAGAGCAAATGAGGTTTGCCTTTGCCTGGGAACTATATCAAACGTGGCAGGGCCCATCATTCATCAGCAGGGGTGATTACAGCAGTGTCACATTCATTGGGAACATCAACTGGCACTGGGAAGGGACCAGTCTGGCAGATAAGCATTCAACAAGTTGCAGGCACTGCAAAAACCTACCCCAGAGAGTTGCATTTTGGCCACAGAGCAACAAGGAAAAGGAAGTTTCCATGGGAGGGAGTGAGGGACACCCTCCTCAAGTGCCCCCACAATGAAACATGGCATCCTCGGGGGCAGGAACTGCGGAAGAGGCAGAAATATTGCACATGGACGTGAGGTCAGTCTCCTTGGGGATGGGGAAAGGTGTTTTTTTTATGGGCATCAAGAAGTACCACAAGCACAAAATCCCAAAACTGGGGAGTGGGGCTGCATGGTGAAGAACCAGCATCCCTTGGCTGGGACATCTGTCCCTGCCGTGCTGGGAGGATTCAGGAAGTGCTGAGGCACTGCCTTGTCTCCTGCATCGTGAGACATCTGCCCCACCGTACTCCACATCCAGATGTCACCTCCCACTGCCATGGGGACAGTCCTCTGTCTGGGCTCAGCCACAGGAGCTGGGAGACAGATGGGTGGAAAGATGCTGCTACCATCAGCTGGACCAGAGATGGAATGGTGAGCCCCCAGGGTGGCTTTAGGGGTCCCACAGGCTTCTTGCCCTTTGCTCCTGAGGGAATGAATGCTCATCTGTCCTGTCCCAGAGCAGGGGCCAAGGCAGCTGAGGCATCACCCATGCAACGCTCAATCTCCAGCAGATGCCAGCTGTGTCCCACGGTGTGAGTGCTGGTGGGGCTGAGCTGGGGACACATCCCAGAGGGGTGGTGGGTGTTGATGGAGCGGGGGGAGGCCATGCAGGCCCCGCCCCTGACTGGGGGGGCTGCAGCCCAGTGTCCCCAGGTGTGTATTCCCAGCCCTTTGCCTCCTCCAAGGTGGGCGCAAGCGGCTCAGCTCGGGGCCACGCCCTGGGTTCACAGCAAAACCTCCCATTTCCTGTGGGAGTAACGGGGTAAGGAGACACCCTGAGCTGTGCACAGCCCAGCCTGGCACTCCCCTGTCACCTGGTCCCAGCTGGGATGGGCTCCCCTTCTGCCCCTCCAACCCCACTGGAATGCAGGATGATCCACAGCCACCACCAAACACCTTCCCACCGCTTGCAAAGCAGAAAATAGCAAAGGAATCTGCCTGAAAGCAAAACCCAATTCTGGGCTCCATTAATACTTTTTCATGCAGTGAGGATATGAATAAAAGGAAAGGAAATGGGGACATTCTGGTGCCCAGCAGTTTCCTCACCCTGCCCGACTGAGGGATGGAGCTTGGTCTGCTCAGAGTCTGGGCTGAGTGAGCCCTCACTGAGCTCCCAAAGGGAAGGGTGAACAGAAAAATGCAGGGAACACGGGAACGGGAAGAGGAAAAGAAGCTACAGCATCCCCTCCAAACAGCAGCCAGCCCACGGAGATTGGGATACGGGGGGTGGGAGGAGGGAGGGAAGGCAGATTTTTGGCTTCATTGTTATTGCAGGCTCCCGGGTCCCCACAATAGTGTACGAGCATGTAAACCTTACAAATCCTCACCTGGGTGGGTGGACACACGCACATGAGAGACAAAACACAGCAGCAACATTTACAACAAATAAATAAAGATACCGGTCATCGAGATAGGCATATAAAAAAAAAAGCTTCACTTTTTTCCACTGAAGGGAAAAAAAACCCCAAAAAACAAACCCCAAAACAAAACCAAACCAAAAAGCACAATACTGTCTCACCAAAAAAAAAAAAAAATATACTGATAATATCNTATATGATATATATCCCTAGTGAGCCAGGCCGGGCTGCCAGCGGCATCGTGGGTGACACCAGGACTCTGTTCCCAATCGCCGTCGGTGCCTCGGCTCCCCGGCCACCCCACACGGGCAGACCCCGGGGGGTGCAGCCCCCCCGGTACCTTTGGGCTCTGTCTCCGGCCGGCCGGTTCCCAGGAGAGGACCCCGCCGGCGCATCCGCAGTCCCATCTGAACGGGCAGGAGAAAGGGGAGCAAAGGGGGCGAGGAGGCCGAGAGGGAGCTCTGCCTGCGGTGATGCTCAGCCCACTCCCCCGGCCACGAAGTCTCGGGCGTTCGCTGCCGCTCAGACCGGGGTCTGGCACGGGGGGGTTTTTTTTTTTTGGAAAAAGCAGAAGTTGGCAAATGGCAGCGGCTGGTTCAGAGTGCAGAGAGGGGGAGTGAGCTCGCGCTTCGAGGGCATCCTTTGCTCGCGGAAGGAAGAGGAAGGCCGGGAGGGACAGGCAAGCTTCGCGCGGCGGTGGTCGGATGGCACCGAGAGCATCTTCCCCCAGGCATCTGCAGGAGAGGGTGGGGAGAAGGGAAACAGGGTGAGAAGGATGGGCAGAAATCCCTGTGGCCATCTCACGTGACGCCACTGAGGCTGGAAGGGCAAAGTTGGAAACAGAATAGAGATATTGAAAATCTCAAAATTACAGTGAGGTTAAAAAACACCCGACCCTGCAGGACACTGCCTGGACTATGATGACCAAAATCACTCCAGGGGACTCTGCACATTTCCACAGGACACAGCAAGAACCACGGGGTGCTCAGCCCAGCACCTGTGTGCTGCTGTGAACCAGTGTCCCTGACACTGCCGTGCCAAACCCAGCTCCAGGGCATAATATAATAAGATATAAGATAAATAAAACATTTAATATAATCTGTCTCTGGAGCGTCCCAATGCCCCCAGCACGCCAGCTGCCTCCCTGCCTCCTCTGCAGCCACAACTGAGGGTGTGAGCTGTGCCAGGGGCAAACATTTCCATCTCCATGGGATGAGGTCTGAGGGAGCTCTGTGATGGGGTGGGGGGGCTGGGAGAAACCCATCAGAATGGGGACAACATTCCCCCATCTGGATTTGAGGGGGATATCCATGTTCTGGTGCTTCAGCAGAGGAGAATCAGCTGCCTGTGCCTGGGGGAGGTGGGAATGGCACGAGGCAGGTGGGAGATGGGGCCCCTGCAGCCCCTGGTGCTGCACTCACCGCCGCTCGGCCCCGGGACTATACGAGCCCATCGTAGAGGGAGAGCGCCTGCACAATGGAGGGGTCGGCCTTGGAGCCCTCCTGAAACTCCTGCAGCGTCAGCTTCCCGTCTGCATTCTGCAAAACATTCCTGTTACTGCACTGCTTCACCCCAGCTGAGCACCCCGACACCCCGGGACATCCACACCAGCCCACACAGCCTCCCCACTCCACCGCCTCAGCCTCAGTTTCCCCATGAAGCCACCTGTGCCTGCAGCCATGAAGGGGACAATGCCACCTCAGAGACCCTGAAATGGATACAGGGAACCCAGAGGGATGTGGGTGTCCCACAGGGATCCTGGCAGCAGCTGAGACCTTGTGTTGGTGGGGGAAGGAGGCACCTGCAGGAGCCAAGATGCAGCAGAGGGACCCACAGCACCTCCTAAATCCCTTGGCCACAGGGGAAAAACCCTCAAGCATCTTCACCTTGTCCATCATGGCAAAAATCCGATCCACCCTCTTCTCCGGTGTGTTCTCCTCCTCGGGAAGCTCCACTGTGTTTCCCTGCAGCAGCAGACAGGACCTGGTCACACACCCATCTGTGGCCTGCCTGGAGGGGTCCCCAGGCAAGGAGTGTCCCCCCACATCCCACACCAGGACAGGGGGCAAGTAGATGGTGTTGGCACTAGAACCACCCTCAGCAACCAGATCCAGACACTGCCCTGGCCATGACGGGAAGGATGGCCACAACCCCCTACTGAAAAAGGCCAAAGAAGGAATTGGAGGTGTTTCAGCATTCCCCCAGAGCCAAGCTCTGGCCCAGCAGGGACCCCCAGGGGCTGCTCACCCCTGCCCCTCTTACCACCATCTGATAAATCGCATCCACAATGTCCAGCATCTCGTTCCGTGTGATGTATCCATCGTTGTCCAAGTCGTACAGCTTAAATGCCCCTGCAAGCCAGAGGAAGACCAAGGGGCTGGGACTGTGGCCCCTGCCCTGGGCACATAGCCCAGCACCCTCTGAGCCCACCAGCACCCCGTGGGGAGCACTTACACCTCAGCTTCTCGTCCAATGTCCCCCGGGAGGTGACCGACAGTGCCTGGATGAACTCTGAGAACTCGATCCTCCCGTCCTGGGGGAGGAAAGGAGGGGTCAGGATGCTGCTGCCACTCCTGTCCAGCAAAGTCCTACCTGCCCATGTGTCCCCTCTGAGGGGACACATGCGAAAAGGCAGCAGGGAGGGAGGAGTGATGCCACATTTATCTCCAGCACTGTGACCCAGCTGCCGGTGCCCAGCCCACCAGCGAACATCCCGGCAGGAGCGGCTCCCCGTGGATGGGTTTTTGTCAGCAGCACCAAAACACCGCGTTTCTCCTTTCCTGCTTTGCCACTTCATCGCCCTTCCCCACGTGACTCTCCTCAACTAAAACAAGCGTGGGGGCTCACTCCAGCTGTGCTGCTTCAATTTCACGCCCCAGGAAGTGCTGGAATATTTTGTTCCTCCAGTGCCAGGCAGACACATTCCAAACTCATCCCACCATCACCACGTGCCCAGCCCTGAACCCCCCCTTGGACCGCACCGCTGGATTCCAGACTTACCTTGTTCTCATCGAAGACATTGAAAACAAAGGTGGCGAATTTGGTTGGGTCACCGAAGGGGAAGAACTGCTTATAGATCTTCTGGAAGCCGGCGGCATCGAGCTGCCCGCTGGGACAGTCCTTGATAAAGCCCTTGTACCTGCAAATGGAGGGCAGAGCATGGGCCCAGGAGGGTCTCCCCGCTGAGCCCTGGAGAGCTGGGGTGAGGCTCTCCCCGGTGCTGCAGTGGGCTGGGGCTGGGAAGGTCCCCAGGTGCTCCCTGTGCCGCTCCCGTCACCCACCCGCAGCATCCCAGCCCTGCAGGTGAGGTCCTTGTGGGCACCACAGTGAGGGTGGCACAGGGGACAAGCAGCACCACTGACACCGAGTGGTGCCAGCCCACCAGTGGCAACAGAGCCACAACCAGGCTTGTGTTGAACATTGCCTGGGAGATGGGAGGTGACAAGGACCCGCTGCCCAGCCAGGACTGACAGCGATGCCGCGCCGCAGCCGTGCCCTGGCAAAAAAACAATGGCACAGTGACCACCGAGTTCTGTGAGGGTGCTTGGGCACTGGAACAGGCTCCCCAGGGAAGTGGTGGTGGCACCAAGCCTGCCAGAAGTCAAGAAGTGTTTGGACAACATTTGCAGGCCCATGGGATTCTTGGGATGTGCAGGGCCAGGAGTTGGACTTACGATTGTGCTTGTGGGTCCCTTCCAACTCGGGATATTCCGTGATAATTTTTGCACAACCCCAAATTAAAGCTACTCAGAGGAGCTGGGGGGCACAGCAGCGTTCCTGTGTCCTCAGGTGGCACAGCCCAAGTCATTTCCAAAACCCATCAATGCTTAAACACCTCGAAAACCCTCGCTCCCAGCTCCGGGCTGGACCTGGGCCCTAGAAAGTACAGCTGCACAGGAGGGTGTGCAGGGCAGGGGCTCACCGGCTCCGTGGGTGTGGGCACCACACAGAGAGCACGAAGGGAGCATGTGGGACCACATGGGGATCACGTGGGGTTCGTGAATATTATGCAACACATCGCCCAGATCTGTCAGGCGCCCGCTGCAGTGGGACAAGGGCTGGAGGAGGAGGGGAAGGGGGTGGTGAGGTGGGAAACCGAAGTGCCGGTGACATCTTTTTCACGCTGCTGCAGCTATGACTCATCGGGTGGGGGGGGAAGGATGAGAGAAAGAGATAAAGAAAGCAAACCTTGACTGGTGGGATAGGGAGATGAAAGGGAAGCAGTGGCTTTTCTAGGGCACTGTTCAGTGGGGTGGAGGGGATGGAGTGAGAGCATGTTGCTGGCAAAAAACCATGGATCCTACCCCTGACAGCCTCTGCAGGCCCTGCTGCAAAAGGGGACACACTGGGGCAGCACCAACCTCCTGCACCAGGTCACCAGCTGGACAGCCCCCATGTCCCCACGCTCTCTGGCTGCTCGTACAGGGAGGGAAGAGCCAGTAGAACCCAGCCCTCAGACAGGGTGTGCCAGGAAAACCCCTCCATTTTCTGGTCTCCCCTCTATGAGGCAGCACCTGTACCCCAATACGGGTGCACCCGCCCACACGTCCTGCACGTCCCTGCTCTGCTCAGTGAGGTGGCCGAGTGCCACCAGCTCTGTCCCCTGCCCACAGCCCCATGCCCCAGCCAGCTCACCACCATGCCAGGCACTCACCACTGCTGCACCTCCTTCTCCGTGACTGCAAGAGAAAACAGGAGAAAAGAGAAAAAAAAAAACAACGGACAGAGATTTAGTGCTTTTGCAGTGACAGCTGTTCCTCTGCACTGCCCATCAGTGAATTCCCTGGGGCTCCCAACAGTGACTTCCCTGGGGGATGTCCAGGGGCCCACTCGCTCCATCAGCTGCCAAGTGTTCCCCATGTGTTCCCCATGTAGCAGCAACTGTGTTTAATGCACAGCCTGGGCCAGCCCAGGTGGTCCATAGGGCCAGAGCTGCAGGTGCTGGGGTCCCCTGAAACCAGGGAGTCTCCCAAGATGTTTTTTGTCATGCTCAGAGAGTGCAGAACCACGGCTGCAAGATGCTACGGACCATGAAGGGGACAAGCTGATCATACCTGGGGAGGATCTGGCCCTGCTATCTCATCTTCCCAGAGCTAAAACATCCCTGAAAACATCTGCCAAAACATCTGCCTGGAGGCAGCTCAGGGAAGGGACTTGCCTGGCCCTGACACTGACACACTGAATGTGGGCACAGGCACAGCCCCAGGGTTGGCATCCCCCCAGGTACCAGCTGCCTCTGCAGAAACATTGTCAAACCCATCCCAGCACTCTGGAGAGCCTCACTGGGCTCTGGAAAAACCCCCAAAATGTCACAAGCTAGAAAACAGTGAGGACTGGCAAACCCCGAGTGTCCCCAGCCAAGGGACAGCTGCTGAGATGAAAAATGTCCTCTGAGGGATGCAGGATGCTGGGCAGGGGGCTGGCACTTGGCACAGCGTGTCCCACTGCAGAAGCTGTGCCTGTGTCTCCCCACAGCGAGGAGCCAGGTGCCAGCAGGTGGGCACAGGGGGGGAACAGCCTCATCTGTCATTTCCTTTGCGTCGTGCATCTAAATAATGATAAAGAAGCCGCAGGTCTGAAAGGCGTGGGGATAATGAGGCGAGTGGAGATGTCAATGTGCAAACGGCTGATAAAAATAGAGACCCAAAACACACTAACAGATGCCAATTGCCTTCCACGGCAAGAAAAAAAAGGAAAAAAAAAAAGAGGCAATTTTCCATCAGGAAGATTTGTAACGTGGCTGGCAGAAGGTGCAGAGGGCAGAGGCGAGGGCTGGCAGCGGCAGCAGTGGGGTGGTTGGGAGGGCACACAACAGCCCCCACCTCATCACCAGCTGGATTCTGGCTCCAGCTTCCCTGTTAGCAGGGATTGCTGTGCCCAAGGCTATCCCCATGCCTTGGGGTGTCCCTCCATCCCAGCTCAGGGGTCTCTGCAGGGACAGAGCCTTCAATTCCCCCACTTCCCCTGGGATTGAGCAAAAGCAGCACCCACCGTAGCACTGCAGGGTGTCGGGACAGCAGCACCCCAGGAGAGGGGATGCAGGCACTGGTTTGCTCAGCATCTGGGAGGAAGAACACCGAGGGCTTTGGCAGTGTCACAGGAGGGATTTGGAGGGTTGTTTGTTTTGGGCAGACAGAGGTCTCTTGGTGGGAGGGAGCCAGGAAGGACACACTGCAGCCAGCAGCTGAGCTGGGGTGGGCTAAAACATCAGTCATAGCAGGTCCAAGGGATTTTCCCCCCCTCCACCCCCCAAAAAGGGTTGCACAGAAGCATCCTTGCAAAAGGAAGATGCTGAGTGACATCTCTAACAGGAACAGGCTTCCCTGCACACACCCTCACTGAGACACCAGCAGTGACCTCCACCCTGAGGATGCCATGGGGATGCCCCAGGCACCAGCTCTGCAGGCCCAAGCACCCGTGAGCACCAAGGAGGGCAGGTGGAAGAAGGAGGATGAGGGTGAGCCCTCGGGGCAGGCAAAAGGAACCAGCAGCAGCCGGGGCTGCAGTCAGAGCTCAGCTCGGCCCCTCCAGGCAAATCGCCTTCTGCTCTCTCTTGTTCGACTGCTTTTCCCCACTCGTGCTATTTTGGGCCCGGGAGCTGCCTTTCAACTCCAGCAGGAAACAATTAAGAAATTTGTGCTTTTTTTAGTGCAGGAGAAATGCTGGTAATGACACGCTCGGGCTGAGGCGGGAGGGAGGGACGGAGCCAGCTCCCCTCGTGCCGCAGGAGGGATGTGTGATGCTCCCAGGAGAGGCTTTTCCGACGGAGGGAACCATTCAGGTGCCAGGCTGGAAATCAGCACAGGGCTCCCAATGAGGCATTTGCTAATGTGCATCCTGGCCTGGAGCCACACGGAGCCCCATCCCTCCTCCAGCACACTGGCACCGGTGCCTGTCCTCCAGCCTGGAGTGCTGGCTTTGTCCTGAGGTGCGAGTGTGGCCTCATCTCCCAGCCCTTGGAAAACCACCCACTTCTGGGTTCACCCTTCCACTGCCACCGAATCTCCCCTCTGCCCAGGGGCAGAGCGTTCCCAGGGCAGGGAACGGCCCCAGCCCTGACCCAGCGTGGGGACTGAGCAGTCCCTGCCTCCCCGTATCTGCTGTTACACATCCGGACAGATGATGGCTTCACGGCTGCCACTCCCCAGCCACTCCGACCCTGCTGGGTGTTGACACTCCAAGTGGCACCAATTAGGAATGCTAATGCCCGACTTGCAGCCACAGAAGTCTTGGGGACACGCTACTGAGTGCGTAGCTGAGCCACCTGTCCTGAGGCTGGGGACAGGGGACACACGCAGGGGGGCAGGGCTGTGTCTCTGCTCTGCATTTTGCCGGCAGGCAGCGCCCAGCCGGGCTCACAGACAGTACCTGTGCAGCGGCAGCTGCTGCATTTCCCTCCCGCGGCATCGATTACGGCGCGGTGCTGAGCCGGCACACATCAATTTGCAGCGATGTAAACCCCGGCCAGGAGCGCCCCCGACGCCCCAGAGCAAGGTGGGGACGGGACGGGACGGGACGGGACCCACAGCAGCCCCATAGAGCATCCCACCGGAGCAGGGCCGGCTCCCTGGCCGTGCTCCAGCGCGGAGCCGGGCTCAGCTGCCGTGCCGTGCTCCAGGGACTGCCGCTCCCGCAGCCGCCATGGGAAGGGCTATAAATAGTGCACGTAGCAGCTTGTTAGCAGCAGCGTGGCCCGGGATCCTTGGGGATGAAAGGCGCTAAATAAAGGCAGAGTATTATCACTTGTTACGAACCGCAACGCTGGAAGAGGCTTTGCCGAGCCGGGAGCCCCAGCGAAGCCCCGCAGGCGCCGGCCCGTGCGCTCAGCCCCGCACCGCGGGGAATCGCCGAGCGCGGGGCTCTCAGCGCGGGCAGCGGCGACAGGGAGAGGCACCCAGAGCAGCTCAGGAGTTGCCCCACACGGCCAAACCGCAGCCAAGGACCCTCTCTGCCCTTCGCTGGTCGGTCCCTTCCCGCTCCCACCTCAGCTGGAAGGAGGCTTTTGGGCCCGGGTCTCACACAGCGCAGAGGGGCAGAGCCTCCGAGCAGCCCCCCAGCCCCCTCCTCCCAGCTGCCGGTACGTAACCCCCACCCCCCAGTCCCTCTCCCCGCACCTCTCCATCAATCCCAGTGGCACAGGCGAGGACTGACAGCTCCGTCACCACCCGCCCTTCGCGTGCCCCCTCTCCTCCCACCACCCAGCTGCCACTGCAGCAAGAATCAGCTCTGGTTAATCAGTGCTCAAGCCTGTTAATTTTTGTTTTCCAGGCAGAGAGGAGAGGAGAGACCCGGGACTGCAAATCCCCATCCGCCGCCCTGCGGCAGGGAGCTCGCTGCTCGCTGGGCCGCGGCGGGGACGGGCCGGCAGGAAGGAGGGCGGGAGGTAGCTGGATTCCAATGGTTCAGGGACCCCTGGGCACGGTGGGATGCATGAGGTGACGTGATGCCTCAGCCCCACAGGGGCTTGTTTTGTGCTGGCATCCCTTCCCCTGTCTGCAAGGGCAGCGGTTTGGCCACGGCCGCAGGTCTGCACCCTGGAGCAGGACTGTGGACCTTCAGCTGCGTTCCAAAACCAACGGCACGGCTCTGTCCTGATGGGGGTTTGGGCTCCCAAAGGCTCAGCAAGCACTGTCCCCACGCAGCAGACAGTGAGGAGCCCCTACACGTCCCCCCTTGCTCCAGCTGCTACCACAGCACCTTGATCCCGTGGGGCCACGGGCACCGCAGCCTTATCAGGGAAGCCAGTTAATTATTTCCAGGCTTCTCTCACCGCCACAGGGCTCTCCAGCTATGCCAGCTCATGGGCTCTGCCGCCAACCCACGGGCAACTGGTCCAGCACTACACTGAATCATGGCAGGGGCAGTCCTGCGGCATTTCTTTCCCTCAGGGACCTGCTGTGGCTCCTTCACAGGATCCCTGGGCATCCCAGTCTGGGGGAGCCAGCACATCACCCCAAGACGGGGCTCCTATCGGGTTTGGGGCTGCCTAAACCTGCTGTGGGTGCTCCGCGCCGTGCCCAGGCCAGGGGAAATTTGGCACCCACACCGAGGGCTCCTGAGTGAGTGAGCAAAGTGGGTGCTCAGGCGTGAAGGAATGGGGCATTTATGCACGCAAAAACTGGGCACCCACGCCCAAGCCAGAGGGGCACTCATGCAAAAATACACCGGGAGATGATGCGTGGACTAATTGGGCACTCGTGCATAAATTATGTGGGTGCTTCTAAGTGAACTAATTGGGTGCTCATGCATGAACTGCCCGGGTGCTGCGGTGAGAGTGAAAGGGCCGCTCATGCACGAACCAGCTGGGGGCTCATGCATCCATTTTTTTGGGGCATTCGTGAACTCACAGGGCGCTCATGCACGGATTAATTGAGCAGTCACGCGTCCATTCGCTGGGCACTCCTGCGTGAGCTAATTGGGCACTCATGTGTAAATTAGTGTAATTAGGAGATAACACACTTGTGCACGCACTAATTGGGCACTCAGGTGTGAATGGATATCAGGTGCTCATGCATGAATTCATTGGACACTCAGGCATGAGCTAATTGCAGGCACGTGCTCCAATTAATTGGGCGCTCATGCATCAACCACCAGGGCGCTCATGCACGGAGCAGCAGCGTTCGATCCAGCGGGAATTCACCGGGCAGCCGTGCATGAATCCAGCTGGGTGCTCATATGTAAATTAATTGTGCGCTCATGCGTGTGTTAATTGGGTGCTCATGCGTGTACTAATTGGGCGCCGATGGGAAAGAGCCTGGGGTGCTCATGCGTGCGCTGAAGGGCCCCTCATGCGTCCAACCCCCGGGTGCTGCGGGGTGAGCCCCGCACGCCCTGCCATTTATGCCAAGCACGCTCCGCCCCTCGTCTCACCGAAACACATATTCAAGAATTTTCTGAACGTAAATCTGATACCAACTCCACTCTCAACGTCATCACAATGTTAATACTGACCAATTACGAACTCCCCCCCCTCCCTCCCGCCCGTTCCGGCAGAGTGCCCGTGCACTCGCTCTGGCCTCACCCCACCCCTGGGATCACAGCATCAGCATCACCGTCTGAATAACCCCGGCAGAATTCACCCCTGGTCCCTCAGAGCGACCACCGGGCTTGGTACTGCTGGTACTCGGTGCAGATTTCACACCTGGAAAACGCGGACACAGCAAGGGCACAGGGGCACCCAGTGCCAGCCCCTGGCCCTGCGGAGTGGGGTAAACACATCACAACCTGAGTGGTCATTCCCAGCTCCAGGCCTTGTCCCTACAAAACACTCAGCCGAGAGCACGGCAGCAGCTGTTGCAGGAGAGTGCAGCAGCTGTGGGACTTCATCCAACCCCCAAACAGGTGCTGGGCAGTACCTGTCTGGTGCAGAATGGGCACCTCCCTGCAGAGAGGGGAAGATGCCCTGTGTGCCAGGGCTGGCTGGGGTCACTTCTGGCAGCCTGGGCTGCCGAGTGGCTTTGTGCAATTTGGGGTCTTGGGGAAGCAACCCAGGGACAGCTGGAGCATTGGCACGAGGTTCCTTCCCAGTGCACTGCCCCAGCTCCAGCACCAACCCCCCGGCACAGAACCCAGTGCCCACGGGAGCTGCACGGCTGTGGAGGGAAGGGATGAACTATTCCAGGCTGCCACGGGCTCAGTCCTGCCCTGGGACTCTCCATCAGCCCATCCTGGGGCACTCAGAGACCTGTTTGATGACAGTAACTTTTAGGATATACCACACCTCAGCACTTTGGAAATTTGGGTAGTTCGGTCCTGATAATGTAATCTCAATAAAATTCAGCTTGAACTCCTTAATGATGTCCTGGTCCCGTGCTCTCTGCCAGCTCTGGGGCCACCAGCCCACCCCTGGTTGGACTTTGCTCCTGCTCCCAGGCAGCACACAGACAGCTCTGGGGAAGAGGCAGTAAAACGTGACAGTGCCACTGGGGCCACCCCCACGCAAACAACGGTTTCTGGAGTTTGACTGATGTAATTTTTCTTTTGCAGCCCGAGATGATCAGCTGCAGCCTGCCCCAACCACCGTGTCCCGAGCTCAGCCCCGTGCCCATCCCTGCTCCTGGCCACATCACCCACACACTGGGGTTGTCCCCGTGTGGGAGCCCATCCCTACAACACCCCCAAGGGATTTAGGGGCAGCCCCACCGTGGGAGCACCAACACAGCCAGAGCTGCCTACCTGTCACAGCAGGACAGCTTTGTCCCAGCTTTCCCAGTTTGCCTTCTGTCCCCATCAGACACAGACAGCAGCAGCACCACGGCAGGTCCGGGAGCCTCCCGGACATTCAGAGCTCGAGCTCGACAGCGTTATTGGAGTCATTTGTTACTCTGGGACACGGAGCAGCACTCGGGGCTGTGCCGGGCTGCTTGGCACTCTCCTCACCGGCGGTTGCCATTAGTGGTCTGCCTTGCTCCCAGACTGGATAAACAGGTCCATGAGCAGCTCTCCTCTCCCCCGGGGCTGGTACCAACAGGAAAGCCAATAAGCAGCTGAAATCCTTTTTAGACTTTATTAAATATTTAAGGGCCCGACATTAGGCTTTGGAAATTTGGTTTAGGGAAAAAGCAGCAGTTGCTCTTGGAAGCAAAGGCAGGAGAGGAAGGGCAAAGGACAGTGACTTCTTTTGGAAATTAATGAATCAGGCTGAAGCACCCCCACAGCAGGAGCTGGTGGCTGTGGCAGGTCCATCCCAGGATTGAACCCCAGCTTCCCCATGAGCCAATGCAGCAATGCCCTGGAGGGGCAGAGGATTCCCAGAGCTGCTGGGAGCAGGGCTGGAGCAGCTGTGTCCTGCCACCTGCTCAAACCCACCCCTTGGCCACAGGGCTTTCAGTGTGATCTGGCACTCCAAGGTGCCATCCCCAACCCGATGAGCAATTCCTGCCCTAGGCAGAGGAGAAAACTCCCCTCCAGACCAGCATGGGTAGTAGGAAAGGAAGTCCCTCCGGCTCAGCCATCACTCCCTGGAGCCATGGGAAGGTCAGGAAGATGCTCAAGTCAAAGCCTTGCTGGCAGCAGGGCCACCTCTGCTGCCCTGGTGCCTCCTGCAGGGCTCACCATGCACTGACGGGTGACACAGAGACCCAGAGCAGCTCCACCAGGTCCAGCCATCGATCAGAAGATGCTGGAGAAACAGGTGGATGAAACACAGGCAGCCCTCCTTCCAGCAGGAGGTGTGAGGAGGGAGCCCTGTGCCAGCACACCAGGCTGGGGCACCCATGGCAGCGATGGTGAGGAAAGCAACACAGACCATGCCCCGGGGCTGGGCACCCCATGGCCACCCCTGCTGGGGCATGAACCCCGGCCTCCCCTGGCACCAGCTCCCTAGAAGATCCAGGAGAGCAAGGAGGAACAAAGCCACCCCTCAAATGTCACCCCGATAACAGAGTGAGCAGGCCTGCAGGCTCCTCCCTGAAGCAGCCGCTTCCTTTGATGCCTTCAGAGCTTCTTGTTTCACAACCTTAATTATAGCGGCAGCAGCAAAGGTCAGGAGAGTGGTTAAGCAGATCCATTAACATGTCAGGGGATAAATGAAATGTGATTCTTGTGATGCTGGAGCAGCAGCGGTGCGAGCGTGGCTGGCGGGGACGGCTGCTCTGCTCTGCTGCACAGGGAACCCTCAGGGCCTCAGTCGTGTCCCCCCCTTCCCACCCTGGCGCTGCAAGGACCTCCCAGAGACTCCAGGGACTCCTCAAGACTTGCTTCTGAAACCCCAAAACTTGTTTTGCTTGCATCTGCCTATGGAGCCCCAGGTCCATGTGCATGTGGGATGCCCTGGGTCAGATTCACTGGGAGCAGGTTGGGGTTGCCTTGGAGAAGGAGCTGGAGATGCCTCCAGAGGCAGCACAGCAGGCCCACATTGAGCTTGCAGTGAACCTGCACCACAGCAACTCCCTTCACAGCTCTGGTTTACAGGTGGCTGCAGCAAGAACAGGCCCCAAACGAATGCCAGCCCCTGGGCATCCCTCTGGCCCGTCCTGCCCATTGTCCTGCCCCAGTGCCCCCCAATCAACCTGGCCTTGAGCGCTTCCAGGGATGGGGCAGCCACAGCTTCTCGGGGCAACCTGTGCCTCACCACTCTCACAGGGAAGAATTTCTTCCTGATATCCCATCTAACCCTGCCCTCTGTCAGTTTGAAGCCATTCCCGCTTCTCCTGTCACTCTGAGCCCTGTTAAAAGTCACCCACACTGACAGTTTCACCCAGCACTGGCCACTGAGGGATAACAGGTCTGTAGCCACCCAGCCAGCTCACCCCACTTTCAGCTGGATGAGCAACAGGAGGGATTTCAACACAAACCAACCTGGCAGAGAAACCCAGTGCCTGGGGCCAAACACTTCAGAGGCTAAAAATAAACCAGCAGCGGTGGGGGAGCTACCAAGGTCCTTCCTCTGCTCCTGCCCACTGCCCCAGCCAGCACATTTCCTCAGAAACTGGGGTGGCAGGATGGAGCAAAGCCCCAGCCTGGCCCAGCCAGCAAGGAACCAACCCATCTTCCTGGACGAAAACTGCTGCAATTGTAGAATTTCCTTTCCTTTCCCACAGAATTCCACCCGCCACCACCTACCCCCGTAACTACAAATCAATATGTTTGTAGTTTGCTCTTAAACTAATGCCCATTAATTCCCTGCATTACTGTCGAGCAACAGAGCCAATTTTACGGCTTATTGTGAAAGAGCAGAAAATGATGATGCCGGAGTGAGTTTAAAATCCACAAAATAGATCACAGTGGGTGGGATGCGGTTCTTGGGAAAAGAGCATCTTCCTCACACCCACTCTGCAGCCTGGGTGTCATTTTGGCACCCTCACCGTGACTCCCACACCTTCCCCTGAGCCCCACTGTGGCCTCAGGAGCACCAGGACCACCATCCCCAACCATCCTGAGCCCAACCTGGCCCCAGAGTGATGCTGCTGCACCAGCAGGGCTCTGAGTGTGCCTGATTGCTCAGCTATTGCAGCCTCAAAATAACACAGTGCTAGCTCTGGACATGGGCAATAGCTGTGCAAAGGGAACCCTGAAAATCCCCTCCAAAATGACTGAGAAAAAAACCAGCTGAAATGTGCTCTTCTGAAACAAGCTCACATTTTTAAAACTGCTTCATGATTTGAAGGGTTACTGGCCTGGGAGTGCTGCTGCAAGTAGGGACACTCAGTGCTGTATTTCTCTCCTGGTTTTTCTCCCAGGAGCCCACAGCAAGTCATTTCCACCCAGGACATGTATTGTGCACCCACAGCTGCACATGTGCATGTTAAACACTTCATTCAGGCCTCAGACACACCCTAGGACCTTCATAAATCTCCAGCTGAGCAGAACCCTCTGACAGTGGCCCCACAGTGTTCTTAAACACAATCCCAAATCCCACCGTGGCCCTAAGCCGTGAGCACCTGGCCCAAGTTAAGCTCAGGTTTAAATCCCCATGGAAGAGGATGTGACCCAGGGAGGGTGATGGTTCCTTCAAGTCTCGGGAGTTACCACCTCCTGGGACACACCACCAAACTGCACCTCCAAGCTACCCCAACAAGACACCAGGAGGATGAATAAATTAATGATTACAAAGCACTTTGAGGGCTCTTCAATGAAAGGATCTATGAAAGCACAAAGAATTACATGATTTGTTATTCAGTGTTACTATCACTCAGCATTGACTTCCCCTGCATGCTCCTGTGTGGCACCAGCCTGGTCCCCAAGGAGGGTTAAACAGCCCTGCAGCCTGGCTGTCCCCACCAGCACTATTCCAGCACCTGGCAGACAGGGGAGCTTGGCATTGCCAGGTATTCCTGGGCACTCAGGTGCCCGGAGACACAGAAAAGCACACGGAGATGGGTCCAAACCAAGAGGCCTTGGGCAGCCAGCACTTCAGAGAAGCCCTTCTGCGCCTTTAGGTATCCAAGTGCCATTAAAATCTGGCCCCCAGCACTGTAAGTCAGGAGCAGAGAGGGGAGGGGAGCCAAGAGATGAGGTTTCCAGGCTCCTGCCTTTCCATGTCCAGTTCCCAGCAGGGCCTGGGACAACCTGCTCTGAGTGCATGCAGGAAAATATTTCTCGCAGCTCACAGAGGCCGCTGACAGCAGCCCTGCAGCATCCTCAGCTCAGCCTCCCTGTCCACATCTGCCCTGGCCCCTGAGCCATCCCGTGCTCCTCTCCTGGCTGCTCCCATCTCCTGCTAGTCCCAGGATTGCTGCAAATGAGGCAAGGCCAGAGAAACACCATGAATAGGAGATGGAGAGCCCAGAGGGGACAAGAGACACAAGAAGCCACCAGGCACTGAGGGGAAATAGAGGTCCTTTGTGTCCCATGGATGAGATAAAATTTCAGAAAAGCCATGTGGGTCAGGGAGAGGGGCTGACATTTCCCTCTGATCCTGCAGAACTGAGAGGGGCCTTTTTGGTATTCACTTTGTTACGTGTGGAAATTCGCACAAACAGAAAATGATGCAAGGATGAAAATGATGGGAGGAAATCCCAGCATGGGAGAAGCCCTTCACGTACTGCAGCCACAGCTCACACTGGCACAGGAACCTCCCTGGGACAAATGCAGGTTCCCATCAGTTTGGGCTGCTGGAGACATCTGCCCAGATGTGCTGTAGCAACAGCAGAAACAGCACAACACACGAAGCAAGGACAGCACCTGCTCGGTAACGTGACAGCCAGGATATGGGATGGGCAGCACAGGCCAGGGATGCTCTTGGGTCTGCCAGAAAGGTGCCTAAATATCAACATGCCGTGGAATAAAACCTTTCCCAAGCAGGGCCCCAGGAATTCTTGAGCAGGCCATGGATTTGTGTGTATGACTGTCTCCTGCTCCAGCTGTTCCAGCAGCCACAGCACAGGGGTCTGGATCAGTTCCTGTCACTGTACTCAGCACAGCCCTGTGCTCCCACCTGCCTCTCCTTCGCCTGGCTTCCCCAAAACACAGAAGGAAATGAATGTATTTCCAATCTCCCATGGCCTGAAGATAAATCAGAGGCTCTCAGCTGTGCCTGGGAGGGCCCTGTGAAGTGCTTCACCAGACAAGGGAATGCACGCTCGCCTTGACAGCTGCGGAAAAGGGGCAGAAGCGCTCAGCAAAAGTAATTAATCCCAGAGATGAGAGGTGGAATGAGCAGAGCTCAATAAACAGATCCTGGAATTAGCTACAGCTCCCTGTGACAGGCACCACACCAACCAGCCACATGCTGCTGGGGCACGTTGGGATGCTGCACCAGACTCCAGCCACGCAAAGGGCCACGTGCTGCTGGGTGCTGCTCCTTCACCTGCACAGGTACAGGGGTCTTTAGAAAGAGGCAATGAAAGGTCCAGAGCAGGCAGGCAAAGCTCCAGACAGGCTGGAAACTCACTGAGGGAGAGATCAGAGGACCACCTTTCTTGGAAGGGTGGAGTGGAAAGGGGAGGGCACCCAAAAGAGAGAAGCAGAAACTTGAGAATGAAGCTATTCAAAAAAGCAACGACCTGCTGGCCTTACCCAGCAAGGAGACATCCCTGTGCCCAAAGATGTCGGTTTCACCAGTGCTGCGCTTGGCTGGCTTCAGCTGCAAGTAAGAGATGGGGCACCACTGCCTGTGTGCCCCGTGTGGGCCCTGCTGGTGTTGGCACCTTCCTGGGCAGAGGAGCCACCCCAGGGGTGCAGAGAGCCCAGCACACAGGAGCTCACCAGCAGATGAGGCTGTGCTGGGGCTGGCTGCTCCCAGATTCCTCTCCACCAGAGATCAGGTCATCACCGCGGCTGCAAACCAAGCGGGCGATTGCAGCACAGCACTGGCGGTACCTGGCCCGGTGCGGCTGCACTCACCGTGGGTGACAGCTGCAGTGAGGACACCAAAACCCAGCTCAGCTCCAATCGGGGGCTGTGCCCACCTGGCACTGCCACCTTCTCGCTACATCCTCCCCCTGAGCACTTCGAGGAAGCCCAGCCGGGGTACCCCAGCCTCTCCCAGCATCACACCCGGCTTGGCGATGCGGACGTGCCCCCCAGCAGCTGCCCTCCTCCCGCCGGCTGCCGGCTGTGGCACGGCAGAGAGCAGCCCCGCGTGTAGGGTTGTGCAATGCACCAGTATTGCCTCTTCTCCATATGGGAGAACTTGCTGCATCCTAATCTATTGCCTTTTTGGGTAAGCGCTGCCGTGGGACTGCAGCAATGACAGAGGGGAGAGCTCGCAGGTCTGCTGCACGTTTGGGGAGTATCTGCGACCTGCAAGAGGGGAGGCAAACTTGAGCCACCAAAGCCTTTGTTTCCTTTGTGCATCCTTCAGGAAAAAAAATGATTTTGCTAAAACTGGGTGGCTGAGGCACCAGCCACGTTAATTAGATTACGGTGGAAGTCCAGACGGGAAAGCCACTCGCTCAGAAAATCGGGTTATTAAACCGATACTGAGATACTTAGAAAAATATCGAACTCGCCGGTGTCAGGCTCTTGTCTCCACTTCAGAGCGCAATAACAAAGGGAACCCCTCCAACTAACGCACCCAAACTTTGGAAGCCACCCAGACGCTCGGCACACCGCTCCGGGAGCTGCTGCCGGGCTCCGGGGAGGCAGCGAGTGGAGCACAATCCCCGCGGCGGGCCCTGGGTACCGGGGGAAGGATGCTTGGGGCGGGGGGGGGGGGTGGCGGGGGCGGGCGCGATGCTCGGGTGGGCGCCGCGGGCGGGCAGGATGCGGCCCTGGCCCCGCCGTTCCCGGAGGCTCTGAAATAGGCCACGGAGGATGGTTTTTGTAAAAAAACAGCGCGTTCCCCTGGCTCGCTGCCCCTCTCCGTGTCTCTGCTGCCTTATGGGTTTTTTCCTCTTCCCAGGCCAATCCCTGAATTCTTCCAACAAAGCCCAGCCGAGCCTGCGCCCTCCCCGGGAGCGGCCCCGCAGGAGCCGCCGCTCGCCGCGGCACCGACCCAGGGAAGCGGCGGGGCTGTGCGGCAGCGCGGATCCCATCCCACCCCCCGCATGCCCCCCGCAGCCCCCCGGGCAC
>VZTR01009981.1:96081-131016 GCA_013400775.1 Chaetops frenatus
CAACTGGCTGTGGGATGTGCGCATGGTGGCGGCAGCGCCTCTGAGCCCGCCGCCTCCCGGCCTCGCTGCGGGCACGGAGCGGCGGGGCCGCTGCCTCGCTGGGGCTCCCGGCCCGGCTACATCCCGCGGGGGGCGGCGGCGAGGGGGGCGGAGGGGTCTTTGTTGGTGGGGTTTGGCCGCAGAGTCGCGCTGCGGGGCCGCGCGGCGTGTGCGTGTCCGTGTCCGTGTCCGTGNAGCGGCCCTCACCGCCGGGACCCTCCCCGAGCAGTCCCGCAGGGAACACTCGGGAGGGAAATACCGGGAATCGGGGTCCTGCTTGTGGGGGGGGGGGGCAGATGGGCAGCGAGGGGATGAGGAGAGGGGGAGCTGGCGGTGGGAACACAGAGCCTGGAGCAAGGCTGAGCTCAGAGTCCGGGAGTGACCTTGGTGGGGCATCAACACCTCCAGTTGTAGAAGCATTTTCCAGCCCCTAGGTTCCCCAGCTGAAGAGGGGTCTGTTCCCGACTTGGAGGAGTTGGATCCTTGTGGGTCCCTTTCAGGTCAGGATGTTCAGGCTGAGAGAGCTGGGATTGTTGAGCCTGGGGAAGAGAAGGCTCTGTGAATATCTGTGAATAGCCCCTTCCAGTGCCTAAAGTGACTCCAGGAGAGCCGGAGAGGGACTTTGGACAAGGCCGTGAAGGGACAGGACAAGGGGGAATGGCTTCACACTGACAGAGGGCAGAGCTTAGATTAGATATCTGGAAGAAATTCTTCTCTCAGGGTGGTGAGGCCCTCACACTGGTTTCCCAAAGAAGCTGTGGCTGTCCCATCCCTGGAAGTGTCCAAGGCCAGGATGGATGGGGCTCTGAGGAATCTGGTTTAGTGTCCCTTCCAACCCAAATCCTTCTGTGATTCTACCATTCTCCCACACCAGAGCTCCACTGAGCCTTCACTCACTCTCTGCAATGTGTACATAGAGAGATGAAGTTCAATCACTTCAAAAGCCCCACAAATTCAACCTACAGCAGGTTTGTGGTGCAGTCAGGAAACCATACAAATATTACAAGCAGCAGCACCTGGCTTTTCCCCACCTCAAACCCATGCAGGGCTTTGTGCTTCCACAACAGCTCGGTGTCTGTGTGCAGTCATGAGCTGTACCGATGCACACGATAAATACAGTTTTCTTCCCGCCTGTGTTGCAATGAGGGCTCTGCTGGAGCTGCCCAGGCATGCCTGGACTCTTGTGGTAGCAGCCAAAGAGGGGGGAAACCCGTGCCTGGATACAGCCAAACCTGTCTGCGAGGCTGTGGAGAGCCCAGCACAACACACAGGGGGTGTTTGCAGAGGACACAGAGGAGCACAGCTGACACAGCGCTGCTCTTTGCACCTTTATTGTTTTTAACCAGCCAAACGTTGCCTCACACTCGCTTCTCCAGGGATACATTCCCCAAGTGGATGTTTCTAAAATGCCTCATCCTCCATTACCCAGCCTCACATAAACGAGCTCGTTAAGGCAGAAGAGGATAAAAACACCATCCCCATGTCCCAGCAGTGGCAGAGCCAGAGGGATGAGCTGGAGGGATGGCACTGAGCGACAGGGGATTGGCAGCATGTGGCAGTGACAGCTCTGTGAGGCCTCTGTGAGGCTGTGTCTCCCCTCCAGCATCCCCCGCAGTTGCTTCCACCATTTGCATGGCTTTTAGGGACAAAGGCCCGCCTGCAACTCCAACATAAGCCTCAGCAGATTCCAGTCTAGTCCCCAAATGTGCTGCAAAAATGTTCTGTGCAGCCTCTTCTTTGCTGCCAATCAGCAAAACACCATTTTTTTGCAGTATTTTTCTTCATCTGTGGTCCCTGGGCTGTAACCACATTGCAGCAGGGGTGTCCTTTTGAGTGCAGAGCATGACCTGTCTGTGCCCAGCTGGGGGTCCAGCAAGGTCCCAAATCTAGCACAGGCATCCTAGCACAGGCTCTGCTGCTGCAAAACTGATGTTGAAAGGATTTAATTCTATTTAAAACTCTACCCTGCCTCCACCACGCAGAACGCTGAGGAGAGAACTCAGAGGAGAAAAGTAATCGGAAACTATGCAAGCCAGTCACTTTCACTTCACAATTATTAGCTTTAACCCTATTACTGTTTAAATAACAACCCTAGTGACATTTTCTAGGATGAAGTGACATTTCTACAGGCAAAGAAACACAGCCCAAGCCTGGAAAGACTCCTGGGGCTGACAGGATTGGATTCTGAACAGCGACTGGGGCACACAAACAATCATGCCCAGCTGAATGTGGTCAGTGCGCCCGGGAAGGAGCTGGGTTGTTTGCTCAGAGGAAAATCCACTGCAGACCAGTCCTGGAGAGTGGTTTTGCTTTATAAATCCCCCTGGCTCTCTCTTCCAAGACAGACCTCAGGCATTGCTCACATCTCCCACCACCAGCAACTGCAGGGCAAGCTCAGGGCCAGCCCAGCCCTGACCTGGGCTGGCTTTTTGATTAAGACACGTGTGCCGCTGGCAGGGCTTCTGCTGTCTGATCCCCACAGTGCAGCCATGGAAATGATCATTCCCTGGGCGATATTTGCTGTCACTGCCGCGGTCAGAGCGGGTTCCTGCTCAAAGGGAAGCTGTTACCTCCCCTGCCACGCCAGCGCTGGAGGCTGGGATGGATCCGATGCTCCACGTTCTGACTGTAAAAGCTGGGAGCTGTGTGGGCTGCCCGGCCGAGTGTGTGTCTGCAGAATGCTTTTCCTTCCTCGGGTATCTACTTGAAAGTGTTTAATAAAACCCCGGAGTTCCTTTTCCTCAGGACACAGCAAGTCTGTCAGGTTCAGCCACGCAGCCTTTCGTTTCACGTGGGCTCACCAGGCTGTGCACATTTAATCAGCATCCTCAGACGCCATCACGGGGGTTTTCCCCAACGCATCCTTCCTGATTTAATTGCCAGGATTGCAGCTGCCTCGTGGGAATAGCACTGCATGCAAGCAGCGAGGTGCAGTCCGCCCCGATCTTGAGTGCTCCCTCTGTGTTTCACCACAAATCGTCTTTTCTTTCCCCCTTCATCCTCCCCACTGATGTACTCAAAGCTAAAAAATCAGTGGTGTCACACAGGCCAAGGACAGCACCCACTGAATCCCACCTTGGGCATGGCTGGAGCTGTTTGTGGGGCAGGAAATTGGGGAAGGGGTAGTATCCAGTATGGCATACTTGTACTCTTAGACGTGCCTTGACGCAGGAGCTGCCCCAGGAAAGGGAGAAGAGAGGCAGGGGATGGACTCTGGTTAGCCCATCCCATCCCCTTCCTCGCTCCTCCCCTTCCCAGGGCTGGACGAGGCGCCACACGGGGTCCGCTCGGGCCTGCAGGCTTCTCCAAACCGCTTCTTCCTACTGCATCACGAAACCCACCCATCCACCCACCCACCCACCCATCACAGTTGTCTTTGTGGCCAGCGTCACCCCCAGTCCTGTCAGCTTGCGAACATCGCCCTTCCACATCCACCCACCCGAAAGCAGATCGAGAAGATGCTCCAAAACCAACAGACCAAATGAGTGAGGAATCTGTGGCTGGAGACCCCAGTCTGGCAATGAACTCACGGAGCAGAGCACACACAGCCTGTAGTTTGTGCTTTTTTTGTGGAAAAGCCAAGTTCTGCTCAGAGTTTCCTTGTGCCAAAGCAGGAGTGGGTCAGCAGGGGAGTGGTGAAGCATCAGAGCCTGGAATGGGGAAGGAACATACACACAGAGGAGATTAATTATATCAACAGCAAAAATAGTTGCTATTTTAAGGTTAATGCTTGAGTGATCTGACTCAGTGAGAAAAAGAGCCAAAGGAATTATTGGCATCAGCTCTGGCTGCTCCCCCAGACAAGCCATGGTCACCGCTGGCACAGAGAGCTACCAAAATAGCTGCTTTTCTAGAGGATTTGAAGAAAATGCCATTAGAGTGAGTTCAACATCCTGGTGCAGCAACCACAAGCACAGGAATGCATCAGCTCATCCTGGGGACACCCTCGGCTTCCCAGGCATCAGCAGCATCTCAGATTACAACCATTTTACATCGTATGAGCTCAAGACTGCGAGCAGTGTTCAGCTGGACTCCATAGCTTTCAGTTCACCAACCAGGGTGTTCCTGAAGCTCTTTTGAGCTTGACAGGATGCGAGTGAGCTGCTCTTGCTCTGCCCCTGGTATCACTGCAGGTCACAGCAAGCACCCAATGCTGGCATTTACCAGCTGCTTTGATAGCTGAGCTATATATGACAAAATAAGAAAGTCCTCAAAAAAAAAAAAATCGAGATTTATAACCCAAAACACTCCAAAACTCGGATTCCAACAGCTCTACTGGATACCACTGCCATAAATTAATTTCTATTACACAGCATTTTAATGCCAATACATCACACGGCTTCAGAGAAACGCAACAGACACAAAACACACCAGATTTTTGGGTAAGTGGCAGCAGGAATGGTGCCCTGCAGGCTCTTTCCCCAGGAAATGGAAGTGTAGATATTGAAATGATGGCCAAATGCAGCGGAAGGTCTGGAAATCACAACTGTGCCAAGGCTGCACGTACAGCTGTCGCTCGAGACTGACACGCAGCCGGCGCGCTGAGCTTTACAATTTGCTACGCTATTAATTTCTCTGTTAAATTCTAGTTTATTTTTTAAAGCCTGTATTCTCTTTACAGCCTCTGGGGCTGTAATTGTTATGCTAATGCAGGAACCCGGGAAGGGTGGCTGTGGTGAACTCATCAGCTGTTCTCTCGTTCCCTGCAGTTTGCAGGCAGCCCTGGGCTGAGACAAAGCCAAGCAGGAAGAGGTTTTGTGGATCTTCCTTCATGGCACATCACAAATCCCGGCTGGCGAGTGGGAAATCACCCTTGTTTTGCTCCTGCCATCCTCGTCCTGCAGAGCTCAGCCCAGCCACCTTGAGCCAAGGCTTGATTCCAGACAGACTGAAAATAAAAGGCTCCTCGTAAGGACAACCAAGGAGTGCTGTGCCCTTTGTCTGGGTGAGATAAGATCACAGCCACAGAGGCAGCAGCAGCGTTTTGCAGCAAAGACTCCCGGCAGCATTCATGGGCACCCTCAGGGCTGGGAGAGGAGCTGGAGAAGCTGTTCTCCACATTGTTCTCCACACACGGTGCAGGTGACTTCAGCACTGCTCACCAGGTCTGCTGCCAAGCTTCAGCAGGGGTTTTTAACAACAAACCCCACATCTGTGAGACAAGTGTCCTTAACCTGAAAGACTGAGGTTTGGAGCAGAACAAAGCTTTTAAATATATATATATATATTTGTAGGAACATTCAAAGTAAGGAAGTCATGTGGCTTGGAGCTCTTTTGTGATCCTGCCCAGATGTTTGCTACAAAGGCAGCTCAGTGTCTGTTCCGTGCTGAGCTCTGAGCATGCAGAGGGCACAGGGAATGGGGAGGGGTGGTGGGTTTCACACCATAAACCACACAGAAATCAGCCTCTTGATTACTCATGAATCCTACATTGGTTCCTCAGACCCTCAGTGCCCAGGGTCTGTCTGCTGAGGACATGAGGAGGCTGGGGCTGGTGCTGCTGACCTGCTCTGGTTTTAAGACAAGACAAAAATCTCTTGAGCAAGCTTTGTAAGCAAACTGCAGCCAGCAGTCATGTCTGCCCACCCAAATCCTACCCTGCAATCGTTAAAACCAAGCCAAACAAAACCACAACAATCCCCAAAAACATTCAAACATACAAAATCGACCTGATCGACCTGTACCTATTCTTCAAATTTTGTTGCTGTTTAAGAGTTTGAATTGTTGCCTCCCTTAAGGCTGCTCTGATTCATGGCAACACTCGGGCATTGTGTGCTTGGTAAATCCCAGCAGAGATTTCCGCTCAGATTTTGCAGCAACAGTTAAAACCCTGACTGACTCAGAATACAGATTTTAGGGCACACACCAACCAGCTCCATTTCAACGTGTTCCTCCTATGGAGCAGCCAGGCTCACTCAAGGCATCTACGAGGTTTAACAGTAAAACTAAAACGACCCCCCCCAAAACCAGGAATTATGCACGCAATATACTTCCCACTGAGATAAGCAAATGGAAAACGGCTGAGACAGGCATTTCATCCAGCTCACAGCTGACGAGGGGTCATTCCCTGCAGTGTATTTAGCAATTATTTGTCCAGCCTAGTGTTGATTATCTAAAACAACACAGAACTGCCTCCATTTCTCCAGGGAGATTGTTTGCAGCCAAACTCATTGGCAAAAGGTTTCTCCTAACATCTTGCTTTCCTCTGCTTTCGTTACATTTCACCTCCCCACTTCAGCCTTCAGCCACACTAATTCCAAACCAGTTTCTGTGGGTTTCCCCCATGTAGCCATTTTGTAGAGCTACATCTTCTTGGCTCTCTTTAATCATCACTTAGTCAGGCTTACAGCTTTAATTCTTGTAATCTTCTGCCATTGCCCAATTCCTTCATCTCAGTCACTGCAGCTGTTCTTTGTAGCCCCTCCAATTTGGCTACCACCTCCTGGTATGAGATCCATCCCAAAATGAACAAGTTTGGCTTTTCCTGGGAGAGACAGATCAATACCTTCACAGCTGTGCTGGGTGGATGATTCCTTCCAGCTTCACAGAGCTCCTGCAGAACAAAGATCCTGAGCAGTTCAGGGAAGAGGCAGCTTGAGCACTGACAGTGACTCTTCCACACCCACAGCAGGCAGTGGGTGCATTCTCAGGGAGAAACTGGCAAAGGGATTTGGGGGGCTATTTTGCCACCTTATCAAAATGACTCAGGACTGAAGGTACATGGAAGATCTGCACCCCAGAACAATGTCCTCAGGGACTAAAACCCCCCAAACTTATTACTTACACTTATTTACACTTATTACTGCACTTACAGGTGACCCATGTTTTAACTGCTCCTTTCATTGAGGATGCTCTTGATAAGCTCAGCACAATCATCCCAAGAGGAAGCAGTAAAACGAATTTCACACCGTCCCTTCTATTTTAATCCTCACCTATTCCATCTGTCACTCCTGTAACAACCTCCCCTCACATGCCTGTTTATTTTTTTTTTTTCAGGAATACAAGAGCCATCTCATGTACTGTGTCTCAGGCACCTCACAGAAAACATCTGAGAAGAGCCACAACAAAGCACTGTCATCCCCAATTACCATTTTCCATGGATGAGAGGGGAGAAAAGGAATGGATGGCATGCATTTTTTACTACTTAAGACAGAAGAAAGCCCTTGTTTCCTAAGCAAGGGCCCCAATATCAGGATCAGCTGTGCCAATACAAGCTGTGTTATTACCTCTGCTGTACAAAGCAATTTGGTTTTTATTGACCACTCGCTATACAGGGCACTACAACACTCTCCCCTCATTAAAACCTGTCAGTCAGAAGGCAAAGGAAGGCAAAAGCAGATTTAAGGAGAAGGGAGCTCTTTGCAGTCATGAAGATAACCTTGCTTGAGCAAAAGCATTGACAGCAGGCAGCCAGGACTGCAATGAGGAGCTGCAAAAGATCAGACAGCTGGGAATTTCACATACTGGAAGAAAAACCTTAGTGCAGGTAGAACAATTTACCTCCCCTGGGCAGGAAAATGCCTACAAAATTACATCCAAACACAGAACACTGAAAAAAGCTTTGTTAGCTCTGGTTTTGTTCCTTCTGCTCCCTGTGTAAGTCTGCCAGATGACCTCTGCTTGCAATAGAACTCCAATACTGGGAGCTCTTCTTTGTGTCTCCTTGGAGAAGATGGTCAGAAATCATTTTTTCCACTGATAACTTCATTTGGTCTCCTTCTCAAGTGAGTGTTCCCACAATTTAATCCCACCTTACCCACTCCACCCCTAACATTTCACCTTTCCTTATGGCTGAGAGATGTTTTGGCTCAGTGCAGGCAACTCTGGGGATAAATCTCAGAGCTGCTGTCATGGAATGCTAAGGGGGAATGTTTTAAGGCTAAAAACACAACAGACAGAATATGCAGAGGATGTTCAGTTTGAAGAAACCTGCATTAAAGAGATATAGGCCACTCCAGTGCAACAACCAGTGGCCACCTGCATCAGGAAAGTTTGTTCTAACCTACAGTGGGGTATTAGGAAATCCAAATTCCAAGTACTTTTTATAGTTTAGCTCCCTGGTAAAACACCACCCACCCAGAGGCTTGAGGCAACACAGAACTGGCTGCTTGGGAGGTGCAGGGTAGAGAAGACAGGCTATTTCTGGCATTACCCCTCTGTGGTAGGATGAGAACCATAGGCTGAACTGTAAGAAACATCTTGAAGACTTGAATTTCGTGCTGAAGGACATATGCTTTTGAGGGATGGGGGATTATCAGGAAGAACACTTCACAGGAATGCTGTGCCCTCCTCATCCCTGCCAACCCAACCAGTTTGCAGAATTGAAATGCAGGTTAGATCCTGACACCTCAGGAAGAGCAGGACAACTACAGATGTCCCAAATCACTGTCAGTCTAACCTAAAATAGGTGAAGCACTTGTCCCTCTGAGATAGAGTGGCCAGATCCAACAAAAATATTACTTAAAAAGTAAGTTTCTATCCTTAATTTGTATCTGGGCACCAAGATTCAGAGCACAAGCTCCTTGTCTGCCCTTGCCTGGCCAGCTGACACCAGAGAAACACAGACACCACAGGGCTGGAGAGCAGCAACAAGTCCAAATGCTCCTGCATTCCTGTCTGTCTGAGACTGCAGGAGACACAGGGCTAGGAGAAACACTTCTGTTCAAGACAGTCCACAAACTACGGCCTAAGTTCAGCTTACAAACCTAAAAGAGCAGCTGGGCATGTGTACAGGCACTGCTCCAGTATCTGGAGCTCAAGAAAAGGCACCTCAGTGAACCTCACTGGGTCACTGACATGAAAGCTTTTCCCTTCAAAAGACGTTTTCCACACAGGTTTTGTGATTTGTCCCTGTATCCATGATGCAGATGTTGATGGGAAGTTGAGCACAGGGAAATGCAGACTTTGGGATCAATGGGTCAGCTTGGCTGCTGGCAGTTCAGGAGGAGAAAATGAGATGCATTAAAAACTTCTTTCTGGTCAATCTTTATTTTACACATTTGCATCACAGCAGGGAAACCAAGTTACACAAACTGTCCTGACTTGTCTCTACCTTGCTTCTCTTCAAATACTGTTTGCTGTTCTTTTAATAAAGTTTAAAAAAATACTGAAAAAAACCCCATTTTTACATCTGAACAGGAACTGAAGAATAGGATATTTACAGGTCACCAAAACCCCAAGAAGTGGACCTTGCTGTACACAGAGAAATCTTTTTTAGTTCTTCTGGAGGTCATTTACTAAATGAATTTAAAGCTACATTGTACGAGGTGCCCTAAAGCTGCTTAATGACACAAGAGGATCTAGAATTAATTATTAATAGTTCCTAAAGGGCAAGGGAAGCTATTTAGACCCATACCCTGTTTTAACAGAGCAGGTACAGCTCCACTGGCTACAGGATGAAGTGCTTCTGATGATGTGGAGGTCAGACTCTGGTACACAGAGGGCAGAACACTGAGTGGAATCCCACAGGGAAATATTTATTAAGAATTGTCCTTTCTAGAGGATTGCTGCAGTCAAAACATAAATGGGTTCTTGAGCCAGTCAGCTTACAAGGAGTGACTCTTCTCAGCCACCTTCTTCCTACACCACTCAACACCTGAGTATGGGTATTTTCCTACATGCTGTTCCAGCCACTTGGGAGCACAGGTCATATGCAGTTCTCACTGGATCATTGCTATATCCAGGCAAGAAACTACTAAGTGAAAATGCACAGCTTCCCAATACTGCTAAGGAAAAGTGATTAATCAGCCCAAGCCAGTGTTGTGTTCAGCAGCTACAAAAAAGAAGCCAAATTAATTCAATTTAGAACAAGTGTCTCTGGGCAAAACCACCTCAGCTCTCATGAAACATTGAGGCTACTGACGTTATACACAAGGCCAGTTTCAGTGTGAGTCCCACTATGTCCAAACCCCACTGCACCTCCCACTCCTCCCAAACCTCACAGCTCCTCACTCTTTGTACACAGGTGGAGAAATGGGGACGTGCTCTATGAGCAAAGTAGAGATCAGAACACAGGATCTATAAAACATCCTTAAAGTGACAGCAATCTGTTAGCTGGCATGACAGGTCAAATTGAAGGAGACAAACCAAGTAGGCTAAAGGAAAAAAGATTTCCTTCCCTCTCCTTAATAGCTAGGGAACTCCAGTTCTCTACTCTCAACAGAGCCTACAATTCCCAGTATTTGCTTCAAATTGAGCAGTTTTCAAATAAACAACAGAATCCCCTCCCTTCTCATCAATTTGATTGTCAGTAGCTTGACTGCTTTTCTCTAAGAGGAACACACAGTAAGGAAAAAAGACTTAACACTAAAAATCTTCCATGGGACTTCCACCAGATGTGCACACTGGAGTGATCAGGACATGCCCTTTCATGGCCAGAAGGAATGTTACAGTGCTCAAGGATACATGGTGGATGCACACTCATGCCAGAGAGAGTCCACTTAGCTTAGAAAAAAAATACATCTTCCACAATATGAGCTCCAGACAAAACGCTGCAATGCAGCAAATTTTTACAACATGCTCTCCCAGGGTATGCCAGCATGGAAATCCAGGAACAGGGCACTCAGCTGGAGGGAAACACTGAACAATGCACTGCACACATCACGACAGCCGAGTTAGACAACAACATGAAAGAGCTTCTTAACAGGACAGCATGTGGCTTCTTCAGCTCAAACTGCTCCACTCTGAGCAGGCAGCAGCAGTGTTCCAGATGACCCCATTATGTCTTGCTTTCTTTTAGTACATCTCTTGATGAACCATCAAGGAAAACATTTTCCAGCCCGAAGAATGCAAGAGTCTGGCAGTTGCAGTGCAAGGAGGCTTTCTCTGGAAGACAGCCTGCTGAGCAGCCATGGCAGGAAGGAGGAGTGCAGCAGTGGCATGTGCATGTCAGCATCCACAGGGATTTATTGGGGCATAACCTGCATTACAAGTGAAGACTGAACCAATCTCATTTTTGTCTGCAGAGGGGACCGAGTGCTCCACTGCAGCAGCCTATGGGAAAACATTCAAACCATTTATTCCCATTGCACCAGACCTGCTGTTCCAGGACTCCTGTCACTCTGCTGCTGGGTACTGTTGGTGATTGCTTCAGCTCTTCTCACTTCAGTCAAAGCAGTGACAGGGAAGTAAAGCTGCATATCCCTAAAGGATCTGTAACCCACAACAGCTCCTCTGCTCCCCTCCCCGCGAGAGGCAGAGCTTCCTACCAGATAAGCAGCCATCAGCACGTGAAAGGCAAGCACTGATGATCCTGCCTGGGAAGCTCCAAGATGCTGCACTCCACCAGCCCTGGAGTCATGCAATGCCAGTCATGCAGCTGTGGTTTTGCCTGGGAAGGAGGGGAGGGAGTAGTCCTGTCTTTGATGCTTTGCATTGCAGCACTCGCTGTGCTGGAGAGAAGCAGAGCTGCAGCCATCCCCTCCACCCTCCAACATCCCAGCTGCCACATCCATCCAGACAGACTTTTTGTCCTGCTCCAGGGAACTGCACCAGAGAAAATTCATTTTGGAAATGGCCGCAATAAGAATCTTTTGGTTTTTGACTTGCCAGTGACTTTGATTTTTCTTTCTAATGCTCAGGTCTGACCATTTCCTGCTGCTTGGCATCCTGTGTAAAGCACCAGCTGAAGCTGCTTGTAGAGCTGACGGCTGAAGCTTGGGCTGAACCTGGAAAAAGTTCTTGTAAAAAAAAAAAAAAAAAAAGACTTCCAGAATACTGCTGTGGCTTTCCATGCAAAGACAAAAAGAAATGACCCATTTTTTTGGCCTTTGATTGGTGAGCCAGGGACTTGGCAGATAAACCTACACCATATGCAACTTTAGCAAAAGAAGTCCATATTAAAAAAAAAAAAAGAGAGAAACCTGAGACTAAGGTAACAGCACTTGCCAAATTGTCAGCTCCACTGATCCTGAGGTATGGAATAGGCAGCTGTTGGGAACCAGCTCAGCACTCTCTGGAATCACAGCAGAGCCCTTGTGGTTCTGGGTGAAATGTCACACCCGAGACAATTTCACATCTCATTCACAAAAGGAATTCACAGGCTCTACAATAGAATTGTCCAGATGCACTTTGTTCCTGACAGCGTATCCTTATCCCTTACATACCTCAGTGCCAACACACTTCAAGTCTTCTGTGGGCTTCTCTGAACAAACTTTACAGCCTGTTTGAGCAGCCCTTTGGATGCAGGGAGTGACACTTCCCAGGGAGAGAGGAAATGCAGAGGAACAGGATGAGTTTTTCAGGTATTGCATTTAAGTGTATGATGAGCTGGGACTCTGTCTGTGTTTATGGTCTAATTTCTCACACTTCAGCTAAATATGCAGAAGGTTTCTTCCTACAGAAAGCCTAAAAGGCCCATAGGTCACCAAACAGCCTTTCCAGTGGTATAGGGATCTCTTCCCACTAAAACTGTCTCACTGCAAGGCAATGACAGCAAAGACAAACTATCACTGCTGTGATTACTGTGAAGTTACAGCTGAGGAGGGGAACAGAAGAGGGCTCTGTAGCTGGAGACAAATACTCTTCTTCTTGTGGTTTATCTGAAGAGAAAGCAGTTCCAGGTATCAAAGCAGGTAGATTTGTTTCTACCATCTCCATGGTGGATAGAACCAACACCTGGGAAAAGAAGTGGCAATAGGGGAAAGCAATGCTGCTCCTCAAACAGCAAGTCTTGGTACAGACAGCTCACCAAGAACTCCAAAATCCCTGCTAAGGAATGAGGAAGTGGTTCAAGATTCCAGAGGAAATCCTCCTTCTCAGCTTGAAGAATAAAATAACCTAATGTCCAATAGTCTCTAATCAGTTGTGCCCCAGAAATGTGGTCCCTCAAATAACAATTCCTGAATGAGTTTGTAAGCGATGCTGGCACATCCAGAGCTCTGATGATGCCTCTCCCTGGACCCTGGCAGAAGCCCTTGGCTCAACAGCACCACATGTCAATGCCTCTGCATGAGTACTAAGGCTTCAGTGGGTCAGTGACTTATAGTTGATTTATTTTTGTTAAAGCTAATCCTCAATTCCACCAGTGAGCCACTTCCATGCTCCCCTAAATGAACACCCATTCTCACTACTACAGCCCTGGACACCAACTGCCCTATTGACAATCCCAGGGACTACAGAGAAAACACACTTGGCATTTTGGAATGTGTCTGTAAAGACTCCACTGCAAGTCTGCAGCTAACAGTCAAGGATTCCATATTCCCCTGTTTCAAGGTTCTAGTCATAATCTTCTCCTCTCCTGACAAAAAACCCCCAACATTTAGGACTGGGACTTACAGTTGCCTGTTTTTGGTGGCAATACTGCTTTGACCAGTTCAGCTCATCCCAAAGAGCAGTGTCATTTATCCTACACAGCCAGAGAGGTACAAGTAGCCATCCAGAGAGACCCAGTAACTCAGGGTAACTGAACCAGAGATTTATGCTGCAGTAAAATGGCTAGACAGATTTCCACTGGAGAGCCTGGTACTGTTTATACTGTGCCAGAAAGGAGTGACTTTTGAAATACCTTGAAAATATTTTATGAAGCGAACCAAAGTGCTCTGGGTCACAGCTTGAAAGTAAACATTTAGGCAGACCCCTAAAAAGCAAGCATCAGTCTTATACCTCTTGTGTATTTCTTGTCAGGTGGGGCTGAGTCAAGAGCAACTTCATGAACAGTAGAGAATGTATACAAATGCTTATTGCACTATGGGCTTAGTGCTTTAATGGAGAACAGTCACTCATTTCCTATATAGCAACACATCTGAAAACCTGACACATTCAGGCATTCAGGTGGACACCTGCAGGGATAAGACAAGAAGATACTTATCACCTTTCACACTTGCACAAGCAGTTGCAGAAGTCATCTGATCCAATACCCGTTCAGCCTCTCAAATAATTGCAGTTGTTCCTACCCATTTGTTTTGCAATGTTTTGTCCAAGCCAAAAGGACAGTTTATAAAAAGAAAAAAAATACTTACATGTCTTTATCTTCTTTTCCCACCTTCTGACAGGCTTTGCAAGTCCCAGCATTCATGTTACATAGCAAGTGTGTGTGTGTGTGTATATATATGAGCATTATATAAAATATATTCTTTACATACACAATGAAGATCCCTCTTCACATTAGTATTACACATTCTGAAGAACGCAACAATTCAGAATAAAGAACCGATCCAGAAAGGGGGGGAAAGAAAAAAAAGCTACCCAAAATCCCTAGGAAAGCTTCACACTCCTTGCAGGTACCAGGAGGTCCCAGTTTCTTATGATCAAAGGAATAGTTATATTTCTGCACTGCATTGCTCTCCCTAGATACACCCCACTCTGCAGTTTCAGTGGTGGAGAGTGCAAATTGCTCCCTTTCCACTGAGAGTAATATTAATAAATTAAAAAAGTTTCTCTGAAAGTGCTGCCTTAGTCCAGTCCATCATGCCGTGCTTTCCCATTCGCCCTGAGGCTCTGCTGAACCATTCACCACTTTCTTGACTTTCTTCATGCCCTCCATTACTCCTGAAGTTGTCACCCTAGAAGAGAAGGGAGAAGCATCAGACATCAGACCTTGAAATGTAAAATTCATTTCAGCAACAGCTCCCACCCATCAAAAAACACTTCTCCCATCTCTTTACCCACACTAAGCAGTTCCTGTGTTTGATCTCTTATATCACCTTGACACAACACAGATGGGTGTTGGAAGCACAGCCCCTGTCCTTGTGCACCTCAAGGCCCTTCCCATCTATCATTACACTAAAGCAGCAAGTAACATTGGCTCACAATGCAAGAAACGTAACATGAGTGGTAAAACAGTTAAACCAGGTGTTCATTTGCTAAATTTGAGCAATTCACTTAAAAACTCCCTTTTACTATGCAGCTGACCAGCCTTATTTCTGTGACTTTCTTCTGCATTTTAATAGGTACAACATATTACACAAACACACATGCAGTGGACAGTGCCCCAAATGAACCTTATTAGCTCAATGCACACCAGCTCCTCTTAATAGCAAAGTGAGCAGCAACAAAACAGAAGTGAGGAGTCTTCCTTTTTATACCATCCAAGTCTGAATTTGTCACAGCAATCTGACCACTGAACTACAAAGCCTCACAATACCATTCAACATTAGGTAAACTGAACTATTTATCCAGGCAGAACAGCTCCATTCCTCTTGGAACTGCCTCAGCTCTCCAACAGCTCTTCAGCTCAGCAGCTTTTCTCTGCTGCTACACAAAACAGGCAATTTGGATGCACAACACATTTCCTTTATTCTTTTGCACAGTGTGATTCTCATTCCATACAGGTATTTTTTTCCCCCCCAAGTGTTCTACAAAGGTTATTTTGGATGCTGAAGGTAAGAGTGCCAATAGCTCAATGCATTCCCAAGGGATGCCTGGAAGCACACACAGACCTGTCCTGTTCAAAGCTGCCCCTGTTGGTCTGTGAGTGCTTTCACCTGCTGTTTACCATGTCAGAGTGCTTTTTTTGATCAGAGCTGCTAACAACATCTCCACAGCATCACCCCAAGAGAAGTCATCTTCAGATAACATTCTTCTTCCCTTAGTTCCACGTTAGATCCCAGCTTCTGTTCATGTATTGTAAAAATAATTTACTCAGTCTGCTGTGTTTAGTGATATTCCAGCATTGGCCAAACTGGGATCATCAGTGGTTCAGACTTTACACTGGGCCTAGATGAGCTTGGGCTTAATAGGAAAGCTATCTTGTAATCCTACAAGAGTATAGATCAAATAACTTTTCTCCCTACTAAAATAAAAAGAGAAGAATACTGAGAAAAGTAAGTAGGTTGCTTAAAGGAGAAAGATGGAATTAGTAAGCAAACATTTTCTAGAAGAGGTCAAACTAATCAGTACAGAAACATGTAGATCTTTCAAGTTCTCCTGGTTGACCAACATTTCCCACAGTCATACAGGAAAAAAATGTGGAGAAACACAAGCTAGACAAAACCAAAGTAGATGGATAACTAACTGGAAAAGTATGCATTGAGATGTACTTAATGGTTTCCTGTCAAAAATGTAAGAACTCTGAGTGTGGTTCCAGAGAGGTTTGTCCTGGGTTCACTTTTACTCAGTATTTTCAGTAATTGCCTGGGTAATGGAATAGAGAATCTGCTTATTAAATCTGCACAAGACACTATGAGCTACATATTGGAGAACAAGACTAGAATGCAGAAAGATTCTGGCAAATTGAAGTAATAGTCTGAAAAGTACAGGAGGATGCAACAAGACAGCTACCGAGTTTACTCTTCAGAAATAATCAACTTCGTAATTACAGAATGAAGAGCTAAGTGTCCATTCCTCAGGGAGGAGCTGAAGATTCCATGAACTACAAACCAGAAATGAGCATCTCACACAGCAATGCAGCAGCAGGCACACTGGGATATATAAAGAGGTGTTTTACACATACATGACACCAAAGTAGTCCCAACACTTGACTCCCAGCTGGGAAGATCCCAGCTGGCACACGGCCTAGACTCCAGCACTGCTCTCTAATGCCATTGGAGAGCCACTGCACACCAAAGTGGTGACAGAAGTCATGAGAGGGAATGATCCACTGCCCATGGTTATGGGACAGTTGCAGACTGAAAGTGCAGGCAGATCAAGTTACATCCTTTGCTACCAGAGAGGCCATTTACTGTGTCCTCTCTCAGCAACAGCAAATAACTGGGAGAGATTTCTGTGTGGATTCTCCAGCAGGGAAGGTTAAAGCCCATCAGAAGAGCTGAAGAGACTGCTCTTGTCTCGTGACACGTGTGTGAAGTAGCTCTCAAGTCCCTCCTTTTCTCAGATTGTTCTGGTACAACAAAAAAATCACTCTCAAAATCACTCCAGCCATCACATTTTAGTGCCCAATAAAATAAGGGTAGCAGCACTAAGACCAAGCACACTGCAATCCTCATTATTGTCCTCTGAACAATCTCAGCACTTCAGCTCTGACCTGCAATACAGCAGGGAAATGTTCCTCACCTGCAGTCTGCTGCACTGCATTTCCAGCCAACAAATCAGCAGCAGTTAAAATGCAACAAATCCTTCTCACTAAACCATCCCTCTCCAGAGAGCATTTCTGTGCCTGCCAGAGGAATATCCATCACAAATGAGGAAGAGAAGGAGCTCCCCAAGCACTCCATCACACAGTGGTGTGTGCTGCAGAGATTTCATGCGGTTTCTTTTTCTCCTGCATTTTATCCAAGGCATCAAGGAACGGCTAAACATTGAGAAGTATCTCCATCTCTCCACAGTGGTGGATCTCAGCTGTCTTTTCTCCTGTTTATTTGTTTTTAGTCCAACAAGAAACACTGCAACACTGGCAGCAGCCAGCCCTTACAAGCTATTACAAACTGGAGTGAAAACTGATCAGCCATAGAACAAAAAAGCTGATCTCTGCAAGGGAAAGATGTGTAAGGTGAAGAAAATCACTGCTAATGGAGAGCCCCATGAATCAGTCTGCCATGAAGCACAACCTGAGAGAAAGCAGAGAAAAGCAACCAAGCAGGACATCAAATCTCAGCACAGAATAAGCTGCCTCATGACACAGAGAGAAACTCCAGACCCCGAAGCATAAGCAAAGATCAGCGTTACCACAACAGTTCTGTGTTGAGGCTGTTTTGGGTGGAGAAGCAAAGTCTCCACACACTAAGATGGATTTACCAACTTGAGAACAAAACCATTAATGGTTTCTTCTCCTGCAATTCCTCCTCCAGTAGAAATATCTTAACCTCCTATGCATGTATGAACTTCATTCTCAACCAAGATGTGTAAAACAGCATTTTGATATCCAGCATCTAAAGCCAACTTATGGAGTTAGTGAAATTTAAAACAAACAAACAAAAAAAACCCAACCAAAAATTCTTCCTTTCCCCTTCCTCACCTCCACTCATCTACTGTACTGTTTGTATTTTTGTGTTCATGCCCCAGAAATGGCATTAGGCCTGGAAGCCTGACAGCTTTCTGCCAAGTGTGGCTGCACCTTTTCAAGCAGGGAACTTTAATCTAACAAACTGTCAGTGACGAGCCCACGTACTGACAGAACTCAAGAGGCTGCCCAGCACAGAATATACAGAAAACCACTTTGCTGATGATGAATGGCTATTGAACCTGCTTGAAAAAGGACAGACAGGTCCTTAGCTCATCTTTAGTCACACTCTCCTCCCCTCCAAGACAACTTCTGTTGAGCCTGGAATAACTGAAGAATCCACAGACCTTGCAGGAATCTCTTTCTCCAAGCTCAAGTTACCTTTGGTATTCTTGATTTGTATTTTATTCTTGAGAGTTACAAGAACTTATACAAAGAGAGGATTTGTGCCTTGTGTTGCCTCTGTCACAGACATCTAATTTGCAGATTTTTCTTGAAACTTTGCAGATTGCCAGTGTCCTTAACAATATTTACATTTACTGCCAGACCGAGCTTTGTATCATCTGCAATGCATGAAAACAGACATGAGCTAGAGCTGCACTTAAAATGTCCTATTTTTTTTCATGGAAGACAAGCAAGCCTCAAAAAGAGGTTTGATAACCTCACAGCTTCCCCCTCTGTTGGCTCAGAGAAATTTTGAGTCTAAACGAACTGAATACTTCTGTTTTAGAGAACCTGATTTTAAACAAAAATCCTGAGAGACGAAAATAACCATAAAACTGACATAGGAGAGCACCATGAAGCTTGCAGGTTTTTAGTTTCTGCCATAGCCTGTGAAGACAAGTGGGTATTTATCACATGAAAGACAAAACACTCATGCAGTGGTTAGTCAGGACACTGTCAGGCACTTAGTCACCTGCTCAAATAAACCCAGATATTTTTTTCCTCGCACAGAAACAACATTTAATATTTATAAACACAAAAACAGGACCAGCAAGACCAAATCAGTAAGAAATTTAACACACTTCCATTGCAGAGCTTCACCTGCCACAGAACGTGTATAAACTCTGTTTTTCAAGTATCTACAAACTTAACCTTCCTGGTGGGGTTGGGGAAGGGAGAACCAGACACAGATTATACCCTGCCAAGTGCCCAAATGGAATAAAGCTTCTGGTGAATCAGATCAGAAAAATTCAAGCAAGGCTAAGGGGAACAACCCACGAGGCACAACAATGGAAATTCCCAAGGCAAAGAACAAAATGCCTTACTAGGAAAAAGCTCACAAGGAATTCTAACCCTTGAGTTTTTAGCAATGTCTATCTCATGATGAGATGTAAATCACTGAATTAGTTCATTAAACTTTCTCCAGCTCATTTCTGGCAGATTCTCCTAAATTTAGCAACTTCTCAATTGACTAAAATCACTCTATTTGAAAGGTGTCCTATTATTAGTCCTAGCAAAACCCCCACAAGCAAAAATTCATTAAGCACATAATGCAAAGTTGAAATTCGTTCTAACAGGCAAAGAGGAAAAAAGCTTTGTTTTGGTACAATCACAAATCTTGCCAGTTCAGACAGTGACTTCCTGATGTGAATGCTTTTTTACCAAACAGCTTCCAAACTGAGACCAGATTCTTATATAAACCATTTAAACACATGTAAGTGATAGTGATTTTAAGGTCACTACCCACTAGTTGGATTCTGCATGCAAAAATGACAGATTTTCTAGACCCACAGCAAAAATAGCTAAGCATTAAAAAGATCTTTGTTACTAGCCATATTTCTGAGAAGTTAAACTCCTTACATGACATTTCAGTCTGGATTCTATGATCCAAACCTCCTTGTAGCAGTTTTCCAATAAGACTCCTTTCTTTCTGAGCTATGACAGCAACTGTAATAAAAACAGTGTTGATTTATTTCACCCAGGTAAAGGAGATTTGCCAAACTGGAAAAAACTCTTAGGACCAGGCTTCTGAGCCTGTACATGAATTGCAATTATGCATCAAATGTATAACTACCAAAGGATTAGGTTAACTCTGCTCCTATTAAGGCAGCAGACTGGGGCACCTAAAGCTGTATCCAACACTCCTGGCAGGCTGAATTTTTTAGGGTATTTTTAATTAAACATTGAAAAATGCCACTCATTTTTTAAGTCCTCAGAAAACCACTGCAAAGAAAATGACAGGGACTTAGGCTGAGCCCTGCTATATATTTTTTCCAGACTAGCTCAGGTCCTGAAGCATTTGTGGTGCCTCATGGTTTAGAAGCAGGGAATAAACCAGGGAAGAGTAGAGATAAAAATCCATCTCCTTGGCTTGGTGTTGCTTAAAATAAATTTTTGCAAAGCTATATGCTGAACACCAAGGCAGAAGGGACTTCACACCCTGTTCATTTATTTATTATTATATTTATGCATTTACTATTATTTATGTTCTGCTAGGTCATTTTTGTTGCTCACTTGGTTTTTTTTAAATATGAAGCATTAATGATGAACTGTAAAATTCACTCATGTTCCATGATCTAAATTAAACTTAGAAGCTTTCTTACTTGATATTTTCATGGGCATCTTTTTGCCCCATGAAAAGCTTTACCAGCTTATTCCACACTACTGCAATATCCAGGTCAGAGGCTCCTATGCACACCACAAAAATCTCTTTACACACACCAAAACAGACACCTCATCTTTAAACATGGGCAGATCCTCATCTTTGTCAAAGAAGGATTTAGAGAGATTGAAGTAAACTGGTTTTAAACACTACTTTTCTCAAATCAAGTGAAGAGGTGAATAGAAGGGGAGAGGGGTTCTTACACAGCTTCCATCTCCAAGTCATCCTCATCATCTTGAGAGAGCTGTAGGTAAGGGTTGTCTGATGCTGGACGGAACTTGTACCCAGTAAGGACAAAGAACACGAGCGTGGCCATTTCATCCAGGAGCTGCAAGTGAAAACACGAGACTCAAGTTCAGCCCTGCAATGCTCTGTGGTCACAAAACATTGCTCCTCATTCACAAGGTTCAAGGTTTAATGGCCAAGAGGCCTGGGCCACAGCAGAAATAAAGTAATTCCTGTCTGGTTGTCATTAATCCCAGGCTAAAGGCTGCCAAATCCTTTGTTCTTTCCATTTGCCCTGTCAGTTTAAATACAGTTACAGTTCTATCCATCACTCCAGAGCTTTTAAAGTACTATGACAAGATTTGGCTTTTAAATGGGTGGGGGGGAAAATCATCCCTACATTGCTTGATACTTTCAACAGTTAATGTATTCCAAGGACTCCCTGCACAGCTACTTGGATCATATGTTAAGAAACCAAGTATTTAGAAGTCCATAGGCAAAAGAAGCCTGTAGATGGAAGAGCAAAAGCCTATTTCCCTGGCTCCCTCAGGCTTCAACTACATAGAGCAAACCTGATTAATTTTTTTCTCCTTTGTATGTTCTTGATTAATTTCCTTCAGACATTTTAAAATTGAAAGACTGAAAATCAATAATGCAATTACTTTCAGACATCTCATGTATAATCCAGCAGCCTTGCTGGACAAACATAAAACTAAGAATATATTCTTTCACCATAAGCACATCAGTGATAGAAATCAAGAGGAGGCAGGGTGCAGTGCTGTGCTTTGAGATGTTTTACTATAACATGAGGAACATTTTATAGAATTTTGTTGTGCAGTTATATTTAAAGAATAATAGAGAAAAACATCAAGGAATGGATGTATTTTCCTTTGCTGGCAAATACCTGGTACAGCCATTTCCACTGGAATGGAACAGCAATCTTTATGAGAATTGCAATGATCCGTGTGAAGTAAATGTAACACACAATCTGGGAAGGAAAAGGAGAAAGCATGAGAACAATAGCACCATCCTTACAGAACCTTCTTACCCCAGAGAAGTAGCTCAAGCAATTCCCAGACAGCTCGTTATGTCAGACTAGCCTTATTAGGCTCCTCAATAAACATGGAAGATATAGGCTGAGGGCTCTACTTCTTGTTGAACATCCAATAACTCAAGCTATTGGTAACATACTCAAGTTACAGCAGGAAATGCTTTAAGTATTATGATTTCATAGAATTTCAAGAATCACAATTGTAATTTATTACTGTTGCCACTTAGAAGAGCCTGAAATGAGGCCATTGGAAATCATTAAGAAGCCTGTGTTCTCCTGGGAAACATACTCATGGCTCCCACTGACTTAATCAGGGACTGCACACATGCATCTCCAGGCACCATTTGGTCCCAAGTTTAATTTTTAGCAAGTTTACAGTACGTTATTCAAGCCCATCAATTCAACTGGCAGCTCAAGCTGTCTCCAGAGGAAATCAGGAAGCATTACAAATAGCTAGGATTTAAAGAGAGACAGAAGGATATAACTATTAGGAGAAAAAAGGAAGTTGCTTTTAGGACCGTAAGCCAGTTGGCCAAGATGCCAAAGCACATCAGTGTCAAGAGCCTCTACCACATCCACCAGCTGTAGTAGCTTCCAATAAGTATTCCATCAGAAGCTTTGAACAGCTTCCAAGTTTCCCACATGCATCTGTGCAGGTGTTTTACTTACCATGACATAGTAATGTCTGAAGAGCTTCAGCTTTGCTAGGTTAATGGCAGCTATCAAGAGAACACAAAAGTCCATCAGAAAACTGTTAACATGAGAATTTCTTTTGATGCCTATCTGCAGGGTAGGCAAGTGGTCAAAACCAGGACTCAGGTAATCCCAGGACAGAAGGATTTGTACTGAGGAGTGCCAGCCTGGTATGTCCACATACAGGATAACACCCAGGCTGGGGTGAATTCACTCTTGGAAGGGAACTGGGATTGCTTTTGCACTAAATTTCATATGCACATATTCTACAATACAGAACCTTCCTCTACCTGTATACAGCCAACTACATACTGTCACCTCACTCCTGCCAGAAGGGTCACTCCATCTGACACTGCCTCCTAGAAAATTCCTCTCTTTTCTCGAGCCCTACCTGACCTGCTCTGTGCCTTCAGCTGAGCAACTCACAGATAATCACAGCTCTGGGAACCACTGCACCTTGCTGAACAGAGCACAAGCACTTTAATACCTAAGCAGGGTCCTCCATCATTTGTGGCTCAGCCACAGCTCACAAGTGAAATGGGAAATCATCCTGAGCAGTTCCCCAAGCCGTGTTTGAGTCGCAGCCGTGCGAGCCGAGGCCGCAGGCGAACCTGTGCGTATTGCACAGATCACATCAGCTGGAGCTGCACACAACATTCATGTGAACCAGCTGAGGTCAACAACAGATGGAGCAGCTGTCAGCTCTGGTCTGGGAGTCAGCTTTTAGACGTGCAGCAGGATTACAAACACAGGCCACTGATGCTTTTGTGACAACATGAGAGGCAAAGAGTCCAAGACATGTTGACAGCACACAGAGATGCAGTTTAGAGTCAATGAACACAAGCTGCCAGTTAGAAAGTACTGCCACATTCTTATTGGTATTCCCTCCAAGTCCTGATAATGCATTTATCAGATGTGGAAGTGCAATACATCGAGTTGAAGTTCACCTGCACACCCTCACAGAACTCACCCACTGGAAAGATTTATAAAAGGCTGCATATATTTGCATGTAAGGTCTTCCAGGTTCACAAGAGAGAAAAATACAGTATTTCAGATGAGGGAGAGGAGGGCTAAGAGCTCCCAAAGAAATGCTTCACCTCCTCTGACAAAAACAAAGCAGCTTTTCTTATGCAAAGGAAATGTCAAATGCACCACTGCAAATAAATTCCTGTAGGATCCCACTACAGAAACTACAGTGAAGACAGACAGCATTCTGTTATAAAACTACTTTATAATCTAGAGATCAAGTTTACCTTTCTAGTTTACCTTTAGTGTTCCAGGGGAACTACTGAAAGTTACAGACACCTTGAGCCAGACAGAAACCCTCCTCCAGCAGACACACTCTAATCAACACAAGGCATGAACTGACTGATGACCTAAAGTTAAAAGCTTTTCCTAATAGAGTTGATGAAAGATTAAAGCACGTAAATATGCATAAGTGGACTGAATTGTGAAAGAGGGAAGCAATATTGTCCTATTTAAAGGAGAGCTGCATTAAGTGTGACCATGAAGATCTTGTGACTTCCCACACACCGGTTTGCACACAGACGGATCTATTTTAAACTCAATATGTCCAACTCCAAGAAGTGCCACCAGCTGGTGCACTGACAGGCCAGGAGAATTACCAGGCTTTGTAGTTGAAGGAACACCAACTCAACAGCTGTGATTCAAACTGCCAGTCTCAGTGCTTTACAGTCAACACCAGTGAGCTGGGGAGTCATTTCTGGTGGATTCATGTACTGCAGGGGATGAAAGGACAGCAAAGCCAAAGATCTGACTGCCAAATCAAGTATCATAATTCCACCTCTCCCAGCTGATGGAGCACAGCTCAACATCTCAGCTATCCATCATGATAATCAACAGCAAAGAGTCATAAATTGGTATATTCACATGTCCAGAATGTCTGAGCATGGGAAAGAAGGGCAAGGAGAAGAAAAAAAGACAGCCACCACCAAGGAGAAAGGCTATGGAGTCACCTGTGGAAGCTGACTTGCTCTCCTCAACTGCAGCAATATTTCTCTTCACTATCAGATACGTAAGTCAGCATTAATGCATGTCTACAAAATTCTGCCAGTTTTTTTTTTAAACTACTCAAAGTTACAGGACACACTGTTCTGGAGAAAAATCTAAAAACATCATTGCTTGGCATCAGCAGCCTGTGAATTGCTTCCTCACAGGCTGAATGTACTCTAAGCAGTAATATTTGAATCTTGCTATCCTGGACACTCAAAGATCTCTGCTCACCTCAGCCTGGCAGCCCAGACAGTGACAGCAGCATTTACAAGGAGCGAGGCTCAGCCAGCAGCTGTCACTTACAACTTGAATCACTTACAACCCAAACCTGTAAGGCTGTGATAACACAGCAGCAATCACAGCATGCAGTAAAGCTTGGGTAAATTTATATTTTGAGTATGATAACCATTCTGCAAAGGACAGTACTTAACTGCAGAGAAAGAAAAAAAAAATTTAAAGAGAGACCTTCCACCAAAGGTTTTAGAAATTAATTCATGCTCTTTCAGACAGTAATTAAAAAGATAAAAGCCATCCTCCAAGAAAGATTTATAACATCTATACCTTGCTTCCCTCAGTTTTCCCTCTCTGTCACCATTTACTTTAACAGCTTGTGCCTGCAATAGCCTGATCAGCATCGATCAAAACACAGCACACCCCACTATTTTGATAAGCAGTCTTCTCTGAGATTGTCCCCATGCTAATTTCCAATGTTGAGGCTGTCTGTAAGATGGAAAAAGAAGCTGGACCATCCACTTGCACACCACACAATAGCCTTTTGATGAATAAATCCAACCTTTTCAGTATATGTATGTAATAAGAATCACAGGATTGCAGCAGAGGGCACAGGGAGCTTGAGCCCAGACAATACAGTCCATAAAGACAAACCATAATGCAGCCAGTGAACGTGCTCAAGGTACAGCTGAGAGTATTTCTGCAATGCTTTACTTGCCCTACTCACACTGGTGCATTTGAGATGTGATCTGTGCCATTATCAAACCGTAAATGGAAGCTTTCTGCTCTCCCCAGCGATGCAGCACACGTAGATCTAACCCTCAAAAAAGCAGCTCTGAGAAGTGTGGCTCTACAGCCTCTAGAGCTCTTTGCTTAAAAGCATTCCTGTACTAGAAAGAAGAGGTCAGACAGATACATCAATGCCCAGTGTCACGCACAAGAAGGTGGCACAGACTGGTTAATCTTGAATGTCCTGAACTACATCAGCCATTTGGCACAAAAGCTTTCCACCAGGGCCAGATGGAAGCCCAAAGTGCAGGATAAGAACTGTGTCTCCAACACAGAGCTGCCACATCAACCCTGGACAGCTCTTTGGGGCACCTGGAAGTGGTGCTGAGCCCAGCCAAGCATGGGCTGCTCTGCACCACACAGGACCAAGCTCTTTATTCACAGCATTTTCATGGCACAGCAGCAGGAAGACACTGAATAGTGCACATGGTTTTTCCTGACATAGGGGCAAGCACTAAAGCATTAATCATAATTTGCCCACTGCACAGAACACAGGGAATGATGCCTGGGAGCGACAGGCTGCAATGTATTGCCTCTAATTTGCTGCCAAGTGTAACATGCTACAATGCTCCAGGAAAACAGCAACCCATGATCCAACTGTGCTGTGTCACATCTCTCATCACCACATACACAGGTAGCAGCAGAACAAACTGCAGCAATGCTTTCCAACCCCATTCAGTGGGGTAGTGACCAAAAACTTGGGAATTTCAAACAAAAATGATGTAAAAATAATATATACTCCCTCTCTTTATCAAGATGCCTGTAAATAAGGTGGTGGCAGTTGAGTAGCTTTGCAGGCTGAGCAATTCTAGGTCAATTTGCAAGGCTGATTTCCTTAAATCTGCAAGACATTTGTAATGCAGATCCACAAATGGACAGAGAGCAAAGGCTCCCACCTGAAGGAAGATACAGTGACAGATCAAAGAGGTGCAGCTAAGCACTTGCTTAAGTCTGAAGGTGGCGATTTTAAAAGCGGAGGAAAAAAGATTCTAAAAATGGGATGTTTACACCCACTGCTGTGCAAGATAAGAAGCCTGTGTAGGTCAGATATACTGCTTTAAAGATCACCTTCAAGGGGAAAAAGCAAACAACCAGGCAGCTCAAACTCAGCCATAGCACTGTGCCCTGCCTGCTCTTCACTAGCAATCCACAGCATCTGAGTATGTAAGGTCTCCCTGGATCATGGCTTTAGGCCCATTTATCCAGCTTTCCCACTTTGATTTTCTTTTAAAATATCCTAATCTAGTTCAAATGACTATTAGCTAGTGACTCCAAATCAGTACCACTTATAACAGGCTTTTTAATTAATTGTACATTACTAAAACAAAGGCCTAAGACAAGCCCAGACTAAAGGTCTGGTAAATCCAAATCTGCTTCATTTCTAGTCCAGTCACACTCTAGTCATGGCTGCACCTGACCCAGGGGACTGCTACTTAATAAACAGGTGGAGAAGCACCTGGAAGAGAACATGACAAACAGTCAGGAAACATCACCAGGATACTGAGCCATAAAGTCCTGGAGTTGTTAGTCCTAATAGATGCAAGGAAGCAAAAATAGTTTTCCTTAGGTCTTTCTCACAGGCAAGGACGTCACCAGAAGACTCAGTGACAGGAAAAAACAGCTATTGAATGTGTAGTATGTAATTCCCCAATACATCCTATAAGTTAATGAAGTCTGTGTGAGAGAACAGGCAAAGCAACCTTTGACTACACAATAAATCCCAGCAGGCCAGAGGCAGCCCAGCTAGGAATATCTGCACATGATGCAGTCAGTTCTAACCATGGGACAGTTAAAGTGCATAATGAGAGGATCCAGTAACTTTTACTACTTCAGGAGAAAACTACCTTTAACTGCAGGGGGATAAATGCTGGTGATCTAACAGTTAGCACTATTATTTATTATTTTTTATTCTGATGAGAAGCTCAGACATCGAGCAGCATCTCTGCAGAACAGGGCCTCCAAGGGAAGCTTACAGAACATGTGGTTCTAGTAAAGAATATTCTTTGATAAACCTAACATGAATTATTTCATCTTTTTACAGTGCAACCAAATCATTTTTGGTTCTCTCAACCAGACACACTAACAGCATTACAGCATATAGGTAATATAGCATATTACATATAGGTAATATTCTGCCTCTGGCATCACACTGCCATTCACTTGCTCCCCATGGGCTGCTATCAACAGCCTCTAAATAGTCCAACCAGATTGTGTTTCCCAAGTGAGTCCCAGCACTGCAGCCACAATCTGCTCTCAGCCTGTGCAATGTTTTCCCTGAAAATCTTTTCCTTAGCTATTCTTTTATTATCAGTGTAGCATAACACAGTTGCTAAGTCCCTCTGAATACACAGTTACTGAACTTGCAGGATCTGCACAACCAGTAGGTAAAAGCTGGTAACAGCAGTAGGTGATTCACAAGCACCACTCACAATAAAGAGCATCATTACCCATGGAGAGCAACACAAAACAGAGAACTAAACCAGATCATCAGGGTGCATAGCACTGACTAGCTGTAAAGACACAGCCAGTTCCTCACAAATTACCTTTTTTTCTACCTCCACATTTTTTATGCACAACAATGCATCCTGTAGAACTGCTTGGATTTACTCAAGATCTGGATTTCATCCAGTATGAGGGACAGTGGATAGGCTGAGCCTTTAGACTGAACAACCCTGCTGTTGGCCACCTCACTTCTCTCCTCAGAATGTCTGAGGTTTATCAAACTCCACAGCACCATCTTGTGATAAGAACCAAAGTAGGTACAGAGGGATCACCTGGGACCACATGGATTTGAAGGGTTTGTGTCTTAATTATGTATATTAATTGCTGTGTGCTCAGCACCAGGACAGTCAGATCCATTGCCACCCAGCTGAGAACCATGTGTGAAGTCCTTGGTTCAGAAGAAAGACTGCTTCAAGGAAATCTAAACTGCTCAGACTTTTTAAAGGCAAGAGCATAAATACTCCAGAACATATGCTCAGTGCAAAGGTAAAACAAATCCATCAGTAAATGTCACTGAACCCAAGTGAATGCACTGATAAGAAAGCTATCAATAACGTTTGTATTACACTGTTATAACTGACCTTTTAAATATTTGTTTCTATTAGAAATTGGTAATTTTCTACTATCAGGTTTGGGGGGGGGACAGGGTTTGAGCCTGTAGGGTTGTTGTTTGGTAGCTTTTTTAACAGCTTGGAACATCATAAGTATTGTTTAATTTAACAGATGGCAAAGAATGAACTAATCTGTGGTCAGCACAGAGCTCAGTTCAGTACCCAGCCTTACATTTCACCTACAATCAGCAGTGAAATGCAAAAGTGTCAATGAAAGCCAAGGATATGGCTGGAAGAAGTATCCAGACCTGGGAACAGATTTCCAGAAAGGAGAGACAAGAGTTAAAGGATGGGACTGGGGTTAAAAGGCTGTTGCCATCAAATGACCTTCTACAAGAGTAAACCACTGAATGACAGAAGATGGAAAAGGCTGCCTGCTTCCAAGGAAGCCAGTGCTGTGCTCCACAGCTTGCATCCAAGGAACTAATGCAGAAGAAATGAGCAGATAAGGCAGGAAAAGCACAAGCTACAGCAGCCACATTTGGGCTTTCCCTGCATCAGCTCCTTTTCAGTGCTACAATAAACATAACTCCACTTTGCACAGGCAGCCCTTGGAGCTGCTGTACAAACATGGACAAGTCAGGAACTGTGCTATATTGAATGCCAAGTTATGTTTTGTTTCATAATGAGGTTTATTTCCCTCTGTTTTGTCAGGAATACATTTCTACAGAGATTGAAATAAGTGGGTCTATTTGGGCTAACAGTCAGCAATTCTGGAATTTGTTTCTAGCTCTGTTTCTGAACACTCAAGTGAGGAAAAAATGGCAAATCTCCCAAGATGATTTGCTCTAGATGTCATGTCTAGCTCGAGCACCAAGAGCTCTGCAAGTAGCAGAGAATGGGTTACACACTGCAGTTCTGATAATTAAAGCTATACCAGAAAAAGGTCATTTTCCAAGTTATCCCCATAAGCCCACTGAGGAAAAGCAGAGTAACACTAGTATAGTGTAGATTGATAGTCTCACTTTGGTTTTTACACCAGCACCATGTGTTTGAAATTCTGTCATTATGACATGTAGCATAAAAGAAGAGAAATACAGATTACTTGCCTTTCCCATCTGTTGCTGAAGCCTCTTGCAAATGTCTTATTGACCTGAAAAATAAAAATAAAGAATAGATTAATGATAAGTTTTACACTCCCTTTTCACAGTAGTTCTCTAGACCACTGGCAAGTTTTCTTAGCTCTTTATGGCTGGAGTATGCTCATAATTAACTGTGCTTAGCACTGCACACACTTCATCCTCATGCCCCCAGTAGTCAGCTCAAGTATCTTCATTTCCTTGGAATTAAGAAAGCAGATTGCTAAAACCTACATCAGCCTACAGAAAGCTTTGTGGGAGGGAGGGAGCAGAGTGAGAAACTGGGGCATTTTCCAGCATAATGCTTTCCACTTGTACAATTAAGCTGAGCTACTCTTCAAAGTACTGCCAAGCATTTGGCATCTTACTGCTCTTTTAAGCTCTTTTCATTTAAATAGTTGATTACAGCTTACATGTCTACATAGGCAACTTATGTAACAGAAGCTACCCTGCAGCAATGTAAATTCAGGGGCCAAGTCTTAGTCACCTTGCTCACATGAGTCATCCCACCAGCTGCAGTGACACTATCCAGAGGAAAAAGGGGCAGGATTTTATGTCAGGGGCTTCACTGCCAGTTTATGTTGGCACCATGGCAATGCAGGAACACTGGATGCACACCATAAACAGTTAAAAGACAGCTCACATTTATTCTTCAGATACAATTCCTTTATGGAAAGTAAGTTTTGTACCAACACCTCATTAGGTTGGACATACAGATCTCAGCATTACTAGAAAGAACTGTGATTGCAGAAGTCACCTTCACCATAGGAAATTGAGGCCCTCTGCAATTGAAGTTAATAACCCTGAGTTTCTATTTACCATTGCCAAATGCTTTCAACCTCAGAGCTGAAGCATTTTGACTGGAACAAGAGGAAGGACAAGTGGGTAGTGCAAATTTCTTGGAAGACATCTTCAGCCTTGGCAAAAAGCCACCAGGAGTGTGTAGGGGAAGGAAAGGACACTTGAAACCCACCTTCACAAGTCAAGCTGAAGCTTATTTCCATCTACTGAGCGACACCTTTCCCTGAAACACTCAAGAGTTACACTCTAGAGTGATGACATGTTACCAGACATTTATATAATCTGCATTTCAGAAAAAAAATAATAGAGATACTGGAGAAAAAGAAGAATATTCTGTGTTTACTAACCAAGGAGCCAGAAGCTCCTTGATATCTTCCTTTCAATGCAGCTGTTTATCCAATTAAGACAAAATACATTTAGAAGGTAAATATTCTGGCTAACTGGCAAGCAGCAACAATAGTGTTTATCTGAATTATCTGTGTTTTGGTTGAGTTTTATATAACCAACATTAGTCCTTGCCAAGTAGAGTGGAAGGAAGGGTGGGGAAATGCTCCCTGTGGGATTATTTCTTATAAACAGTCAAATAAACATGCAGCTACTCTGCTTGAAGGCAGCCCTGATCTTAGACAACACTACTGCTTTGAAATTTAGCAGTCAAATGTCTAATCTCAGTCAGTGAAGCCAAATCCCATTTTTCAATTTAGAGAGTCAACACTTCTGCAAAAATTCAAGTTTCAAAAGCACCTACAGTCTGCACAGTGCTGGCCACATTTAAACTGTCACCCACCTTACCTTACCCCACAAGGAGCATCTTCCACAGCACTAGACTGAAATTTTAAGGCTGATGAGCTTTATAAAAGTTAACAGAATGCTTGACTCCATAGGACCACTGACTTGTTTTGCTTTGGCAGAGCTGCCAAAACCCCTTAGTTCACATGTTTTTCACATACAGCAACTCACCATACCACTGGGAACAGGATGGCTCCACAGCACAGCAAGTCCACCAGGAACAGGATTTCTTTCCACAGTCCATACTCAGTTGTCCCCTCCTCTGTTGACTCTATGATAATGTAGGCCACATTTGCCAGTACCTACACAACAAGATGTGGTTCATGGTTCAGAAACTGCCCAAGGAGCCACTACAGGTGGGCTGCCAGTTCAGCAAAAGCCCAGTCAGTGACATCAATAATTTTTCTGCAGCTCTACATCCAAAAGTCACACATTCAGCAGCATCTTCAGAAGATTTACAGAATTAAAACTGATGTGAAGGTATTCCTGCTGACATTCAGGAAGTATTTCTTTTGTTATATACTGTGCTAAATCTACTGCATCAGTCGAGATAAAGGGAGCAAAATTTAATTATTGAAATACAGAAACAGGACTGTGTGACATATACAGCCAATAATGAAAACATGTAATTCTAAATTAGGCCAGTAATTCAGATTGGTCATTGACTTTTTTCATCTTTTGTACTCCACAGCTGAGCTCTGTAAGAGCCTCCAACACTAATTATATATACTTCTGGTAAGGGATTTAATCTGGAAAGGCAGAAAATCTCTTCTACGTACAACAACAAACAAAAGTGCTGCTCTCCTATGTACTTCTGTTTCTGGAGTAGGAGACCAGCAATGACCACTCTGAACCACTGGGAATGTTTCCCTCAGACCCAACAGGCCTGCAAGTCCTAATTAAATAAAAAATGGGAAAGACAAGACATTCAGCAAGCATTTCAGCAGTGACAATTTTAATTCAATTCCTCTGCTTAGTAGTTTAGCACTGTTTTCCAGCCCAAGCTTTGTCCCACTTCTTATAGCCAGTTTTCATTTGCTGAAACTGTTTGATCACTATTATCTCATGCTCAATATGGGAGAAAAATTGGGAGACAGTAACTTCTGGATTAGGAAATAACCAATAGGCTCATACAAGCAAGAACTACATGGTATTGTGTGAAGCTTTCACAGCCTTTTCCAGTTTGCACAAGCAGCTCTCCCACAAGACAGGAAGTATCAGCACAGCTCAGTCCTCACCTGAAGTGGGATGACAATCATGAAAATTTTTTTGTCTTTATCTGACAGGATGTGTTTAATGAAAGCCCAGCCTGTGCCAATAAGGGCAATAGTGATGAACAGAAGAGCTCCCTTCAGTCTGAAAGAGAAACAGACACTGCAGTGAGAGACTATTTTATCACACTTTCTCTTCTGCCCAGGTTTCTCCCACAGCCAACAAAGGCACAAACCCAAACAAGTGCTTTCCTATCCATAGTTTTGGCAAGCATTTATCCATCCCACAAAAGTGAAGCAGATGTACTTGTTACAACTGTGTATAATAGAGCAATATTAGGCTTCATTCACAATATATGCAATCTTTTCCTGGGGGAGTTATCCATTCACCATTGTGAACACCACCAAATACTGGCAGCTGTACCCACTTACCATTCACACCAAGAGCAAATTAGATACTTGAATATTAGTGTGAACAAAGAAAAGTAAAGCATTTGTTATTCTTTTACTCTTCCACCCACAGAAGTGCCAGTTCTCTGCAGCTGCTCTCTGTAAGTGGAGCTTTCCCCTTCACACAGGGCTGATTGCTGAGTCTTTAGTACTATGGCCTGAACGAGAACACAATGATTTCCCACTTTGTTCAGGAGGGAGAGAGCCCCAGTGGCATTTTGAATCTATCACATCCATCTTCTGACATACTTACAGGTGAGTGATGTAATAAACAACAGCCCAGCCCTCAATGGGGAATCCCTGAGAAGAGATGTAGTGATAGTCGATCTGGAAGCAGAAAATACAGCACTTTACAAGCTGCTCTTTGACACCCCACCCTCTAAAAACAGGTCTGCTCCACATCCACTGCCAGTTTCACTTTCCAGTCAGTGTGTACAAACCCAGCTCTGTCACATTCAATGAGCACTTCCTCCCAACACATTCTACTTCTGTTTAACAACAAGGAGATCATTTCCATTTGCTCTGTTTCCTAAGTGCTAGTGGATGTGCCTTGTACAATCTACATCCTTCCCACACAACTCCCCTGCTTAACTATAGTGAAACAATTGCAGGTGGAACCTATTTATTCATTCATTTTTCAGGTTCAGTTGCATTAGGTGACTGGAGGCTTGCTAGTAGTTTGATTTTCACTGGAAGCCAGACTCACTTCATTAAACTCCAAAAATATTTGTAGCAGGTATAATACCATGCACATGAAGATCATGGCTGGCAAAAACACTGAAGGATTAAATGCTTGCCACTAGCTTTGTCAGTGAGATTTTTCCAGTGGAAAGTCAATACAATTCAACAGAGATGTTATCTATGGAAAGTCTCAGAGCTGATAAGGTGAGGTCTGTTGCCATACACAATAATACTTCTTTGCCCTTGAATTTTACAAACATTCATCAAGGTTTTCATTTGCTAATATTTACTGCAAGCCTTGGAGCTGAAGCAGCAGCAGAGCTCAAGCTTCCAGGCCACCTGCACAGGGCCAAAACATTAAAATTTGTGGAACTCGTTCAACCCCCAACCCTTGCTGCTTCAATACTTCAGGCCACAACCTCACTTGCATTTAAAGTCACAATTTGCTGATTAAAACAAACACTTCCACCAAAGAGCTGCAGTTCAGTTCTAATGCTTCAGTATTAAAGACCAGTTCTCCCTCCCACTGTCCCCACTCCAAAAGCAGATTTTCCTAGCAGCATGTTCTGGATTCCATGTTTCTACTTCCTAGCTGAACAACTTCAGGCAGAAATGTTGTACACACCGCGTGGAAGACTAAAGACAATGACTTGGTGAAAGGAAGGGCTGCCATGAGCCAGTGGATCTTAAAGACATCATTTCTGAGGGAAAAAAAAAAAAAGAAAGAAAGAAGAGCGTTACTTAAAAGCCAGCAGTAAAAATTTCAGTTTCCAAGAGTATTTCTTCAAAACCTCTAAGCAGTCGCTCCCAGGCTGAGCTGACCATAAGTGTAAAAAGATTCCTCTTACTGCTGCAGTCCAAGTTTCTGCAACATCCTGAGCAATATTTCAACTTCATGTTCTAAACCCCTGATTTTTCCTGCTTGGGATAATTATTAATTAATAAGAACATCCCGCATATATATCTTACCTGTTAGAAAATTTGCTAAACATAATTTAAAACACAATCAAGGTATTTATGGCTCTCTGCTGCTACAAGTTGCCACTTCCCATACGAAAAAAAGCAATCCATTTTTTCTTGTTATTTATTTTCAAAATCAACTCCTTTTGACATCAACTACAGGAATTTCCTGTCTATTTTTTTCCACAATATAGCCTAATATGTACACTACCTTTCAGCATAAGATTTGATAACTTTAGAATGATGGTCTGCAACAGCAATACTGACTGAAGCAGTTTTCAAATATAAACTGAGTATGTTAAGCAGACAAATTTGAACCAGATTTGGAGATTCAAATGATCAAATCTGACTGTGGATTTGGCATTACAG
>VZTR01009981.1:131044-264710 GCA_013400775.1 Chaetops frenatus
TAAAAAAAAAAAAAAAAAAAAAAAAAATCAAACAAGGTAGGCCCCTACGTGTCAGGGACACTGAACTTACCTGCGTTTACGAAGTATGTGGATCCACACAGTCCCAGACAGGAAAAAGAAGAAAGCCATGGAAATGTAAAGTTTTGGCAGTGGGATTTCACCTGCTGAGAGGTAGCTTTCAGGATTCTTTTCCGTAATATCTATCTGAATATTAAAGATGTGTTATGTGTACAGTTGAAAAAAAGATTGTGTTAAAGCACTAAGTTAACAATTATATTTTGCAATCAAATTCACTCATTTAAAATAAGCTTTTCTGAAGTGGTGACTTCTGAGACTCAGAGAAAAAACCAAAACCTATTCTTCATCCTCAAGAAACTCAAAACATTTTGCAAAACTATTCCCACAAGAATAATCCCCTTGGAAAACAATCCTTCAGTTATGCAACATAATTCAGAAAGGCAAAGTAATTTTCCCAAAGAATAGTTGTTCTCTCTACCAAACGTCACAATTTGCCCACCTTTGATTCAGAAACAATATCTACAATAGGTTGCCAGCCTATTATCCTGTGACTGAGGAAACAGAAGCACTATTTAGCATCCTATTTATACCCCTAAGTGGCTTAGTCATATGTGCTAGGACTTCAATAAAATAATGCATCGAGTCTGGTTTGAAGTACTGAAGCTGTCCTGCATCTCTAAGTACACCCCAGCAGATCAATCATCCAGTTTTTCTTCTCTGTCCAATTTCCTCAGTGGGTCACAGTGACACACTGCAATTCAGGTAAGCTGGTCTTCTAAATATACAACTTCAGAAGCAGATTTGAAGTAGTCTGAGTCAAGTTAGGGCTGCTAAGTTTTATCACCTCCATGTTCCCTTGCAGTAGCATTAACACAAACATATAAAAAGCATTTCAGGGGCTGATGTGGCTGAGGTACCTCAGTCAGTGAGAGGATTCATATCAGACCAGCTCATTATACACCAGCATGAGCACAGGAAAGAGAAAAAAGGGAAAGCCCAAGCTCTGGTAATGACCAAAACCACATAGGACCAAACCCTTGTACGTCAAAAGAGACGAGACATTTGCTAGAACATATTGCCTTTAGGATGTGTATCTAACACCATAAAAACACATCCTTAATTAGGCCAGAAAAAGGAAAAACACTGACTTCAAATACCAACAATTTACATTGTAGCAACAGCCTTAATATGTGCAATCATGTAAAGAGAAAAGTGACTTCTGAGTGCAGCAAAACACAAGCAGCTGTTGTAGCTCCCATCTCCTTACAGCATCAGGTCACAACTGTGTAGACTGAACCCAGCCCACACTCAGCCTTCAGATTTTCAGGCATTTCTGCAAAACCAGTATTTTAATTATTCTTACAGTAGTCACTTCTTTCAGAAATGCCACTGCAGAGACTGGCACACAACTCTGAATCACTTCCCACCCCATATGTGCACTTGTGCTTGGTTACAAGCTGGAGCTGGAAGCTGGATGTTGCAGTCTAAGCTAACAAGTTAATTATCCTTTAGCAGCCATACTCACATCAAGACTAAACAGTAGCTGATCATTAGCCGGCCCTTTCTTGCCAACACACTTATGGAAATACAGGCTGTAGAGACCCTCTTGTTTATCCGAGCTGATGTTAAAAAAGAACTGAAAATAAGGAATAGAAAAGTCAGCATTCTTCTCATTCACAACAAGGTTGCCCTGGTAGGAAGTCATCTCTACTGAAGCATGAAAGAAGCCACTCATTAGAGGTCAGTTGGTTCCCTTCAGCAAATAGACTGTTCTGAGAATACCAGCACACCTGCAAGTTTCAAGAGAATTCCAGATGCAAAATCATTGCACCTACCTAGGATTATGCACTCTAGTAATCCAAGCCTGTTAAGCATCAGTGCTCAACTCAGTTCACCACAGAGAAAAGATAACCACGAGTATCATATATTTGACATGGCAAACCATAACATTTGTATTATACTACTGCCCTGTAGCTTTTCTGTTCCTCCCCCAACTATGTAAATTGTGAGAGTTCTGGAAATGAGGTTTGTATCAGGTAACAGAATTTAAAATGTTTGTGTTTTAGTAACCAACCATCACAAGTGAACCAGGGTGTTCAAACGAAGCATTAATCTGGTTTCATACAGAGGATCTTCCCCTTGAGTCATCAGTCAGGTCACAGCTATTTGTTATCAGCAATCTCCACTGCTGGCATCACAGTAAACTTTAGTATGCTGAGGCTCATAGACTATGATATTTAGAACAGCATCACACCAAAGCCAATTTAAAAGCAGCTTCCACAACTTATAAAGAAAGATTTCCATTATTGATGCTTAGCTCAGTAAATTTTCAGGCAAACTCCTGCTATCAGAGAGACATCTATATACTAGACTTTCACTTTTCCAAAGTAGGACAGTGAAGGAAGTATGTTTAGACACTGACAGACACCCTACCTGAAATGAAAAAGTTCCTCTGTCATTGTGAACAGGATGTTCTTGTTCTACCATGCTCTGGGAAAAGGAAAAGAGACCTTTAGATTTTCTTAAGAAGTTAACTAAAACATTTGTCTACATCGACCAGACAATCAAATTTGAATTCTGTATATTTACAGTGGAGGCTGAGAGCAAAAGCAAATACTTTTTGGCTATGATTATACTGGACTATCCCCCCAGCTTCTTTCTGAAAGAAAACGCCAGATAGTTTCTTACCTGGGAGGATGTTGTACTTCGTTTGGACTTTCTACCTAAAGATAAAAGTATTAATGGTACATTTAGTGTTTGCATTTAGACATCCTCAGAAGCTACCACGTTGTCAATACCTCACTCACATCTTCCCACACTTGTCTGCGTGGCAGTTTCCCAGCTAATCATTAACAGATATTCTTTCCCAGTCTTTCCTTACTCTCACAGGACTCTTCCCACAGCCAGCATTCATTCTGAATACACCCTCAAATGCCAGGGTAGGATTCTCTACTCTTACACCTCCTACAAAAGCCTACCCCAGAAATCTTTCCAACCTCTCTGGTGAGAGTGGTGCAAGAGGCGGTGCCCTAAACCAGATACAAGCTACAGCTTTGACTTTTTATGTTATGACTGAGTACTGTTAATCTCACTGACAAATCTCAATCTGAGCCTGACAAACATGACATGGCCTGATAAACATATGGAAATCCTAATTAACCATGAGGAAGGACTAAATTCACAGCTTTCCACTAAGCTTCAAGTAAAAATACAAACAAAACACAAAAGCATAAGTGACCTGCCAAGTCAGCATTTCTTCTGAACTTGAGGTGATAGAAGCCTTCAGCAGAGCAGCATGTCAACATGTCAAGTTCCCAATTTGACTCTACTCCTAAAAGCTTTTCAAACATAAGGTGACCCTTTTCTACCGGGAAGCAAAAGTTCAAGACTTGAGCTTTGCTTTTGGCTCCCACACCTCAATGTACTTTCCATGCTCATGCTACACTTTTTACACCAGAGAAAGCAAAACCACAGCTGTCAGATCCATAATTTCCAGTGCCATCCATCCTTGGTTCTTGACTTGTTAGAACAGCTGTGCAAGCTTTTGAATGATTATCAAAGCTTGTGAACGTGAGAGGCCAAGACAGACTCAGACTACTCCAGATCAGACTGCTCAGCAGTCTGATCTGAAGTCTAAACTCTGCCAGGAAAGGATAACATGAGCTAATCCCATTAGAGCTGAGATTATAAAACTGTTTTGTCTGCTGGTCTGGAAGTCAGACAAAGGTTTGTGCCGCCTGTAAAGTAAAGATTACTGGTACAGTTACTTCTCCCTCCCCATAGTTTCTATGTGATAGACTGGAGTTCAACTCTTTAGACAGACACAGAGTCATACAAATGTTGGTTGGAAAGGATTTGTGCAGACAAATCCAACTTCTGATTCAAAGCATGTCTGGTGTCAACTGTATCATGTTGGCCCTGGTTTTACTTAGTCAAGTGTTTAAAACCTCAGAAGATGGAGATTGGATTGCACAAATGATCTGCTGCAATGCTGGAATACCTATTTAGGAAAGCTATCTCATTTATTTTATTTATTTTCCATCCTAACATCCCATCTGAGATATCCAAGACTTAATAAAGGGAAACAGACATTGCGTGACACTACTAAGAATTGCCTGAAATAATTTTCCTCCTAACCTTCCTTCAACCAGTTGTTGGTGGCCATAAAATTCTCCCTTTAGCCTTCTTTTTGCCAGACAAAAGACAATGAAGTTATTAACCCCTCCTCAGAGGAACTGAAGCCTTCAACACTACTGAGTGTTGAAGTCTCTCTGATGGATCAACAGAACTGGTGAATACAAGTCACTGAGCAGAAGACTCCAGACCCAAAGGCAGCTCTGTGCACAGGTTTACACAGGATATACACTAAGTCTAGCCCAAAGGGACCCCAGAACATGACCACAACTCAGTGCTGGATGCACAGCAATGAGGAATCAGCAATGAGAGCACACACAGGTCAGGTTTAGCTGGCTTACCTTTGTCATTTGTATTTTCCTTGGTCTTTGGAGGATTTTTATCAGAATCACTTGGTTCAGAAGTTTTTAGGAGCTTGGTATTTAAGGCAGTACCATTTTCCTCAGATACAAATAAAATTTTGGGTAACAAAGAAGCAGCTTCTGAAGAGAACCGTACTTTAACACTAGAGAAACAAAGAGGTTTTATTACAAAATGAAAGCAACCTTTTTAAAGAGGCTATTTATCACAGCCACATAAATCAATAAAGGAAAACCAACTTGTCTTGACTTGTTTTTTTGTACCACAAAGAACAGCCAAAAACCAGATCATGACTCACAGCAGAACTGATCAGTGTGGGAAGTTACACTCTACCTCTAGATGAAATACAAGAGCAGATGAAGAAAATTAAGTATCTTCAGCTTTGGTAAGCAGAGTCTCACTAGAAACTATGTTACCACACATGTGCTCTTGTAAAAGAAAGCAATGCAGACTTGAAGGTACATCCATAAAAAAAGATAACTCAAGACAAACCATGAAATGGCATATTGAGTGCAAAAATGACCCAAGTCATCAAAGCTCATTAAGTTCAGCACATGTAAGGCAGGTTTCTTTTGCCTGCTGTCCCTTTACCCCTCCAACATTCAGGAAGAATTCTTGGACCACTTTATACTGTAGATATTTTACTTCTACACTCACCTCCCCACAATTGTCACGTAATCTCTTAAAAAAAAATAAATACAAACAACCTACATACACAGCAGCTTTTCCTTAAAAAAAAAAAAAAATCTCAAGTGTTACATTATCTTCAACTAAAGAAGTAACTTGAAAATGTCTTGTACGGCCTTTACTCACACTTTAGTTTGGATCTCCAGAAGTAAGATTACAACAGAGACATCTGGCTCTGGTGTCTTCTTCAAGATACAATAATCCACTTCTTCATCCTGGTAATGAACAAAACATCTCTGAAGTGCCCTCTGGACACATTCTCCTCCAGGCAGAGGTCACCATTCTTAGTCCGGCAAGTTGTAAATCCAAATTAGCCTTCACATCCTGCCCATGACTAAAATCCCCCCACATTTTTTTTTTTCTTCCAACCATTCCCTGAGTCACATAATGAGATGTCCCAGCTTAGAAAAGCAAGTTCACTTCTCTTACTCTTACCAGGTAAGTGGAGAAACCGTCATTCCTTGTTCGATCCAAGCTGAATCCCACCTATGAGACAATTGAGAAGAATCTGTCAAATTGAAGCCAAACCACCACTGAAAGAGTCAAATATTCTAAATAAATTAACATACATTTAAGGCAGAATTAGGTACTTTTCTCATCATCTAATTAAACAGAAAAATATATTCAAGTATAACAAACTTGCTGCCTCATCTATATCCACCAAGAAAAAATATATCAGGATTCAAGTCCCAACGAAACCCGGAGTACCTTTTGTCTCAGAACCTTTCAACTTACTTCAGTATTACTCCAGATGTCTTTGCTTGACAGAAACATTTAATACTTTTATAACAATAAAGAGGTGAAATTGTGCAGCAGAGTAAAAACTCAAGTCTGTTATCTCACCTAGTATTTCAGTCTCTCTATTAAAACCCCTAATATAATATGCTATATAACATGTAATATTAGAGTTCTCTTAAAAATAAGACTGTCACTGTCCTGGAAACCTACTGACACAATGATCACAAGCTGAATTGCAATGCAACAGTGTGAAAAAACCTCACATCAGAGGACTGTTAGGAAATTGATGTTCAATGTAAGTTATACATGTGTACATTGAGTTCAGCAGAGGATCCAGTAAGTCAAAGGTTCATCCTTAAAGCAGAATGGAGAATGCTCAGGGATAAATCTCAAAACACAGATTCTCATAATTTGCTCATGGTGGGGAGCAAAGCCAACAGCATCACAAGTTTGGATCTGACACCTCAGACCAGTGGAGGCCACCACTGCAAGGGCAATTTCACAGGAAGCTTCATAGGAAAGAACTCACTGATAAACTGTCCATGTCATCAGAGCTCACTGCTGGCTTCAGGGAGAGGTTGCTGACACTGACTCTCATGAAACCATCCTTGAAGAAGCCAAAGGTATTCAGGTGCACTTTCTGCCTCACATCATCCTGTGAGAAAGGAAAGCAAGTTTACCAATACATGCAGAGTCATCTGCTGCAGCAAAGGGGAAGCAGGGTGAGTGACACTTGAATATTCATGCAAAATATCTAATTATACAAACAGCAAATTTCTTTAGGATAGCTTAAGATGTAATCAACTATTTCACTGGAATAGACCAACTTTTCCAATAACCTGAACAGCAAGAACTTTAAAGAGACATGTCTCTGGTAACTGCCTGGCTACGCTACTGGGAAATATGCAAGCAAAATTCTGGAAGAATTTAAACATCTGGCATCCCTGATTAAACAGCATATAGCAAAATCCCCCAAAGTGACTGCAGACACATCAAGACAGCTATTGTTTGAATGCTGGCTATTGTCACTGCCACAGACTGAAGGGGAAATAGGTGACTTTGGGGATCTTGCCTAATCAAGAGCTGGGGTTTGGCCAAGTGTTTAACAAATGCACTGTCATCCCCTCAGATCATCTGTGTTAGGCAGGGTCAGTGTTTGGGCAGGCAAACATTATTGAACTGGAAAACTATGTGTGAAAATAAAGTTTTGTATGTAGTTCCATATCTCCATTTGATGCTTGGCATAAAATAAATAAAAAGTAAGAATAGAATAAATACTGAAAACAGAATTACTTGGGTTAGTTTCTCTAGCAGGAAAATTCTAATTCCCTCCTCTACTCCTAGTTTAGCTGCAGAATAATTTCCTTCCTCTCAGTCTGGCAAAGAAACCATAGCATTTGATCTCTTCTTATGCCCTGTTCAGCTGATAAAGGTTCAAGTACAGTAAGCTTTAATTTTTTATTTAAATAAGGAGGCCATGAAGGACCTCACATGAAAAGTAGTTGATGTCACACACAGCTGCCACATCAGATGACAAAAGGTCACATCCAATGTCTGCAGTTGGTCCCTCAAACCTACTGGGTCATTAACTGGAAGAAAAACAGAAATAAGGCAACAGAAATCAAAAAGCAAATTTAAAATGAAATTGAAAACATGGGACAAGTTGGGACTAAAAAAGATAAATTAAAAATATGTTTCTTCCTCCTGCTTCTTCTAGGAAAAGATAATCGGATTGCAAAATACTTTAAAAAGAGAAGTCAGGTGCTAAAGGCAAACTGTTCTGGAGACAGTCCTGGAAGACTGAGCTACGAATTGTACAAGTACAAAAAGCTCTTTCTCTCTCTCTACCCCAGTATTGATTTTGACGTCTCTGCACAAAACACTCCCAGCTCATAAATATCATTCAGTGCAATAGCAGGACACTAATCCTGACACAGCTAACCTGTAATCCAGCTGTAATAAGATCACCCTAATAGAATCAAGTTAACCTGGCAAATAACCAGATGGGTCCCTTAATGCTCAGAGGAGGAAAAAAAAGTTAAGTGACATAGGGCTTCCAGCAGATGCTTTGTTCAACAGAGTAATACAGCTCTGCTGTCCTCCAGTTCTAGGTCATGGAATGTGCTTGAAACAAGAGTCCATCTGGTTCCTCTAACGCTGCATTCCATGTAATTTCACACTCAGAACAGAAAATTAATCCTGGCTCTTTTCAGGGCACATCAGATGTATTTAACCCCATCTGGACAGAGAAGAATTTGGGTGAATCTGAGGGGGACACTGTCATCCAGCCACAAGGTTTTGTACCTTGCAAATGTGACCAGAGGCAGCTGCTCAATTCAGAGCACTTGCAAGAGCTATTGAATTCAATTTAAGTGATTTACTCTGCTAATTTACTGATATGCTCCCCACCACCAGCAGACAATTAATATACAACACACACCACTTTCCTCCCTGGTTTTATCTCAGCTTTGAGTGCTTAGAGTTTACAGATTTAGTTCACAAATCCTTCAGCTTTACATGATCCCCCCACACACACACTGTCACCAGTTGCCACCAAGCAACAGCAAGAGCATCTATTGCTCCACATACTGACAGCCTAAAGACACTGGCTTACTAATGGGGTTGAAAGAACCCAGCTTTTATTTATAATCACTTAACTACTGACTTCAGAAATATTTAAGTTTATAACAAAGGTGTGAACCCATACAAGTGAATACTTCAGCATCCAAGTTGTTAACACACACACACATTAATTTAATTTGCATAGGATGCATTAAAATTAAGCCTGCCCTGCTGAGAAGAGATGATCTGGGATTCATCACTAACAGGTTACAGTCAAAGCAATACCCGAAGTTCTCAACCTTGTTTCCTTAAGAAACCTTTCCCAGTTCTTCCACTCCTGTAGGATAAAAACTGATCCTGCAATATTTGAAGGTGACAGGGTAGTGGAATCCATGATCCTGTAGCTAAGAACAGGCAGAAAAATATTCTGTACCATTTTACCCCAAACCTAATTGGGATCACACTGTCAGTGCAGCGGAAGTTCCACTAGAGAGTGCTTATCCTTACCTGGAAAGGACCTTATGATTTGTGTGAGACTAATAGCAAGGCTTATAATTTGTGTAAGACTAAGTGAATTATTGTGAAAGGTATTTTCAACCTGAGCTACTGAAGTCTGAAATCTATCAACATTAAAAGGCCAGAGGTATTTACAAGCAACTATTAAAAACCAGCATGTTCTCTATAACTCCATGTCTGACAAAGGCCTTATTTCTGGTCAAGAGCAACATTTCAACTATATATTTCTGCCATCCTCTGAAAATTGTTTCTGATAGTCTTGTATAACTTCCAAGCTTTGTAGGTTTTTTTTTTTTGCAGTGGGTAGGTTTTGCTAGTTGAAGTTTTTTTACATATCTCATTAAACTTATGAAAGCTGATAACAATTGCTACTAAGGAGGAGCTTCTCTAGCAAGGCCAGTCTAACAGCAAGATTCAAGCAAATCATTCCTCTAGCTCAAAAAAAAAAAAAAAAAAACCAAACTATTTTGTACATTTTTATGAAGATAAAACATTATCTTTAGAACAGGAAACTGCTCAGATTGTGGCTTGCTTTTCTGACAACAACAAAGCTTCACATTAACACAGTAATTACAAAGATAGAAGAATTAAGCTATTCTGAATTAAGCAATAACAGCTTGTTTGAGGAAATGTAATATCAAACACTCCCACGAAACTGTGGCCTTTAGCTTGGCTCAGTGTCAAGACACAATTGCAAGCAAAGCAGGAGCCACTGGCAAGAACACCAGAAAGGAGATTTCATTGTGAAAGGGCTCAGTTGCTGCAGCCTGATGTTTACATAAAGGCTGTAAAGCAGGGGATGGAGGAGGAAGGGAGAGACTGCTGTAACAATAAAGCTCATGTTTATAAAGCAGGTGTGCAAAGGCACTGCCACTTCTCACAGCCCTTGGTAGGTCAGTGCTGCAACTTGCACAAAACACCTGCAAAACCAAACCCATACCCCACTCTGATGGGAAAAACCAGCAACCACAATTTAGTAATTGATCCAGGCAGTCCCTAGCAGGGACTAAAAGTCACAATGTTTGCTGCTGAGAACATTTGCCTGAGGCAAGTTGGAAAGTTTTCTAAGTAAGGGTAAAGAATTACCCCAGGAGAAATCCTTCAGCTCTCAACAGTTTGTCACAAATTCCTCAAATCAATGATGTAACCAGCACACACCTTCTCATTTACTGCTTCAGGAAAAAGTTTACTTTTCCTGAAGTAAAACAATATTTGATGTGGTTGCATTTTAAACAACTACATCATCTGGAGAATTTCCTACAAGCAAAACATGAACACGTCCAGCAGTCACTGTATCCCAAAGCCTGAGGTGGAATTACTGCAAAGTACTGGATTCTCCCTAAATTGCTATAACAGCACAGTAACGCAGGTCCCAGTCATTTACTCTTTATTATCTCTTCCAATGTTTCTACTGGCAGAATACTGCATGTTGTTGACAACTAAACCGAAATTTAAATTCTGAAGACTTACAGATCTTTTCATGAGCTCCACAGAAGCCGTTAAAAAGCACCACCCCAAGGGCAGAGTTCCTGTGTCCCACAACAACTGTGCAGCTGCTCAGGCACAGCACAACAGGCAGCAGCACAGCTTCACCCTGACCTCCAGCACGTCCCGCCAACAACCCTGAATAACGAGTTTTTCTCAAATATAGTCACGGGATGGCATCTCAATCCTTCAAAGCAAACCCAGCACTCTACGGAACCAAACCAGAAAGCTGTCAGCAGCAGTTTGCTCAGCCTCTGCTAATTGCTTGGTTAGTGCAAAGCAGCTGCAGCCAAACACCCTTCAGAGTGAGCAGGACGGGAAGGCCACTGCAGAACACAGCTAAAAGGAAACTCAACCAAAACCCCCTTCCAGAAACCACTCCCTCAGCTCACGGTCAGCCCTCTCTTATCACATCGCTTTTAACGGAACGTGAAGCAGTTGCACCTTCAAACTACTGCAATTCTGAGGCCCCTTCGCACGCGTTCCCCGGGGCTCAGAAACAGGCGGCCAGAAAAAGCGGGACGGGACCATGGGGATACGGTCAGAGGGAGCGGGAGGGTAACGGCAAAAGCAGAACACGGCGGGGCCCGGACGGGCTGAGGCGCAGGGGGAGAGCTCAGAGAGAAGCGAAGAGAAAGAAGGGTCGGGGTACGGAGCAGAAGGAAGGCAGAGACATGGGGAGAGCAATCCCGGCTCGCGGGAGGTGCGCAGGGCCGGGCCGGCCTCACCGCTCCCCTCAGGGCACCCGGGGGCCGAGCCAGCGGGGCCAGGGGCGGCGCAGACCTTACTTTGAGGGTGAGGTGATGGACGCGGGCGCGGGCCGGGCCCGCGCGGAGCAGCAGCAGCAGCAGCAGCCCCAGCACGGCCCCAGCGCCGCGGGCCGCCATCTTTGTTCCAGCGTCAGCGTCCCCCGCGCGCCACTTCCGGGTCAGGCGAGTCACGTGTTGGGCGGGGGTGCGTCACGTGACCGCGGTGGGCGGGGCCGGGTCCTGTCAGGGAGTCATGGAGGGGTTGGGGATGGGGGGAGCTCAGGGGTTCTCCAGTGCCACCCCCTGTCCGGGCAGGGACACCTCCCGCTGCACCTTTGGTGCCCCAAAACCCATCCAGCCCGGCCGTGAACACTTCCCGGGGAGCAGCCACACTTTCTCTGAGCGACCTGATCCAGAGCCTCACCACCCTCCCAGGGAAGAATTTCCCCCCAATATTCTTTCTTTCAGTCTGAAACCCACTCCCCCTTGTCCTATCAGTGCAGTTCCTCCCGCAGAGTCCCCCTCCAGCTTGTGTAGCCCCTTTAGATGCTGGAAGGTGCGGTGAGGTCTCCACACAACCTTCTCCAGGCTGAACGGCCCCAGTTCCCTCAGCCTTTCCCTGTGGGGAAGGCGCTTCCCGCCCTTTTCTCCCCGCCTGGGGCCCTTCTGGGCTCTGCTGGGCTGCCCCTGCCCGCAGGCTGCTCCGCACGGTTCCCCCCAGGTTGGATCAGGCCCCTCACTCAGGGCCATGGCAGCAGCCAGACCCTCTGGAGGGTCCCTCCTCAGCCCTGAGACCCCCTTGGCAGGGGGGTCCCCCATGGGTGATGAGTCGCCCCCCATGGCCATGGGGCTCGGAGGGGGACACTGCCCAAAAGGAACCCCCTGAACCTCCCCCAGACCAGCCTCTGTGGGGTGACACAAAAAAAAACAAAAACCAAACCCCCAAAAAAGACTGAAGCTCTTCCTACCTCAGCCCTGCAGCATCGTCCACAGGGAGATGTGGGATGGTTGTTTACAGGAAGGGGTGAAGTGGTTGTTTCCAGCTCAGCCGTGGATCTACCAGCAAGTTCCAGCTTCTTCCTGGGAGCTATGGCAACAGCAGACGTCTGAACATCAGGTAGTCCAAACAACAGGAATGGTTTTCTATTTAAAGCCAGGGTTAAAGTATTGATTTTGAATATTGCCAGAAAAATATGTAACAAACAAAGAAATTTCTGCTTCTTTACGGGCTTAGTTTTGCATCTATTTAAACTATTTTGCACCTATTTAAACTGGTAGTTGTAGTCACATTTACAAGTAAAACAAAAAGCAAATTGGGCCTGGTTTCCATGACTTGTTGCTCAAAATGAGAGTAACACAAGAAGCAAAGTGAACATGAATAGGAGCAATTAAAATGGCTTTTTGGTTGACACATTGCTAAAAAAAATTGAAAGACTATGCAATGGGAAGCCGTCTATGTAAATAAATCTAATATGTCAGTGTGGAGCCCTATGCTTTCTTTTTTTTCTCCCAAAACTCAGACATTCTGATTTTCCCTTTCAGTGTATATAATAACAGCTGTGCAAGTTCTGTTATCTAGGGACAGATAAACAACTGGACTGGACTATGCAAGTGAGGGTGAAACAGGAGAGAAAAATTGATGGCCATGACTTTTATTTTATCCAAATTATGTAGTATGTCCCATCTTTATTTAGAGAGATGATTCAGATTTTCCTGTACATTTTTTCTCACAATTTCATTTCCCCCTTGTATATTCTTAGGTAAAAAAAAAAACAAACAAAAAAAATCTCACAGCAGCCAGAGAAACCTGGACTGGTACCAGGAAATATCTGGAAGCATGAAAAAAAAAAAAAAAAAAATCTGTTTTTCTAGTAATGTTCTTTCTCTGGGCAGTACGTGTGGGTGCCACTAGATGTCCTGGCAGCATCAGCCCTTGCATCGCGCGGAGCTACAACACGGGTTGCAAAAAACCCACGGACCTACAAACATCGGATGATTTCTTCTAAAAAACTCCGGTTAGATATTTTCTTGGAATTAGGGGACTGTTTCTGGGGGGTTTGCTTTGGGGTTTTTTTTTAATATTGTAACGATTATAATCCCTGTGCACGTACTACTTGGGAAGCCTGGGGACTTTTGACTCCTGAGAAACAGCTGCTTGCAACCACAGCTGCAGCACAGGCTGTCGTGCCTTGCACCACTAAGAGCTATCAGGCACACTTTGACGGCTTGAGTGGTCAAGAAATTCCCCTATAATTCTGGGATTTGGGTCAGCTGTAGAGCCTTTTTTTAGGCTGAGGATGCTGCCTTCGGCAGCTCTCTTCAGAATCTTCCTTCATTAGAAGAATTATCCTGAGATTGAGGATGATTCCTAGCAGTCAGGGATTTTTATGCAACAGAATGGAAATTTTCTGAAGCTCTTTAATTTTTTCGATGTTTCTTCACCTACTATGAGGATATTGTAGTAAGTTCCCCAATTACCTATACAAAATGAACAAGAAATAGAATTTATAACATGTTTACTTTCTTTGGCTATACATTTTTCTAAAAATTTGTGTGTTAAAGGATGTCTCTACTTAAATTTACATCTCTATCGAGATACAAAGCAGCCTCTATCATTAATAATCTGTAACAATATTGTGACATCAATTTGTTTCATTGTAGCTTCAACACAAGATCAGTAAGTGTGTTACTCCCAGTACATGCAGTTATTCTTAGCCTGGATATTTTTTTTCTTTACTCCTTAATCGTAAGGAAACATATAATTAGAAGTCTTCACAGTCTGATTTTTTTAAATTTTTTTATTTTAAGTATATCATGGACAAATGTGGAGGTTGGATGGAAGGTATCTGCAGTGTCAGAAAATCATGATGGAGGGACAGTCTGCAGGTACAGCTCAGCACAGAATGAACCAGATTGCCATTTTGTTAACGTATTTTGTGAGCCAGGGTACAGGCGTGGAGTGGGGAGGTGAGCAAGATAACACAGACCCAGGGCAGGAGCCACTCAGGATCCAGTCCCTCAGTTCCTGGGGAAAGAGAGAAGAGCAGGCCCAGGGGTCAGAGCTGGGAGCTGTCAAAATCAAGGTGATCTGGTGAGTTCACAGCAATGAGACAGGGGCAAGGCTCAGTTGACAAGTCCGTCTGCAGTTTGGGTGATGGTAACCAAGGTCAGTCATGGTCTGATGATGGCTGGAGGTCCACAGGGACAAGGCAGGTCTAAGATAAGGCCAGATGTGAGCTAGGCTCCATACCAACAGGATCTACAGCCAGGCACAGCCTGAGCTGAAACTGGGACCCCCTAAAACATGAGGCAATGCAACTGGGCTGGACAGAGTTTAAATTGAATTCCTGGGTCCAATGTGCAGGTGCTGTGGGCAGAGGCCCCAGGTGAGGCTGGCTGAGGCCATTAAGCTTTATCAGGAGTTTATCAGGTCTTGATCAGGCCCCTCTGGGCCCTGATAGGGCATTAAAGGGCTCCAAGGTCCCCTGTTGTGTCTCTGAGTGATCTGTGTAGTGTTGTAACAACAGAGAGGAAACAGCTGTGATGATGATGATGGCTTCTAGGAAAGGTGTGTCCTCTTCCTTTCCTGGTGCTGTTTCAGTCCCAGTGTATGAGAGGTTACAAGCAACATCCATGTTCCTTATCTTGGACATGGATAATTTGGGTAGAATTGTAAAATCAAAGGGAAACAGCTGTGAGGGTGATAAATCTGTGAGGAAAGGTATGTCCTCTTCCTGCTATATCCTGGAAGCTGGAAGTGTTTGTCCATGCTTTCAGAGTTGTGATTTTTGCAGAAGTAAACAAACACAAAGAGAAAAAGGTTTAGATTGAACTATAGATTAGGGATTTATTTTATCTATTTTATATGGTTTCTCAATCATTTAGGAGTGAATCTGGCTGTTTTCAAGGGGGATTGGGGTTTCCTAAACAAAGTCCTGGCTTTCTAAAAATGGAATTGCTTCTAGTTGGGTTTTGGAGCTGAATCATAACAACAGGGGAGATAAACAGAGAATTTACAGGAATAGGCCCATATCTGGATAACAGATCTGCATGGTCTTGTTCTCAGTGTGGCTGAGGGAAAATTCCTATCCAGCTTCTGTGTTGCTCAGATATGGATTGTGCAAACTCAGTGGAGAAGTGCTAGATATGTAACATCTAAGTGTAATTTTGAGTTATTTTTTGAGACTGGAACCTACTGAGCTTCCAGCTTCAGCTTTGGCATAAAGGGCTCTTAATGCTCCTGTCATTGCTAATTACATTATTAATTAGGAACCAGCCAAGCTGCAGGCCCTGTTGTTTTGGGCATTGCACGACTGAAAGTAATAATGTAAGTGGCAATCTCTGCCTTGGAGAGTCTCAGGCTAAACAATAAAGACAGTCAAAAATAGGGAAAAATCATGTTCTAGAAACATGTAGAAATAATTTCTTTTAGTTTTTCTCTTGAGGTCCACAGAAATGTTGATAACTTGTAGTAATTTTTGGCATGGTTTATTCTAATGTACCATCATACTACAAAACTTGTATTTCTGGCCTTTATCTTTCTGGAACTGGTGGAGCATTTCTATCTCTCGATGTGGACAGGTTTCCCTGCCCATGCTGGTGTAACAGGTTTGCCCTGTTCCCCTCCCAGCTCTTTGTGCAAAAGGAAATTCCACACAAACTTAGCTCAGATGATACCACTGCTGCTTTCTGTTTCTGTATGTTCTTTTTCTGCGAGTATTTTTGGGTTAAGCTCTCAAAAAGTTGTGATGCAATTGTGCTGTCTGGTTATGCAATGTGTCCAGGGTGGATCTAGGACTAAGGATGGTGGGTCTGGGAGCCTTTGGAAGTACAGGCCCTTGGAAGACTGTGGTTGTGCTTCAGGCAGCAGGGCAGGCTTGGATATTCAAATATGTTGGCAGTAGAAGGAAGAACTACTCTAAAATGAGCTGAACAGGGTGTCTCTTAGTTGTTATGAAGTCAGCCCTTTAAAGAAATAACTTTTAATGATGAACAAAAGCACTGCCTGTTGTGTCTCTCTTCAAAGACAGCTGTGTGAGGAGCAGCACTCTCCTCTCATGCTCAAATCAATGGAACTCGGATAAAAATAAATGCAATTCTGTTATTAACATAACATTTGTCTTCGTTGTTTGAAATGCTGGAATTGCTTAATGTGTTTTTCTTCCTCGTGTAGGGTAACAGCCAAGCATCAGTGGAAGGAGTGCATTAATCTAGAGGAGATAATGCTTGTTTTAGCAGCTGGTCAATTTTTATCTTTTCACATCAAAAGCATCCCCACCCTCTGTGAGCAGAAGCCTTTTACCTCAGGTGAATTAATATGCTTCCCTTTTTTATTCCCCCCACATAAATCTCTCATGAATAGATACAGCAATAAATATATCAGTCTAAAGCTCTTTTTACATTTGTTGTAGCTGAAAAGCAGAAATGCAAAATGAGATTAAGTGACACAGCTCAAAAAATGATACAGAGGAAGAGAATCACAAAAAAATATTATTCTGGCAAGGAAATGAGCCATTTTCTGCAAGGCCTGTGTAATTGCTACAATAACCCACATTTATGCAAAGGCAGATAATTTGGTTATGTTCTTGCTTGCTTGCTGAGCATTTTGGTAACAGATGGTGGATTTAATATTCTTGGATTTGGGTTATTTTGGGGGTGGGGAGATATATATACTGCTTAGCTGAGTTAGAAGTCAGCCCTTGCAGTGAGTTCACAGAATTAATTCAGTTGGAAAAGACCTTTGAGGTCATTGAGTCCAACCTGTGACCAATCCCCACCCTGTCAACCAGACCGTGGCATTGAGTGCCACATCCAGTTTTTCTTGAACACCTCCAGGGATGGTGACTCCACCACCTCCCTGGGCAGCCCATGACAATATTTAATCACCCTTTCTATGAAGAAATTCCTCCTGATGTCCAACCAGAACCACACATGACGTAGCTTCAAGGGTTCTAAGTTCTAAGGCTGTAGGTTCCCTTCCTTTCGAGGGCCCTTGCCTCCTTTACAAATGACCAAACCAGGAACATTTGCTTCAAAACCAGCCTCCACCTGGCTCGGGGGAAGGGTGGTAAGAGGCAGGGAAGGGCACCTGAGGGTGGGTGGAGCTGGGATCGACACCTCTTTACTTGGCACAGGTGAGGCACCTCAAGCACTGCATTCAGTTTTAGGTCCCTCATTTGAAAAAACGACATTGAGGTTCTGGAGTGTGTCCAGCAAAGGGCAACAAGGCTTGTGTAGGTTTTAGAAAGCACAGAATCATAGAACAGTTAGGGTTGGAAGGGACCTCTAAAGGCCATCCACCCCTGCAACGAGAAGAGACCTCTTCAACCAGACCAGATTGCTCAGAGCTCTGTCCAACCTGGCCTTGAATGTTTCCAGGGATGAAGCATCCACCGCTTCTCTGGGCAACTGCGCCAGTGCTGACGATTCTGAGACCAGGGCGGGGAGAGCCTCCTCCCTCAGTGACACCCATTCCCTAGCGGCTCCCGCTTTCAATTGACACCCATTCCCCACTGACCCCTGCTCCTCCATTGATGCCCACTCCCCAGCGACCCGCGTTCCTCACTGACCCCCTGTTTTGCAGCAACCGCTCCCCAGTGACTCTCTCTCCCCCAGTGACTGCCGCTCCCTGTTGATCCCCGTCCCCCCATGCCCTCCATTCCCCCGCTGGCCGCCCCGCGCTCCCTCTCAGGGCCCGGGCCGCGCCTGCGCTCCGCCGGCGGGGCCGCCCCCCCGCTCCAACCGCGGCGGCTCCGCGCCTGCGCAGCCNGCCGGGCACGGCCCTCCCCAGGGCGAGCAGACACAGCCAGGGGACAGCGACACCCCCAGCGCCCCCAGCCCGCCCCCTCAGCGCCGGCGGAGCCATGAGCTGGGGCACGGAGCTGTGGGTGAGTGTGAGCGCGGGGGGGAGCGCGGCTGTGGAGCCGCACCGGGGCATAACGGTCCGTGCCCGGGGCCAGCGCGGGGAGCCGGGTCTGCTCCGTGCCCGCACCTCGGCGCAGCTCAGCCCGGGGGTCCGCCCTGCTCCGGAAAGTTTCATGTGCAGCCTCTGCAGAGGAATCCCAGCGGAGGTTCAGGAGTTTGATTTAATTTTGCTGAAGGAATTAAATAAGAAAAAAGCTCCATAGCACAAAAAAGCGGCGGCGGCTGTGGAGCGGAGGGAGGCTCGCAGCGGAGCCTGGGGTGTGTTTTGTGTGTGGCTGCTGCGGGAGGCTCCGAGGTGGATCTATGGACAGGGGGTCCGGTTTCAGGAGAGGGAGCTGCAGGGGAGAAAAGCCAGATGATAAAATTTCCTGTCGCTGCTGTTAAGGGGCTTCTCTCCACGCTGGGTCTGAAGGACGGAGATTTTTACGAGAGGAGTTTGTTGTGTGTAAATAAAGCAGGTTTTAATGGTGCACAAGGTTTCAATATATCAAGCTCTTTGATGCTTTTGAGGAGAACCTGGAAAGTATAAATGCATTTGGTTTACGGTGGAACGTTAATGCATAATATCGGACTGTTAAAAGGAATGAGAAGTGGGTACTAGCGATGTGAAATGGTCCCTTGCTAATGAGAAGAAATAAGGAAAGGGAGATAAAAGAAGTCTGGGAAGGCAGAAGAAGAGCTGTTCCACATATTCAATCACAAAGAGGATATGGTGCAGCCATGTTTGATGGTGGAGCATGGAGCAAACCTGCTGGTTCTGGGAGGGCTGGTACCCGCGGACAGGAGGCTGTGGAGCGGCTCTTCCCTGAGTGGTGGGACATGAACCATCTTGGGACAAATCTGTGCTCGGGAGGAGGGGGAAGAAGGAAAGGCAAACGGTGTTTTGAATGAAGAAGTCAAGAATAAGTGGCAAAGGGTCGTCTGAATTGTAAAGCACTGCAGGATTCTCTCCTGTGGTCATGTGTGTGTGGCTGGTAACCGGTGCGAGTAGAGGTGAAAATGTATATGAATTTTTGAGCTGCCTCTTATAGAAATGGTTATTTTAGACGTGATAATTGCTGTTCTTTCTGGGTGCATTCCTGGCTCTCTCTAGCAGGCAGTTCAGCATCCCGTTTTGCTGTGACATTGGAGTCGAGTCATGTTATAGCCAGGTCTCGTTAGAACTATGCAGTAAATTAGGGAGCAACTGCTGACTGGGAGAGGTTATTTTGGTGTGTTTTTACACGCCGTAGAAAGAAAGGTGATAAATGCTGGTGAAATAGTGTAGTGATGCTATATTGATTCATCAGTATATATACAGCTCTGCTGCATGGGAATGTTTCTGGGAAAACCTGCAGTTGCCTCCTTTTTCTGCATCTTGGGATGCTTTGGGAGGACATTGAATAGTTTGAGCGGAATTAAATAAGAGGCAGTATAATTTGGCAATTTTGACATTGAGAAATAAATTCTGAATTCTCAAAAGGAACTTTATTTTTTTTTTTAATTCCTAAAACTACAAGCAATACTGAGGTGTTCCCGAACCAGAATGGTAGTAGAGAGTAGTGCCTTTAAATAGTTCTTGTTTCATGTAGTATTTCTAGCGCTGCGTGTGGGCATGTATGTCTTCTGCAACAGTTACAAAGTGCTTTTGTAACATTTTTTTAATCCGAAAATTTTGGTTCTGAAATTGCCTTCGGCAGCATCAAAGTGCTGTTTTTTTTCTTGTCCTCCATGTAGCACTCTGAGAAATGTAGCAAGTTATGGAGGAAAAGGGTTAGATCAAGAGAATAAATGATTCTAGATACAAATTTGGCAGGAGTTGTTCCATTTTAATTTGGGCAGAGCTCTTAAAACACGTCGGTTTCCAGCGCTCTGGGTATTTAGGCCAAAAGAGTGATTTCTCACTCTGTGCTCTCCCTTTCACTGGAAAGGAAACCACACAAACAACGTGCATTTAATATATGCCACCTTCTTTTGTTGATCAAGGCATTTATTTTTTAAACAAAATTAAATTTCTATTTACCCTAGGACTTAATTGTCTTTTTTTTTTTTTAATGGGTTTTCAGGAGCAGGTGTGGTAAGCAACAAATGCCTGTTCTACATGTGACTCATATGTGGTTTGAAGGGCTGAAAGTTGAGGCAAAAGCAAGTGTTTTTAACTGTAGTTCAGAAATTTGCTAGAAAAATCAGCAATGTTTGATCAGGCTTGACTTGCACCCTGCATCTCTGATCTACCAGGCTGGATGCGTGTTCATGATTCACCCCTTTAAATATAGCAAAGAAGTAAAATCAAGCTTGCTTTTTAGAGCTCATAGAATGTTAATGTGCTTGGAGTTATGCAGAATTTCTGTTCATTCCTTGGGGGAGAAAAAAGCTGGTTGCAGAAAGCCTCATACTTCAGAAGCAATAAAATCCCTTTGGCAACATGTGAGTTATTCCCAAAACAGGCTTTTAGCCTTGTGCTGTGATGTGAGTGTATCCTGTGCCTCTGGGTTGCAAATCCTATTGCGAAGTTCCTACTGATATTTCACTTGATTCTGGACTTGGAGTACCATCTCAAGATTGTCCTTGTGAGTGTAAATGGACCCATAACCAGAATGATTAGATATCCTAATACAGCATTTATATCCTGTGTGAGGTGGAATGCTGGGGATAATGAGATCGTCTGGGACCTCCCAGCAATCCGGTGTTGCAGAACAAAACCTGGAGGTCTCATGTAACCCTGCTGGCAGTTTCTGTCCACCCAAACCCTGCAGAACTCTTTCTGCCTGTTATACTCCAAACATTCAGGAGCTGAGGAGGAAGCAGTGGGTTAAGGATAAAGTGCAGGTATAGCACAAAAATATTTTGGTTTTCACCCGGGTTCAAGAGTGCATTAAGGGCTGACAGGTAGGAGGGTGTAGTACATATTTATTCACGTCTGATTCTTGAAGCTGGCAGTGTTTTTTAAATACTTAACAATTGGAAGTGATAAGTAAAGGTTATGTAGGAGTGCACAGACCTGGTTCGTACCTTCAATGTTCTGCTTTGGGATCAACGGGCTCTAAAAGCACTCTTGGATTGCCTCCATCCTCTTCCTCTCTTGGCTAATGGGAAAGAACATGGAGCATGGCACCCACAACTCTTCTGAAGGGTACTTTAGTGGGTAAAATCATAAGTGAGTGCCACACTTCCCACCAGCGTCCTTTTGTGTGGTATGAAGCCCTCGAAACAAGTGGGATTACATTGAGCTGAAACCAACCTCGGCACTCTGGTGCTTGTCTTCAGGGTAGAAAAAGCTGTGGCTGCGTGGCTGGTACATTGAATAGAATGAACTTTCTTGATTATGACATTTGGTACAGGATGTAGTTTGGGGGAGTAACTGTAGATTTGTGGTTAAGTGGTCCAGGAAAAATTCTGCCTTTTCAGAACACTGCCACAGCACATCAGGTGGAAGTGGCCAAGTTATTGAACGTGGAAAGTTTTATCTTTTTGTTATGAGTGTTTCAGAGGTGCAGATGCTGTGGGCTTGTTGCTACGGGGTTTTTTTCCACATTCAGTGTAAAATTTTTTTTAAAGCCTGGGGAGGGAGGTGATTTAATCAAGCTTTTATTTGACTTTTGTGAAAGCTGGGTGGCTGCTAACAGCTGTCACTGTCCTTTCAGCTTGTGAGAAGGTGGATATTCAGTATTTGCACAGGTCTTAATCTGTTGCCCAGATGCGAGGGGCTCCGTTGGCCGACTCCTGACGGAAGCAGTACTTTGGGGACCACACCTTTTGTTTATAGGGTGTTCCAGTGTACTTTACTATGAAAACACATGGTTTGTGGATATGGTTATTTTTGCCTTTTAAAGTTCATTCCGCCTAGGTGCAACTCTGAGAACTCCTTACTGTTTGTTACTGCTAAACCTTTTCCTCTTTCAATATTCATGCCTCTATTTCATCAGCAGAATTTGTGTTTAAACAGCTGTAATCTTGTATTTCTGCAATTTGCTTGAATGCAGCATTGTTCTTCAATAGTATTTGCAATGTATGGGTGTTGCATGTGGTGGTGACTCACATTTGGAAACCATCTGGAGTACCTGGGTGATTTTGACCTTGATGGCATTACACAGTGTATGTAATGGGCACAGTAGTCAAACGAGATCTCAAATGAAAACCCTGTTTTCCTCTGCTTGGAAGAGCATCTGCAGAGCTGGATTTAGGTTTGATGTATTGATCCTTGAGCCAACATCCAGTTTTATTGTATGCAACACTGTAGTTGATTGCAGACAATAGAAATTGTGTCATCCCACCCATCCCATTCTCACACTTCCTACAGCCCTCACCCGCAAGTTCTTTGGGCTTGGGTGTTAACTGTTGTTTTCCAAAGCTTAAAAGAAAAGGAGATGGTTTCTGATGGGAAAAGGATATAAGTAATTAATCTTCTCTGATGAGCTGAGAGTTTCCATTATGGGCCTAACCTTCACAGGTGGGTGGATGAATTGTTGGCAGTTTAGACAATCTTCTCCTGTGGTGATGGTAAATGCTCTTCTGAAACGTGTATTTTGTTCTAAGTTTACTGTGAAACTTACTTGATGCCATTCGGACAACTCCCAGAGGGAGAGCTGGGTATCCCTGACAGTTGTGTTTTTTTTTTTTTTTTTNTTCATAGAAACTTGGTTCCTGTTTAGTAATATGTTAAAACTTCTGTATATTTCAAAGCGTCTGGAATTTCACCCACAAAAATATACTATAAAAGCATCCTAAGAGCAAGTACAGTGAAAGGCTGGAAGAGAAGAGGCTGAGGTCAGTAATAAGTGCATCATATTTATGATTTTTGCTTGGTTCTTCTAAAGCTCTTGGTAAAAGTTGTACACAGAGTGCTGGAGATGGGCACTTCAAAGCAAAACACACTTTTTGTTAGTTAAGTAGTATTAGTTTAGTATTCTGCATAGTTATTTGGACAGTTTTGAGGCAGCAAAATTGTCTGACATTAATATCTCCTTATTTCACGGTGGCTCACTTGCTGTTTTAAGTGGTCAGCCTGTATATGCAGATTAGTGAGTGAGAAATAGTTTCTAGAAGCTGAGTCATTACAGAGTATCTGCATTCTGCAGTTCACGCCTTTGTGTGCATGTCCAGCTCACCGTGGGATTCAGGGTTGCTGCAGCCTCTATGCACATGTGTTGTGTAGTTAGTGCCATCAGACTCCTTCTCGTGAGCTTAAAAAGAGAATTTTTTAAACTTTAGTTTGATGTGTTGTGTGGGAGTTGCCCTGCTGCTCTCAGGGGTGGCTGGGAGGAGGATGGGGTTATGTGAGAAGTCTCTGCCTACACCCCTTGGTACCTGCAGGCACCAGGAGTGGAAAGATTCCCTTTCGATACCTGAAGAGCTGCTGGGACTTTCAAGTTTGAATGTCTGAGTAATTTCGTTTACAATCGTGATTTGCTTTAAGAAAGAGGGTTCCTACAGTATCGTCAAACGACCTATTCTTGTATTTCCTACCTATTCATTAAAGAATGGGGAATTTACGGTCTTTCAGCGTGAGTCAAGACTTGCAGAATACAGTGTTTTCCCTTCCAGCCGTATTGTGGCTGCTCAAGATCCCCCGCTTCTTTGAACCATATGGGGAAGGCAGTCAAACACGAGCTGATGTTTTTCTGGACTCTTTGCAGCTCATTAGCGTTACTCATGTTGTGAAACATTCTTTTACAGCTGAATTTCAAAAGCTGTAAAGCACTCTTTTAAAGCAGAATTTCAAAAGCTGAGTTCCACATAAAGAGTAGGAGCCACTGTTGCGCTGTGGCACTGTGACTTAATAACCTGCTTTGCATTATTGCCTTTGATTGCTGGACAGGTAACCTGCTAATGAATTTTTGGAAATTCACTTTCATCCTGTTTGAAATACTGCTGCTGAGATTGGTTATACATTGAATCCAGTCCAGCTGTCAAAATCCAATACTTTGTTGAGTTTCCTTAGTGTTCATGTAAATATTTTAAAATAACTTCCCCCTTCAGTATAATTGTATGCTTCAGATGAAACTTCTCCTCTTCCTTTCACCCCCTAGAAACTCTGCTTTTCTATTTTTTTTTAACTGTAAGCTGGTTAAATTGGTAAAACACTGTTGTCTCTTGGCTTATTGCAGTCTTTGCCATTCTCTTCTATCAATGGCTTTGGCTCTAAAATACAAAACAGTGGAAAAGTACTATGTATACATTGTATGTATGTACAGGATATGATACTTTTAGTCTTTCTTCTCAAGCAGGTGTGGTGGGGTGGTTTGGATCCCTTTGGAATTTAACACGACCACTCTGTTTCAATGTTGTCCAGAGACAACCTTATTCACCTGGTCAGTAATTTCTTTAGGCTCAGTTCATTAAGAATGGTTTGTTGGCATAATTAAATAAAATGTTTCTTTTTGCATCTGAAAATAGAAAAACCGTAGGAGGGCTTCTAGATTAACTCTTCTGTAAGTAAAGTGCAGGAATGAATTATTGTTTGCCTGGTGTTCATTGCTGATCGCTGAAGCAGATCATGTTGTTAAAGAAGGAGTTCTGTTGCAATGTTGTCCTTAATTTATTTGAGGAAGAGCCGACCTCAAATTGGCAAAACAATCAAAAGAACAACAGCAGTTCCCCTGATGCCCTCAGAAACCCTGTAAAGCAATTAAACTTGAAAAGGAGTCACCTGGGAATTAATGTCTGGTTTAGAAGGATGGTCCCCAGTGAGCTACCAAGTCACCCAGATAGTCCTTAATCCTGAGGAAATCCCAGAGTGGGATTATTCTTCTTGTTGTAGCTGAAATAATATAGATTTCTTCCATTAAATGTGTCACTTGGCCACCTCTTGTTCAGTGTTTTTTAAGTGCTTCTATTTGGTACCTAAAGTGTTTTAATAAAGCAAAGCCTTCAGTTCTGCCCTTGCAGTGGGGCTGGTGTGAGTGCTGTCAGTACCATTCACTGCCCGAAGGGGAAGGGTAGTTTGTAGTGTTTAGATTGACTCCTCTGGGAATAGCAGGTACAATTTATCTCATAAATTATTAATTTTATAGTTGAAAAATTTAATTTCATTCACTGAGTCTGGATGTGCAGATAAAGGAGTACTACCTATGTGACAGAAGGATCATCTTGCAAGGATTCTGAGCATGTTCCTTATTCCTAGCTGCACTCCTGGAGATGTTGCTCCAATTAACACCAAGAAATTGCTTATTTGGTGCCTTGGACAGTTTTTTCTGTTTCAGATTCTATTCTAGACTGAGCTGGGAGCCCATCTTACTGAGAATGTATTTAACATTTTTTGTTCAAATCATCTATTTTCTACTGCTTAATTTTTTTTCCATGTTAGGGTGCTCAGGCTGCAGTTTTCCTCTCTCTGTGCCTGCCTTTTGCTTTTTGTGTTTCAGAGCAGTCAGGATCATTCAGTTGTTACCAGGTCCGGTGTATTGCACATGCTGAACCTTTTTGGTTTTGGAAAGCTGTAGCACTCCCATTTATTGGAGCAAGGATTTGAAATTTGGCAGACAGAAGCTGTTGAACAGTGATATGCCTGCTGCTGTTGTTGAGAAAATATTCCTCAATTAGGTAAACCTGTAAGTCTTTGGAAAAAATACCACTTTGCCTGTACTCAGTGAAGATGTTATTGACCAAATATTCCTGGGTGCTGGCTAACTTTTGGCCTTGGAGGGATTTTTGTGGGGCAAGATGAGGTCACCCACAGAATAATTGAAGATGGCTCTGTCTGGTCCTTGCAGGAGAGCAGCCAGACTTCCATGCCATAGCTGCTCAAGGCCAGGGTGGAGCTAGGCAGCCTCCTCTGCTCTCAGGCTCCTTTGTTGTACCCAGTGGCACGGAGGGAGAAGCTGGCTGGAGGACAGCTCTGGATGGAGGGGATCCGGGCTGTTGTGAGAGTAGTGGGGGTCAGTGAGCAGGGGGAGAGGGGGAGGGAATGCATAGCTGCACCAAGTCAGGGTAAAGATCCCTCTGAGTACTTCTGTTCTCTGTTAATGGCAGCAAACCGGTTCTTCTGTTGTCATGGACTGGTTCTTGTTACACTCACCTGAGGGTGAGTGAGCTGCTGTGGTCAGAGAGGAAACCACCTGATTCAAGAGACTGAATGTAAAGGAGGAGGACTAGAGATCATACCAGGATCTAGTTACAGACAGTTGGGGCTGCTTGTCTAGGAACTGCTCCTGTGATGGAAGTGCCAGGAATGATGGAGAGGGTCATTTGTGGAGAGATAATTCAAATTGGCAGTTCTGACAGTGAGCGAAGCAAGACTAGCAGCGTGAAGGAAACAGCAGAAATGAGCTCAGGAGGAGAAAATTAATTTAAACAAAGAAAACAAGGAACCAGTCAGTAACAAGGAAACAGCTTGGATAAAAAGAGGTAGAGAGAGCAGAGCTGGGCTCTGGGCAGGAGGAGTGGGATTGTGACTTTGTCAGACTGGATGTGCAATGGGATTAGTGCATTAGGAATGGCAAGTCAGGAGTTTGATGGGATCAGGAGAAAGTATAGTGGGTGCACAAGGGGGAGGAATAAGCATGGACCAAAGGATGAAGATTAGATAAGAAGTAAAACAGAAAAGTAGTGCAGTCCTCTTTTGACTTTGTAGTATTGCTATTTTATGTGGCTTTTTCAATGTCATGTTTAAGAGAGTTGATTTACTGGTTAGAATGTATATGCATTGATTTCTGTGGTTGCACTTTGCATCTTTACTCACTGTGGAGGAATTATTTGACAACATCCCCAAATAAAAGTTTTATCCAGAGTTGTGTGCACTGCTGTTTTTCATTCATTCAATCTGTGCAGAAAGTCTGAGGAATTTTTTAGCAAATAAGTTCAAAATGTGTTTAGATAACATTTTCACTTTGCATTATACTCTCTTAGGCAGAGAGAAATGCTTTAGCACTTCTATCTTGTATTTACAAAAAGAAAAAAATGATTGGCATGGAGCAGGGAGTGAATGGAAGTGTGTTTTCTCAAACAAAAGTTAAATGGGGAAGGGAAATATTTCTTGCCCTCTTGAGGGCTGTTGATCTGTCAGTTGTGGGTCTTACAGGAGTGGCATTCATCAAGAGTGTGTAACTCAGGTTTTGCTGTAGTAAAAGAAAAATTGGCAGTGTATGGAACAGGGAGAGCTGCAATAGAGGACTGCATAAATATTTTTTCACCCATCCTGGCTCTCTCTCCCAAGTATAACAGTCTGAGATCCTTCTCATGTGTAGTCACTGGAAAAGCCTAAAAATAAAGGGTGAGAGGAAAGGGTTCTATGTGCTGGTCAAGAGCCTTTATTTCCTTAGAAGTCTTTGGAGCTGTGAAACATCTGGGTTTCACACAGGATGCTTTTGGCACGTGTTTGTAACATAACATGCAAAATCTGAACAACTGCACAGCTTTGCTTCAGTTTTTGGTGTGCAACACAACTCCGAAGTAAATATTTCAGTGATGGAAATATTGGTTAGGGGTTCCTTTGCTGCTTTGCTCAAGGGCACCATCATCAGCTGATTGCAGAGGTTCCATCCTCCCAAAGCACTGCCAGCCTGACCACCAGGATCAAGGCACCCAGTGCTCAGAGATTATGGTTGCATGCTTTACCTGAAACCCAAAATTGCAGCAGCCAACCCTTTAGGTAGTGAGAATGCATCTCACATGATGTGTGTGACTCGATGCCTATTTAAAATCAGTGCCCTGGGGATTTACAGCCTTATTTTTGGAAGGGGGGGGGCTAGCTAGGTTCCAGCTCTATTTAAAGATAAAATCAAGTGTCTCTGTCTGTGTGGCTGCATATGTCATTGTGAGGTGCCCGGGAGACCACCCTGGAATGGAGTAGCAGCTTGCATCCATTCCTGGAATTGTGTGAGCATCTCCTCACCACCTCCTCCTCTGGGTAACTGTGGGCTGGTTTTATTTTTGCGTTGAGGTTCCTATTCTGATTCTTGCCTGCATCTTCCTTATACCTGTATTATGTATAAAATTGCTGTAATCTCCTTTTTTAGAGGTTCAGTATGGTTGACACAAAATGATCTTGAAACAGGAAAGCTGTAACTATTGGAAAACGACAATTTTTGTGAGAAAATGTGCTGTTGTGAAACACATGCACCTCATTTAGGCATCGTTGGAGATTGGGTCTGCATAGTTGTCACTCTTGGAAAATACTTAGTCTTGAGCATAAAGGTATCACAGTGCCAACATTTAATGGTTATGGGAGTGTTGAATTGTTCCACTAACAAAAACCTTTGCTGAGCTAAACAATACAAATATAAATGTTTCACTTGGCTATTAGCAGTTGAGTTGAGATACTCAATGGTTGGCAACAGCATGACAGAATGGTGTGCTCCATTCACACAGAGGTCAGAAGACATTTTACATGATATTTATGGGTTTCATGCACACAATTATAGACATTTGTATTGACTTGAATCTGCTGTTGGCTTGCTGTAGTCTTCTGTGGTTTGCTTGTGGGTTAATCTCTGGGAACAAAAATAAATGGAATAGTGACAGAGGAACCAAAAGACAGAATCCACACTAGGAGAGTTGAACAAGTGAAAAACATCAAAATAATGGAAACCCAGACCCCATTTTTACAGTTAGAATGTAAGAATGAAGTATTTAGGGTTTTTACTCATGATACATTGACACACGTGGTGTTTGGGAGTTGCTGCTCGGTGGAGCAGTGTTGATTTCACTCTGGGGGCAAGGCATCCATCCAACCTTCCTGGTGGGGAGTGGGATTGATTCCTTAATCGGAACAGCAACAACCCAGCCTGAAGCTTCCTCAAGGTATTAGAGCTAAATTAAACAGTCTGGGACTAGTGTGTAAGCCCTAATGCACTTCAAGAGGCTTTTGTGGATAGGAGAATTTTGAAAATAATCAGAAGATGAACCCAAAAGTAACAGAAAAAAGCCACAGGCACAGATCACCCTTGAAAGGGGGACCATAATACATTTTCTTTGTGTGGTGCAGTGCTTAATGCCCAGATTCTCTTAGGGAAAAAAAGATGCATGAACTATATAGCTCTATTCATGGTACTGCATTTAGAACTTGTTTTCTCTCCTTTGTGTGTGTTCCATAGCTGTTCCAAAAATAGATATGGTCACAAATACCAAATTAGTAGAATTAGGCATCTTAAAGCCAGGAAATGCACCATTTTTTAAACAACAATTGCTGCTGAGGAAGTGTGGGATCTTATGTATATTGTGTTATGTCTTTATTTTACAAAATTTTAAGATTGCGTTTGCTTGTGTGCATTTGCAGTATCCACAATCTGCATGAATTTTGTAAGGGTAAAAATGTCATGGTTGCATTCAGCTTTATTTGGAATTTTATTTTTCTTTGACTTGGAGGAGGAATGAAACATGATCACTGAGCTTTAGTCTGTATAGGAAGTGCTCATAAGCAAAAACTAACTATAAAGTGTCAGTAGCCTTGGTAGATGTGCTTTACTGATCATTAAGGATGTCATTCATGTACAAAAGTACTGAAAAAATAAAAGTGAGGGAGCCCACATGACAGCTGTTCAGTCTTGCTCTTAGTTCTCAGTCACTTTGTCTTGGTCCATCTCACTCTGCAGACCAAGCCAGGTAAGCAGTACTTTTCTTTTTCCAGAATGTTGGAATCCTTTACAAGTACATCCATAAGGCCTGAGGACTTCCTGAAAGCTGGAATGTTTTAGGGTGGTTCTTTGTTACTAATGTCTGTGAATTCTGAATATCCCTGATGGAAACTGGCAGGTGCTGTGATTTTGAGCCTCTGGCTTCAGGGATGTTCTGCCTAAGTCTTCTCCCATAACATAAACTTCACTGGTCTTAGTGGTTCTAGGCCCACCAGTTTGGGCCGTGAATTAGCAGCCAAAAATTTGGAGAGATGGATTTGAACTTCAGGGTTTGTGAAAAACAAACTCTTTATTTTCCCTTCTTTGGCTGGGAGCAGTTTTGACTCAACCTTTGGACCCTCTAGAGTTATAGCTTCCAAAAACTATTTTAAGTGGAAGGTATTGTCATTGGAACAACTGTAGAGCAATGAGTGACCTCATTGTCCTTACTGTGGGAGGGGATGTTCTTGTCAATTTGTGAGAAATTCTTTCTTTCCCTGCCCTGTGTGTAGGTAGGTAAACACACATTTGTTTTCCTCTTCCTCTCTGAATCAGTCTGGTTCAGAGGCCAAACTTGCTTTCCCTGCTTGGCAGATAAAGCATCTCGTAGATTCAAGTCAATATCCTCTTTCATACTTTTTAGGTGATTCAACTGCTCATCAAGCAACTGGTCTATCCCTGTGTTATAAAATAGTTGGGGAGTCATGGGACCATTCAGGGAACTGAGCCCAAAAGCTCCAGTTGCTGTGTGAAGATCAGTAGCTCAAACCCATTCAAGTCAAAGGTTGGACAGGAGGTTCCTGTTCTTCAAACAAAAGCATTTCTTGAGTGTTTGAGTGCTTTGTAATCCAACAGGCAGAGCTGCAGCCTTATAATGGATGAAAGCTGAAATAAGCAAAGCATAGATATGAGGAAGAGGGAAAGGGGAAGAAGAAGGCTGACATGTTGTGCAGATGCCTTCACCTCAGTCTTGACCTCTGCTAAAGAGAAAATTTACTTTTCTAATGTTCTGCAGCAGGGCAGGTTATTTTTTTTTTTTTTTTTTAATATCCCATTATTTTCCCATGTCTCCCCCCATGCATCTTCCTTCCCATGAGTAGATTATTTATTCTCAAAACCAGTTTGTTTTGCCTTTCTTGCATTACTCATAAGATTTATCTTATCACCATGTACTTTAGGCAACATCATTGGAAACAAATGTTGCAAATTCTAAAGTGCATTGTGATAACTTCTCACAGACTTGAGCGATGTGTTGGAAGTGTCACATTTAGCAAGGGTCCTGTAGGTCAGCTGAATACACCAAGAGTCACAGGAACAACAAATAACTTATTCTAGGAGACCCAGAGCACTGGAGAGAGACTTGCTGATAGTGACTTGGCAACATAATAAAACAGTAAGATATTTGAAAAATTTAAAAAATGTTTTGAGGTGATGAGTTTCCATTTGCTCAATAATAATAATACCCAAAGCTAGGCATCTCTTCCACAAAAATAATAACTTGCCCTTTAATATCTTCCACTTTTGAGTAAATGGCTAGTACCATCTCATGTGAGTAATAAATTATTTGGAAGTCCTTGTAGCAAGATTTTTGGGGAATGCTTCAGTGTCATTTTTAGGCTGACAGTCCTTGTAATGCTTGGGGTTCTGCTTTTATTTAATCAGTGCAGTGCTTAAAGTATTGTATGGTTCCAGAAGTCCCTTGGTTTTTTTTTTTAATTTAAGTATTTATTTGTTTCATTAACTTGAGTTTGTTGTCAGCATTTTTTTGCTGGAGATCCCACCCCCTTTGTGCTGGATAGACACTGTGCAATCCAGGCACTGGTGGTCCCTGGTTTGCAAATTATGACATGAATTAAAGACAAGGAAGATTGGAAGGAGAGAGCACAAGGCACTCAAGGATGTGGAAATCTTCAACCTCTCCCATTGCATGACTCTTCTGGTCTGGGGTAAAACACAATTTCTCTTGTGCCCATGTTTGTTCTAAAAGTTTTGCTGTGTTGTGGAACTGTAATTACTGAGTAGTTACTGTGGTCTGGGACAAACCTAAAAGTAAAATACAGAGTACCTATTTTATTGTATCTTTTGATATTGAAAATCAATATAGCAGGCTGATAGTACAATTTATTTTAGGTATCTAGAATTGCACTGTTCCCTGGATGTTATAAAAACCATGTATGTCTGACAGCCACATTTCAAAGAGTTGTTTTTTCAATGTACTAATTAATTCTATTCAAATAAATAGTCATGCAAAGAAATGAAATACAACATCAATATTTAATGGTATCTGCTTAAAATCCTCCCAACCTAAACTTCTGAAGTTGTGTGGGGGTGATATTCACACATCGCTGATTAAGGGAGGATGGAATGTGTGTTTTCTTCTCATTTGAGGAATGAATTACTCCCTAAAGATGTGATTGTGAGGTGCCCTACATGGCCCTGTGCAAAAATAATGTAGGAAACAGCTTCATCTCTCTTTGGAGGCTGTTGCTTTGTGAGTCCTGTGGATGCTACCAGAAAGAGAGACTCTGTTTGCTGAATGGAATGACCTTGTCCCCACCTTGCAGTCTTGTCCAGTTGCAGCAAGTTTGCAGAAGTTACACTGAAAGTGGGCTGCAGTTTCTCTCTTGCTGCAGGAAACAGTGAGCCCAAGTGACCAACATCTTACTCTGCACATCACATTGTTTCCTGTTCCTCTGAACAGCACAGCAATGAGCTGACCTAAATTCATGGTTCTCTTGCGAGATGTCAGTCTGTTCTTAAGCTGTTTGCAGTACTTTCATCTGGGAACTGGCTGTGTTTGATGTTAGTGCTGTGTTATCAGCTGCTGATGTTAAATGGAGAATCATTCTTCAGGTGAAGAAGTGAATTTGTGACAGATTTTCGTGCAGTTTGTGGGCACTGTTTATACCAGAGTTGGGGAATCCATTACTTTCTGGAAATGCCAAGCAATTTGCTAGACTTCCTCCCACAAGTGACGGAAAGAGCAGTGCTGTGCTTGCCATCCTCTTTTGCTGCTTCAATGTTTGTTATTGCTGTGATAGGAAAACACAAAGAGCAGGTTGTAATGTAAGCATTCCCTGTGTTTATTTGTTGGTGGTGTTGTGGTAGCCTTCCACTTGATCTTCCAGGAATGTGAGAAGAGTGGAAATCAGGATGACATATCTGTAGTTTTAGTCACAAAGTTCTACCCCATGTGCTCTGTGAGCAGCACACTTTGCTATTACCGAGGCCTAATAAACGAATTAATTAAGAAATATTCCTGTAAAACACACTGTGCTGTCACACTGACCCAGACTTAAACAGCAGCTCTCTATGATGAAGATTTTAATAACATTTAACCATGATTTGTGTTAGTCCTTTGACTAAGCACATCATGATGTACGTGGTGTGGTGGTCTTGGTTTTGTTTGCCCTCAAGACACAAGAATGCTTTTTATTGGTGTCCCAGTAACCAGTACAAAGTACAGCAAGCAGCTTTCCACTTGAAAAACTGTAGCACCCTTTCAGGAAATATCTGCGGCGCCTCAGATTTTTTCAGCCTGCTCACACATTCAGAACCCCGGACAAGCAGCTTAAGATCTGAATGAGATTGTTCACCAAATGAGTTGGTGCAGCATATTAATTTGCTGGTGCCTCTAAATGCCTGCAGTGTTACAAGAGCCTGCAATGACACTAAAATACCAGGAGCTTTGTTGGCTCTAAACTCCTTAAAAGAGAGTTTTAAATTCTTGTCTGCTTGCCGTAGCCTTACTAGCTTTATAAAGAATTTGGAGATCTGTATTTCAGGAAGATTGTGTGTCCTGGGCTTAGGAAAGTTAGTAAGAGCTTTTCCCAGTAGTATTAATTGTCTTGGAGCTTGATTGTGCTCTAGATTTTACTTTATAGCGGATTATATGAGCTTCCTCATAGTGCCTTTATCTAGATACCAATAGATATGTTTATAGCATGGTTTTATGCATAGGATTTATGTTGAAAAAATATTTGCCTTTGCAGTTAGGTAAACTAATATAATGTGGTTTTAATGAGCCTCGATGCAGTCAACCTGATTTTACGTGTATTTTCAGTTTCATTTTAAGTTAATATTTAAATGCCAGAGTAGAACAGATATGACATTAAACCATTTTTCTTTTTTTGTCTTTGTCTAGTGAGCCAACATCCTCTTCCCTCAAAACCAATATTCTGCCTGGCAGCTGGAGAGGGATATGAATTGCTGTCGAAAACGACAAAAAGTTTAAAACTTTAGAAGTCGATTTTCGTGGTCTTAAAGTAGATGATTTTATTTAGAGAATGAACCCAAATATTTTAGTGAAAGCTAAAAAATCCAGTGTTCCATGCTGTTGGTTGTTTCATTGTTCCTGGATTAAGGAAAATCTGTAATTCTAGATGATGGGGTGAGCAGAGGCAACTGGTCAGACTGGTGTGACCCACGTGTGGTTTTTAATCCTGGTTCCAATAAGCACTACTTTAAATTGGGTAGTGATTTTCTTCACAACTGTGTCTAAAAACTGTATTAATAGGAGACTGTTTACTGATGTAATTCCCATTAGGATTGTAAAGATATTTCTTCAAGTGCAGTGAAGGCTTGAAATTTCTATCATGGTACCATCATTGTTGTAGCATGAGTTATAAAATATTCACATATGTTTTTGAAACATAAGGAAATGAGATTGTTGTCACAAGAAAACTGGATTACCCCTTTTGCTCAGCTAGACTCGCCTATCCAGCTTAGGAGCAGAATGTCCTTACTTAAAGGATCAAAGGATGCTGCTCTTCTAGCTCCGGATGGCAAAATGTCATTTATTCCTAATGCTTCGGTTTCTAAGCCATATTGGTCAAAAGAGACTGTAATGGTTAATTTATTTCCATAAAATGTTCTGACTGTTTTTCTTAGAGGCTGGAGGCTGTGTAGGGAGCCAGACCAAAAGGTTTGGACACTCTGTAGCTGCCCTACTTTCTAGAAACTGTAATTTTAGGTTGTCTTGGCTGGCACAGTATGGTCAGCACAGTGAACTTGAGCTTTGTCTGCTGGGGCTCAGAGTGTGGCTGTCCTGCAGCATCCTTGTGGCACAGCCAGCAAACCACCGAGTCTCGCTCACCACACTGTGGTTCCCCACGTGGCTCTGATTTCTGTGAGCTGGTCCCAGTTCTGGATCTGTTGGAGTAAAGGCAGCACTTAGCACAATGAGGCTGCTGTTAGACCTGGGGACTTTGCTGCTGCTACAGCTTGCTTTAAATGCTCTCTTATCAGGTGTTTGGACACTTAAAATTGATGGATGGTAAAGACAATTGTGCTATAAACTCTAGCTCTGCACATTTCATGGGTGTTATTTATGGGGCAGGGAACTCTGATTTCTTGCATTTTACAAGGCTGGGTGACATGTGCTCACTTTATTCTTCTTGTGTGGATGTTTGTTTAGTGTGATGGAGTTAAATTTACCTCTTTCTCTTTAGATTCTTGGAATTGTCATATGTCCTGTGGAGAATGTCAAGTATCCCTGAGTGAGCAGCCCAGATGACTCCATCAGAATCCTGGACACATTGTGCTGCTCTATTGACTTTGCAAACCTGAAATGTGTGTGGGAGAACTTTCTCTTGTAGCCTAGCATGTAATTTAATTGATGTTTGTTTGGTAATTTGCCTCAGATTAAATTATTCATTGTCACCACTGAACAAACGCTTTGTATGCTTCTGGTGGGGTCAGCACTTTGCACAATATTTCCCCTTTCTTATTCCACCTACTTTGATGCATTCATTTAGTTTTGCTGCAGTCTTAGTACTGAGAGCTGAGAGAGGCTTCTGTTGGGAGAAGGGAGAGACCCAGTGGAGTTTGAGAGGCTTTGTACAGTGATTATTTGGTTAAGGGCAATGCGATTACTTTTCTTCAGATTTAAACTTTGATGTAACACAAGTTCACATTATAATTAATGGGAGTTGTTACCTGTGGATAAACTTCATAGAAATGGCATAGAATTGAGCATGTGAGAATAGAAAGATATGCTCTCTTCCTGCAGAGGATAAGAGACTGAAGTAATTGGACAATTATTATCAATAGCAATTCATGCTTTGATGCACAGGTGGGTGTTTCTGATCCTCAGCAAGATGTGCCAGTGGTAAAGTTGCCCCATTAGTTTTGGTCTGACCATATTTTAGCTTGGTAATTCTATGGGTACAGGTGATGTTGTCTTTTGTGGAGGAAGAAAAGCATGGCAAGAATCAGCTTAAAGTCAGAATATTTTATGCAAGTGGGATCAGTCTGAAACAATGTTTTTGTCAAAACTGAGATAAATGGCCTGACTCTAGGACATTGCAGAGTGCAGATACAGCTGGGGTTAAGCTCTTCCCTGAATGTTTACCAGTGAAAAACTGAGAGGAGGAAGGTACTTGGTAAAAGGAAAATATGTGACAGGATGTTAGAGGATTGTCTTGGTTGCCATTTTTATAGGCATAGGAAGGGCCCGGTCTTACTGTAATAAAAAAGCTGCGTGAGAAACCCCAATAGATGGATCTAAGGCCTGGAGTCTCTACAGCTTTCTTTTGGATCTTTGCTTGTATTATATTTCTGGCCTAGTTCCAGACTTTATCCATTTTTTGCCAGTGTAGCTTGACTTCACTCCACAGAGTGGAGTGTATGAGTAGGTAATTCTGAATTATGAAATACACTTTGAACAGAGTTTGTTAACATATTTTGAAGTGGCCAGCTTTGTTGTTTGCAGACATTTTAAATATAATGCACTCTGACATTGTCTTTTTTTCCATTGCATTAGATTTCTGAGTTGCATGTATCTCTGATAATCTTCCAGTTCTGGAAATGTCACTATTTCATGGATCAGAGTGGAAGCACCTAATCTAATTTCTGGGTTAAAAGTGGAATGCAATGGCAGATAGAAATACTTCAGGCATAGCAATAATCTTACTTGGTCTTAAATGTGAAGTGGTTCTTGAAAAATCTAGGATTGTATTTGTCATGTCATGGTACTTAAGGTATTAAGTGCTTTTTGAACCCCATCTACAAAGAAGTTTTTCAGCAGTTCTATTTAATTTGGAAATGAGAGGAGGGAACAGTCAGTTCAGATCTTCACTTTTCTTTTGAACTTTAGGGAATGGTTTGGAACACTCTGAAGTGGGCGGGCTTATTTTTTTAACCCTGTTTATTGCCGTTGCTCCAATGATTCCAGGAGGCAACCTCAAGCTAAGCAGAATTAGTGATTTTTACATTTTTGTTTTCCAAGTGTCTGCGTAAACATCCTGGAAGGACATGGTGCATGCATTGGGGTTTGGTCAGTTCTGACTTCACAGCCAGGGGAGGAGGTGAAAAGGAGTATCAGGAGTAAAGGCTGTTGTGTTTAGTGAATAAATACATCTTTGCATTAACGTGTGTAGAAAAGAGCTTTGCACATGTGCTCAGTTCCACACCCACCAGGGGATTTATTAAGTGGAGATTAGAAGTTTTGCAGTTGAGAATGCCAGGCATACCTGGCGAGACCTGTGCTGGTTTTTTAACTGTTATCTTTTTGAGCTATTTTTGATAGAGAGAGACCAAGGACTCTTATTTGCAACGTGTAACAATGTCACTAATTGTTTTTAAATGGTTACATAAAAAAAAAAAATCAAAGTAATCCCCCCGAAACCCTTTCCTAAACTCCAACTGTGTGCTCAGAGCTGAATCACATTCAAAAACATTTGCTACTAATGAATAAATTTTGACTCTGAGGATGCACAGAACAACTTGGGTATCCTACACGATGAAGCCAGTATGGCATTGGTTTGCAATGAAGCTGGGCAAAAAGCTAATTTCCCCCCAAAAAACATTCCCACAGACTGCTATAGTTTGAAGTATTGTTCTTGTGGATAAGATTCTGCTATTGAGATTCAGGATGGTTTTGGATAAGAGGGCAGAATTGCCTTTTTTGTGTGTGTTCTTTTAAATGGATCAGCAGGCTTGTTTGGCTTTCTATTGTAGTTATCCATGCCATGCAATAAGCAGGAACACTCTATGGCTCATTTTTAATAATCAGTACACAGCTGCCCAAAGGGGAAACTGTGGGCAAGAGCTCTGGTTGATCTTTGTTTTAACAGCTGGTATTATTAAGGGAGAGCTTTGCAGACTGGGGAAAAAAAAAAAAAAGAGGATGAAAATCAGTCAACAGTTAATCCAAGATGTGGCCAGACAGCAAAAGATTTACTGGGAATTAGTTTTAAAATTGCATTTGTTCAAATAATTTCAGAAGAAACGAAGGAGTGTGTATTAAATCGGGGAAGTGGGATGGTGCTGGGGAACAGTGAAAAGTTGCAACATTTGTCAACTGAACAACCTTCCTGGAACAACAGCAGCATATATTTAGCATTGTTACCATGCTGCAACTCCTGGGGGAGACAGCTCTGATCTGGAGCTCTGCTGCAGCTCATGATTTATACCCTCCCAGCAGCAGAGCCCCACAAACCAGGAGGATCTGCTCATTTTCAAAGCTCTTGTTTATAATGCACGGAACAGTAATTCCCCGTGGGTCTTTGCAGCTTTCAGGCTGCAGCTCTGGATACTGTCAGCAAAAACCAAATCTTTATCCCATTCCTGTTCCCCCAGGATGAGCAGGAAGAGGAGGTTAGCATTGCTTTTTGTTTCTTTGGTTTTTGTTTCCTTTTTTTTTTTTCCCCCCAATTAGTTTAGTGGGTATAATTAATGCTAATGGTAGAGATTCATCATCTCTCTGGGCCCAGTAGATTTTAGTAGTTATGAGCCTTTGCTTAGCTAATGAGTCTGGATTTTAAAGTCTAGATTCTGCTGTTTATCTTCATGCCTAGTACAAATAAGTTCACTTAATTCAGTTGAATTGCACTAGAATCACCAAAAGAAGCAGCATGTGCATATTTGTCTTCAATTCAAATGACTGAACAAGTGCATAAAAAAGTTGAAATGCATTCAGTCTTTCAATAAAAATAGTCTGACCTTACATCTGTTATTAGTTGAAGTTTCTCTCTTATTATCTTGTTCTTTAAGAGCTTTCTTACATCCTGGGTTGTAATTTGCACATTATAATGTATTTTGAAACAGAACTATGTCTTGTTCTGGGGTTTCTTGAGTGTGTTTTATAAGCAGAATTGTAGGTTTGAAAAGAAGTGTTCCTTTCTGAATGGGCTTCTCATGACAGATGGTTCTCATTGTGGCAAAGTCATGCAGTGCCTCAAACCTCAAAGTGTGTAGATTTATTTGAAGGAAATGAATTGCTGCTGCATCATGGCCATCTATGACAAGTGTCCTTGGACTTTGCAAATGGTGATTTTTTTGAGCCTTGCCATTTCTATATTCGAAGAGAACTATAAAATTCATTTTCAAGAACTTAAACTGTGACACCTCTTAAGAAGCACATTTCCTCTTTCAAGAGATGCAACACTATCTTTAGAAGGATCTCCCACTGATAACAGCAGGTGATGCCTCAATACAGCCTTTTCAGGTAACTGAGTGAAACCAAAATAGCACCTAGATAATGCTCCATGGTAGACATACTTCCATGCTGTCCAGGACACTTAACCTACATAATTTACCATCAAACACTCCCTTGTTCCAAGTAAACAAAGGATATTAGTCCCTCACTATCCAGTATTTGGCTCAGTTGTTTCTCTTAATCACCTGTTGCTCATCAGCTCTGTCCTGCTGCAGTCGAGCTGATCACATCCTCCTGCCTTCCCACTCCCCAGAATTAATCACTCCTCTCTGTTATCTTACCTCTTTCAGCATCTTTCTGAGCTGCTGCAGTATCAACCACATCCTCTCTCGGATAGAACATCCCCTCTCTCACCTTCCTTCCTGGCTGCTGTGTTAGCACAGTTACTTGCCCTGTTGCTATGGAGGGACTACAAGTTCTGCTTCACCACATCCTTTGCAGGATACAACAGGCGTAGGGGGAGGAGGAGGCTTGGTTTGACACCAGGATGACAGAGGTGGAGGGTTTGGGGCTTCAGTTGGTTTGAGCTCTGGTGAGGTAGGCTCTTTGCTGTAGTGGTAAGAGCAGACCCTGGGGGCAAGACCAGGAGGTTTCTTGCAGGATCACCTGCTCCTGGAGCTCCACTGCTTCTGTGGCCTCTGACTCAGAGCCTTCTGGAGCAGTTTCACTTCACAGTTTAGGCTGTCAGCAGAGAGAATGAGATGTTGAGACCCTGCGAGTGTGTGTGTGTGTGTGAATGCTTTGGCAGTCGATGACATCGGTTGTACTCACACCGGGAAGCTTCTCCCCGTGAACCACGTGCCGGGTTTTGCAAGGCTTCCGTAATGGGTGTTAAAGTGGGTCACCACGGCAGGAGTGTGGCTGTACTCCCAGTGACCTCTCCAGCAGGCAGAGGTGTCCTCTTGCCGACCTGTTGCTCTGTGCTGCTGCCCAGGGAGCTGCTCTCTCTCCCAGCCCTGCTTTGGGAGCTTGGTGTTGGCTTTGCTGCTCTTTGCTGCCATGGATTTTGTAACCCAGTGCTGTGTTTTAGTCTGGTCTTGGGCACCTTCTCAAGGAGGTTTAACCTTTCCAACGCTCACCCCTTTCATTAGTGGGGGATGTTCCTGTGCAGCTCTGCTGTAGGTTGATCTTTTCATGATATGTTGCAATCAAATTGGTTCCCTGTCAGCCCAGATGATCTGGTTGTACTCCCAGGACTGGCCTTCCCTCAGAGCAGCTGGAATATTCATGTTGCTCTCCAGGTGCTGGCCTCTGTGCCAGCTGCTCTTGGATTTTCTCAGAAGTGCTTCTTGTTTTAATTAAGTCAGGTTTTCATCCAGGTATGGTTAAGGTATGGCTGAAAACTGCCTGTGGGACAGCACCTTGGCTTAATTAGCAGGAGGGGTCACTCTTGAGTTTGTGGGAGGTGGTTTTTGGGGTGGAGATGAGTGTGGTTGGTCTCAGAAGCAATTACTAGGCTGTGCAAAGGGCCTTGCTATTATACTGGGGCAATGTTATTTCTATTCAAATTAAAACTGGCATAAATATTAGAAGTTATTTTACTTTCCAGCTTCAGTGAAATGCTGAAGTGGGTAAGCAGTTCAAGGCTGAAACATGGCCCAGAAACTACCTTATTCATAATGCCTATTGAAACAGGCAGAATTAGAGGTGAGTTTATCTAGCAACATTAAAGGTATTTCAACCTAAAGCATAGTCTGTTTCCACTCTTGCTTTCTGTCAAGTCCCCTTCACACAGGTGTGAAATGCACTCAGTTTCCTAACGATGCAGCAAAGAATTTTATGTTTATTTCTGTGTTCTCCTAACTAGATCAAGTTCCCAGGAAGAGATACAATAGTTAACCTTCAGGGCTTTATGGAAAAATGTGTTTAGGGGATGGCAATGAAAGGAAGATGGAGATGGGCAGGTAAGATGGCTTTTTTCCTCTGGGCTATTTATTATTCAGCTCAAGCAGAAATTATGCCTATTTAGGCATTCTGATGATGAAAGGTCAAGAAAAAAATTTTTTTAATACTTGAATGGTAGAATGAAATTAAGCATGTGTGGCTGAAGAGGTGATCTGCATGACAAATGCATGTGATTATAAATAGCTGTGTTAACAAGAACCGGATGTGTGGGGGAATGGAAGGGTTTGCTCAGAAAACAACCAGTGAAGCCACAGCATCATTTGAGTGTAAACCAGGCAGAGATGGTCTCCCTGCCCCATCCAAGTGTACTCCATGGTGCTGTGAGTGCTCCTTGTCTCTGCTGCAAGAAGGGAAAGGTTGGTGTCCTGTGTTCCATATATAATCAGGGATGTTTGTTTGGTGTCATTAACTGAGGGTTTCACTGACTGTGGCTGACAAGTTTTGTGTGGGCAGTTGATTTTCATCAGTAGTGGCTGAGTCAACAGATGCTGAATTGCTTTGGTATTTTCTACTCATCTCTGTTTTCTGGAAGGCTCTTGCAGTGGTAGCCTGTATTTTATGCGTTTTCTTTCATTATTAATTTGCCTGGAGACTGTTAACATTTGCATGTAGCTTTATTGTATGTCTCTGAGGATCTGTGATCTGAATTCCCATGTATTCTGCTGGCACTGTAGTGCCATATGGGACTCAGCCGAGCCTGTGAAGGGCTCATCCTCTCGTTAATTATTTTTATAATTTGAAGCTGTTAAACCATGGAATCTAAAAAAGTAATTTAGAATTTGAACACTGTAATGTATTCTTGATCTTCACTTTAATTCGTTTTTGCCTATGAAAGTGAATGAAAGTGTTTAAAAAAAAGGGGGGGATGTGGGAGGAGAAGGTATGACCAGAGATAAAGATTAGCTATTAATTCCCCTATTCCTATTTTTGTTACTAAGGACAGTATGTAAACAAATAATTTTGTGAGGAAACAGCATCAGACTCACTGGAGAATGTCTTCAGATATTCTTAACATTCAAGAATCCTGGGTCTTTTATTGTGTTGCTGTATTAGAGTTACAGAAGGAGCATGCTAAATATAAAGAAATTTCATTTGCTATTAGCATCTGAATTTTCAGCATAGTCTTTCTTCATTACTCGCCTCTGTGTTAGCATTTTTAATTTCATGCTTCTGCACTGTCACCTGTGAAAACAGCAGAGAGGGTGACAGTGACAGTTCAGCCTGGGTACTGGCACAGTAAATACTGCCAGCTCAGTCTACTCTGGGCAGGTTTTACAGGAAGATTTAAATTGCAGAATTATTTAGTAAATTCTCCTAGAATCTAATGTTTCATTCACAGTTGAAACCAAGTAGAAACCCCAGTCCTTGTGGCTTGGCTGTGTGATGGAGCTGGTCAGGGTGAGTCTGGCTGCAGAGAGACTGAGGCTGCAGCTCAGGAGAAAAGTGAGGAGATCCCCTTTATTTCAGTCAATGTTAAGGCTGAAGAAGCCCCTTGGTGGCTTGGGGGACCCAATGAAGGCCCATCATTGGATCTGAACTGTTGTTCACATGTGTTGAACTATTTCGCAATAGATGGAAGCCTTCTAGAAAGCGGAAGGAATATCTCACCAAGCTGATCTTCAAAGACCTCATGAATAACACTTTATTGCTCAATTATTGGTTGTACTCCATGTTTTACGGCTGAGAAATGGGAAGAAGGCTTTTCTTTTGTTTTTTTTTTCTGTAATGGCTAACTTTCCCCTTCCCAAAACACTTCACATAGCTGGGGAATGTGACTTAAGGAGGGCAGTTAAGAAGTGAAGGGGATTTGACAGCTTAAAGTAACCGTTCACATGAAGCGAAGCAAATGGGCAGCACTATTTCCATTTTAAGCATTCTCAGGGTAACAAGCATGCAGCCAAATTTCAGAAAGAATGCATGGATGGGAGGTTATTTGGGCAGCAGTAAAAGCACCAGGAGAGAATTAATGGAAACCGAAATGAAGTTAGAAAATGAATTTAGAAACACACTTTGCCTTAGGGTTAAAATATTCAAAGCATTCTGGGTACTTGGATGTCAAATTCCTGTTCAAGTTAATGACTAAAATTCTACTTCCCTCTTTTGAGCTTCGATTTTGGTGTGCGTGTTGAAGAGCATGTTAAGCCCTGAACAGTTTGTTTTAAGCAGCAGAGGCTCTGCTTTCCCACTGTGTGAGTCAGGTGGTCAGCTCCTGTATTCCAGCTCCTCCATCACCTGGGGAAGTGTTTGTACTGGCACGTGTTGCTGGCTTTGGGAAGTGGTGGAATCTGATGAAGAAGGGTAAGTTACAGTTACACAAGTAGTTTAATTACATGCACATTGTGACAGTCAATTAGAAGTCTATTACTTTTAGTAAGCTGACACCACAATGAACACAGGCACTTGAAACTGGGAGAAGATGAGATTTGGCATGTTGGAAGGACACAGGAGCATGAAGGCTGTGGTGGGAGCCTACTGTGATAGACAACTGACTGTCAGTGCAGTATTTCTGCTCAAAGAACCTTCTTAGGTGTGAACCAGTCTCTGAGCCAGAGAAAAGTAGTGAATTATTCTAGAAAATGTTTTGGTGTTTCTTTTTCTGAGAAAACAGGTGTGGTGTGACCTTTTGTTTCTCCTTCACTGTGGTCAAGTGGGAGCATTCTTACTGAACATTGCATCATATTTCTTGCCTTGTTTTCTTGAATGCTAAAGCCCTGTGGGACTTATTGTTTCCTAATGTTCTCCCTGGCTGGAAGGGTGAGGATGCTGCAAAAATGAACAGAGGAGAGTCTGTGTATTGAAAACTGAAAGCTGAAACAGCAGCTCATGGGGCACCTGAGCCCTCTTGCAGCTGATGACTGAACCTGCAGAGCTGCAAGTTCTGCACTGTTCACCTGCTACACCATCACTGCCAGGGCTGGTGCACTTTGTGATGAAAACATGGGCTGTTCTCATTCCAGAATAACTGAGGGGTTTCTTTTAACTCTTTAGATTTCATCTGATAATGTATTTTTGTACTGAACTTCGAGAAAAGTAGACCAATTTCTAAAAAATGATTACTGATATTCAAGTATTGATTATTTGAAGGCATGATATTATTAACTGCTCTCAAAAATCTCTTTTCAGAGGTCCTATTTTGCACTGATTACATGTTGGGATTCCATGAATTGAAGGTTATGCTGTATCATCAACACATTTTGTGTCCTCTGTCATCCCTATGATTCATTAACTTTAACTCAGAGCCTTTGCCTACCTTCAGTGTCCTTCCAGGTCCATGGAACAAGGAGGACAATCTGTGTCATGTTCCTTTGGAATCTCATGCTCAGCCAGTGATGGTGTTGCCAATTTTATTGACCTTTTTTGTCCTCAAGGCACTCAGCAAAGGGAAGGGACAATGGAATGCATGACCCCAGTGTAACACACTGCTGTGGGGCGTTGGCTGCTGAGTGGAATGGCACTTGGGCCAACACTGTTCCATGCCCAGAAAAGAACAGAAACTCTTCTCTTTAGCAAATCTGCAGAGAGTTAAACTTCCCCTTGCCTCTCCTCTTGATAGTGGAGGTCACTGCTTGTACTTTTGAGGTGGTTCTGCCTAGAGTTTGGCACGGGCCAAGTGCCTCCTCTCACTTTATAAATAGAAATTCAGCATCTTCCCCTGGTTGATCTGTCTGACAGCTGCACCACCGTGTGCTCCTCTTACACTGCTCCTCAGGGAGATTTATTTCACCAAACTTGGCCTAGTGAGGCCTTAGAAGCAATCTAGCAGGTCCCTCTGTGGGATGCCAGCCCACACTGAGGCAGCTACCTGGAGCTATTTCTGGATTTTTATTCAGACTCTGATCCAAATGATGCTCTGAGAATTGATTCAGGGTGGAATGATGGTGGGAGGTTTGGACAAGCCACCACCAGGGTTGCCTTTTCAGGGTGAACCTCCTCTATCTTGAAATCTGGATTACTTTGAAGGGCAGGATCTCCTTGGAAGGCATTCTTTCCTCTAGGAAACCTTGACCTTTCCTCTTTGGATGGGGTCACCATAGGATAATCCAGTTTCTTGGTACAAATATGATCTATCTGATAAAGGTGGTTAAATTTGCTTACGGGGATTAGGGAGTGGCTTTCCCTGCCTGAGATTTCCCTTCTCTAAATCAGGAGGGTGTGAATCCATGTAAACTTGTGACTAATGGACTTCCCCATGGGGTATTTATTTTATATGCATGAGTTTATGTTAAATAATGTAAATTGTGGAAGAGTAGGGTGTGGGAGAGCCAGAAGACCTCTTTATCAGAAGCTTTAAAAAGGCCATGTTTGCACTACTCTCCTGACTCCAGCATAATCCCAGAGATGGAGAAGTTCTATATTTGAAGCAGAGCAGAAGATGCTTCTCTGTGCTGGCATCAGACTCCAGGCTGAGCTGAGCCCTCTGGCAGGAGGAGGACCACTATGTTACCCTGGATTTTATCTTCTCCCCAGCTGTGAAATTGTCTGAAATTGAGATTTGTATATATGCAAACATGTACATTTTTAGTCTGCGTATTCCCTTTCTGCAGAGTACACACATCCTCTTTCTGAGTGACTGATGCTACACTGGTTCAAAGGTGATTTATATTGCTGGAAGTCAGGCTTTTATTCTGTGTAGTTTGATTTTTTTTTTTTTTTTTTAATTTCAGTTGCCCTTAACCACTTTCTCATAGCCCCTGGAGGACAGGACTTAGAAGTTCTTTTCTATTTTTGTAACTTTATGCCATCACCTTTTTGCTGGTCTGCCCCTAGTGCCTCTTAATTGACTAAAACTGACCTAACTTAAATTGAAACCTAGTCTGGTTTGGCTGACTTGGTTTGAAATAGTACCTAATGCTAAACCAGAGCAAGCACACAATGCACAAATTCTGTGTGTCCTATTCCACGTGTCTTACCTGCTGGTTTAACTTACTTCTTGATGGTGTTTTGCAAATTTTTTCTTCTTAACACAGTTCCTATTTCTCCCCTTAATATTACAGTTAAGCAGTTTCATCAGCAGGCTTATTTTCTTTATTAGCTCCTGTGTCCACGACTGTATTCAATGCTGGCAGAATTCCTCCTGCCACCAGTGTAACTCACTGTTGCAGCCAGATGTGCTACAGAGCAGAAAGTGGTATTTGATAAAAGCAACATACTCACAAACCAGGCTTTGTTGTAGCTTTCAGTTATTTTTCTGCTTTGTGTCTAAAGGGAGTGGGCTTGTCTGGCTTTTGTAACTCAGTGATAGCTCTGCAAACTGAGTCACAGGGCCAAACCTCTTGCAGAGAAGCATCACTCATGTCAGACTCTTTGGTAGCAGCAGCTCAGCATCCAACCCAAATCTAGTGTTGTGTGTAGTTTTTTGGAAAACATGGCGAATCTAATTTGTAGACTGTACAAACTTACTGTCTGTTTTCCTTGTAAACCATAATGGAACCTGATGCCAAATAAGTTAGGCTGACATTAAAGCCCTTGTTTATTTTATGCTGTATTTCTGTCAGAATAAGTATTCAATGTATCGCAGTTTAAAAATTATATTTCAAGTATTGTAGAGACAGTAACTTCTGCAAAGCTGTGTGGAATGGATGTTTGTGGAATCTGAGTGCTGTTGAAGTAACCAAATTTTGAAAACTAAGGTGATTATAATTGAAATCTGCAGATAGTAATAAACTGGCTCGGATAATTAATTTGAATTTAGAGTTGCTTAATTTCTCTTGGCATTTGCAAATCCCAAACTGACTTGTGGAATGTTCTTGATTTTATTGAAAACATGTGTGACTGTTTTTTGAGGGCAACAATATTTGAAGAACAAAGTAGTATCTGTGTGTAAATGGAAGTGGACAAGGAAACTTTCAGAAAACATAGCTTATGTCATTTTTGGGGGCATCATATTGTCGATTTTCGAACAAAACAGGCTACAGAGGAATCAAAGTCTGCTCTGTAAAAAGATTAGCCATTCTGAATAACATTTTAAATTCATAGCACTGAAAAAGCTGGAGTCTAAATCTACGATTTTCATATGAAAATCAGAATTATTAACTGGGAGTAGATCCCAAATGTATCGAACTTCTATTAATTCTTCAGAGTAAAACAAAATACTGCCAAGAGTATCCATTACTTATCCCATGTCTAAGTATGTTTTTATACTAGAAGATGGTATTTAATAGAATTCCAGTATTTCTGGTATGAAACTGATTCAGAAATGAGTAATGAAGAATTTTACTGAATTGGGCTCATGTTAAAATACAGATTTCTGTTGATTAAAAAACCTGTCTCATTATAAAAGCATCTAACTGGTAATGGAAAATATTAACAACACTTTCTGTATTGCAATACTCCCTTTGTAAATTCATTTTAGTTTTCTGTGTTCAATGAGACTAAACAATTTTTTTTTTTTTTTTATTCATTGCAGGACCAGTTTGACAACTTAGAAAAACACACGCAGTGGGGTATTGATGTTCTGGAAAAGTACATCAAGTTTGTAAAAGAAAGAACAGAGATTGAACTCAGCTATGCAAAGCAGCTTAGGTAAGTTAATATGTAAAATTCTGGACTGTGAGTTGCATCTCTTCAGAGCCTGTAATCAACTCTTAAGTTTGCCATGTCAGTGGTGATTTTGTTTATAATAATGGCTTTTAGAAAATAGCTTTAATTTAGAGATGGGAAAGTAAAAGTTAATTTAAGATCCTTTTGTATTCTATCTGCTAGTAATCATATGTTTTGCAAAAAGAGGTTATTGAGGTGGCTGAGCAGCACATTAGGGCTTACTCATGGTTTATGCACGATTAATGGCTCAGGCTTTGAGGACAGCACTGTAATGTTTTCCATGAAATTGGGGCTGCTGTGGACAAATGCTGAAGGGTTTAAGAATTCAAGAGAATAATGATCATTTGTTAGGCGAAGTTTAGGTTTTCTTTTACTAAGACAGGCCCTTTTTGAACATGCATGGGGAGGAGCTGCAGGTCAGAAAGTCAGCCCCAGCCCTTGGTAGTTTTTCCTATGTAGTTAACAAGGTTACAGCCTGAGATTTGAATTACAGTTTTATCTTTTGAGGTGTCACCTGATCAGAGCAGAGATCTTTGTGAATTAATCTCAAATAATTCCTGCTGGGTATTTTCTACATGTCCATGTCTGGTTTGATTGTAGTCAGAGATGAGTATGTGTGAACCAGATACAGAAAACGTCTTCCTCGAGGTCAGATCCTGGGGAAGAGGTGCTAAGAACCTTCCCACAGGAGTAGATATCACCTTGCTTTTCCCAGTGAGGTGGGAAAAAATTGACAAGTAATCAAGGGTTAGAAGGGAGTAAAGCACCCAGGGGGTCCTGTTGGTGCCTGTGGGGCGACACTGTTGGCAGCCACCAGTGACCAGTGCTAAACTGGAAGTGCTGGAGTTAACTGGGAAGGAGAGAGCAGGAATAATTCTTCCTAACCCCTCTAGTAAACTCACCTTTCATTTGCATGGTGATAATATGAGAACTCTTGCTATCTTCTTGGGTTTTAAAGAGATGGGATCTGATATTTCAGTTGATCTATGTATCTAAAACACAGTAACTACTAAAAAAAAAAATCACCTGGAATTTGCTTGTGTTTGAATGGATTTGAGATGCACGATGGCCTGTGATTTATGACGAGCTGGTAGTAGATAAATCCCTGCCTTGATGGTTATGTGTTCTCCCAGGGGAATGCCAGGACAGTTCCCCAGGGCTTCTGCTACAGACAAGCAGGAAATAGAAAATGACTCGTGCAGGAACAAATTGCTCACATCCTATGGAGAGGAGCAGAGATTGAATTACAGAGGCAAAATGAGCTGGAACAAAGAGTGTGACTGGACTGGGAAAGCCCAGCAGAGTATCTGTGTGAGCTGGCCTTTCTTAGGAACAATCCTGCACTAGACTCACTGGAGTATTCAGGATGACAAATTCCAGATGCAAAGAGCTTAATTATTAAAATAAACACAGAAACAAAATGTAAATGAAAGTGAAAGGTGGTTTTACCTGTGACCATGCAGAAACTATGAACTCCTAAGCTTTATTTCTTATTCTGTCCTAGACTTCCCAAAAAAAAAAGTGTGGTCAATTTGTTTCTTGCCTCTATGTATTTTCATGGTTTCAGGACAAATACGTCTGTCCCCAAGGAGCTCTTAAACACAGGGCTGCTTGGAGGCATCTAAGAAGTATAAAAGAAAAAACCAAAAATGTAGACTTGTCAAGTGTTGAGGTAAAACAGTGCTGGACATGAAAAGAGAAAAATAAATCATGCATCTGCTTTTATTTAATAAGTGTCCTTAAGCCTGGTGCAAACCTTTCTTGTACCACATCCATTTGGAGTAGAAGGGCTGCATCACATCACTGCATGTCATAACATGGAGAAAATACTATTAAAAAGGGACAGGTTAACTTAAGATACTCCTGTGGATGTAACTCGATTTTGTTTATATTGTAAGTAAAGCTGCTGAAATTTATTTCCTTCTGTGAAACTTGTATTTTCTGTTCCATCCCTGGGCTCCTAACTAGCTATGTCTCCTCTCTGATTGTCTACATCTCAGTCTGATCATCTATTGAATTTCAATTCTCTTCTATTTAAAAATGTTTCTTTTCTACTTCTTTATAATTCTGCAAATGTATATTTAATATTTTAGGTTAGACCTACATACCATCTACAATTAGCCCAGTGGTTTGAGAACCTACTTCAGATCTGACATGGTTATTTTCTTAACTGTTTTGCATTATATTTATTGAATCATTAACCTAGGCTGGGAGGCAGAATGCTTATTTTTTAAGTCTTTTAGCTTCCATGGGATGCAGATGAGGTGGATACTGTGCCCCCAGTGCTGAGGTGGTGTGTCCTTGTCACTTCCCTTGCAGCACATGCACTCAGAGCATTACAAAGGGTGTCAAAACCCTTGCCTAATGTGATGATGGATAGATAGTCTTGAGGAAAATGTGTTGGAAAAAATGCTTCAGGTGTCAGGATAATCTGAAAATCAGAACCCCTGATGTCTGACATCTTTCTCTCACATTTGTCACCCAAATTGAAATAAGGGAGCAGAGAAACAAGCTGGAAAGGCAGAAAAAATTATGCAGAGTGAAAGACAAATAGAAACACTCGTGGAGATGGGTGCTCAGGGTAGTACAGAATCTTTCCAGAGCTGGTATTTTACTCCTGGTCTTTATTATGTGTTAGTTCCCTCTCTAATCACTGCTAGCACTGGTCACTGTCAGTGCTTCCTGAGCTTGAACCTGGGCTGTGCTGGTGGTGACCCTGCACCAGGACATGCTGAACTCCAGCAGTACTTCTGGATTCACTGTCCCTCATGGGATTTTTGTGTGTAACTGGTTGAACCCCTGCATCTGATTTTGGAAAAGGGGGGAAAAAAAAAATCTGAACGTAAATATATAGACTCAATTTGTGTGTTGTGTAAATTGCATTGAAGATAATGAAGTGTTTAACCCAGATGCTAATCCTTAATAAGTGGTTTTTGTCTGTGAAAGCAGATTGTGGGGTTTGTTTTTTTTGCCTCAGCTCTGTAGCATTTCTGCACCTCTGAAGATTCACAGGAAGCCAGTTGCTGTGTGTCAGAATTAATTGGGCAGTGTGACAGTGCAGGGAGATGGAGTTTTGACTTGTGTGAAAATGCCTTATTACTGTAGCATTCTGTGCTTGTTTTCTTGTGGTTTTTCCTTTCCCCTTAAAGCAGGTGCATGGAAGGAAGCATTGCCATGGCATGCTAAGGGTGCTGTAAGATATATTTTCATCATGTGGAACAGTTTGCAGAACCCTTTCCATGCTGGTGTTTGATGGAAACTACAGAACTAGAGAAGTTCATTTTTTCAGAGCGTGCTCTTGGAGAGAAGGCACAGACTGAGAGGGAGATACTCATTTGGATCCCTTCCAGTCAAGATACTTAAATTTTGAGGAACACATGTTTGTCTGTGCAAATCTGCCAGTGTTCTGGCTACTCCTCTGTTGGGGCAGATGCTCCTTAATTCCTCAAGGAGAACAAAAGGAGTAAGAAATGTGAGATGAGATGCCCTGCTGTCTCCAAGTCAGCAAACTGACTGTAAAACAAGCATCAGCAGGGAATGGGTTACACCTCTGAAAAAAGCAGTTTCTTTACAACTTGATTTATTCTGGGACTTCTCCAAAGAGTTTAGCTTGAATAAGTTGGTAAAATTCAGTCCTCCTTTGGGCAACGATTCCATCAATACTCCTGGTGTGCTGTTCTTCATTGCTGAAACAAGCTTGTAAAACTAAACCAAATGACTTCCCTTTCACAATAGGGTGAGAGGCTGCCAGAGAGAACAGAGTAATAGGGCTCAGTTTAGGATGGAGGAGCACTGAAAAGGCCTTAAAATTGCTCAGTGAGATTGGTGAGCTCTGTGGTGTGCACTGGTTAAAGGGTGTGTTGTGCTGCAGTGCCATGTGCATTGTGATGCTGATACCAGCACTTCACCAACCCCTGCATTTGCTGCTGCTGAGGGGCTTGCAGGGCAATGAACACCATACAGTCACTGTCAGATGTGCTCAGAGCAAGGTTCAGGTTTCTTATTGAAGATAAAATCTCCAAGAGCATATTGGTGTTTTAAAATTAAATCAGTAGTTGGCTGGGGGATAATGAGATGCAATCATCTGTGCTAATTAGGATAATCAAATGTCACACTTCCCCCAGCATTACTTGATAATCACAAAATGATCCCCCTTTTGCCATCTCAGTGCAGCTTCCCAGTTTTATGAAGGTTTTCTTTTGCCTTCTAATCATCCTGCTAAAGGCAGGCAAACCTGCCTGGCCAAGAGTGTCATCTGCTGCTTCAGATCTCTCTTCCCTGGGATGACTTGCACTCTGAAAGAACCTCTCTAGATCAGGTGAAGGAGATCTGTGCATCAGCAGAACCACAACCCAGGTGTATTGACTTCATGGCCTTAATTTAGCAACTTCTTGGGTTCAGAATCTGCTACTTTGTTGTAATTACAGAAACTGGAGCACTGTGCAGCCCATTCTTTGAGTCTTACTACGATACAATCAAAGCCTGATTATAGTTGTGTTTCTGGCAAGGTGTCTGCTCACTGCAGATGAAAACTCCAGCCTCACAGAATGTGTGTGCATGTAAAGATCATCAGTAAGCTTCAAAGGACATTTAAAAATTTTGTTTTATATATATCTGTATTTTTCGTTTTAGGAATCTTTCAAAGAAATACCAACCCAAGAAGAACTCCAAAGAGGAGGAAGAATACAGGTATGTTCATGATCCACTGCTGGGTTAGCACGCATTGATGGAGGAATGCTTAAGTCATCACCTAGGATTTTTCTTGTAAACCAAAGATTTTAGAGCCAAGTGTAAGAATATAGAAGCCATAGATGCAGAAACAGGCTTATGTGGTAGATACTAAGGAGTGTATTTGGCCTGTAACTACTCAGTTCCCTTATGTTGCAGTTTCTGGGTGCCTGGGTTGAGGTTTTTATTTCATTTTCTTTAATATGCCTTAAAACCTTCAAGCCAGACTGAGCCTGGCTCTTTGAAGTGAACTACTAAATTCATATCTGCCTTCAGCAGGAGCAGAAACAGTTGTTAATTTTAGCATGAAACTCAAGCACTCTGTGTAAGTATTAAATTACTCAAACAGGCTGACAACACAGATCAGTAACTCACAAAAGGGGCAATGTTCTAATACCACAGAGGCTCCTGCAGGGTGGTGGATGAGGATTGTACCCCCAATATCCTGGGGCTTGCTGCTGTTGAAGGATGTGGCACAGCCTCACCTGTCTGCTCTTGATTCAGCTGCTCAGACCTGTGTCTCCATGGCAGGGGATTGATGTTCTGCTTTCAGGCAGCAACAGAGAGCTCAGCTCCTTCTCTGAGCAATATGGTCCAGGTGATGAGACAGCACAGGTCACTAAGAACACTCCTGCCCTTGGAGAGAATAAAAATATTCTATAGAGAGAACTTTCTAGAAGATGAGCTTCCCAACAGACTAAACCAGAGCAAGAACCTTTCCCCTTAGAGCACCGTGACCCTGGAGTTTCTCAATGCCAGTGTTTTGTAATGCAGCTCTGAATGAAGGCATGGCAGGGGCTGACCCTCAGCCTGGTGCTTCAGGAGGCTGCTCAGCCTCTGGAGAGCCCAGCAGCAGCCTCAAACCCTTGGCCTTGAAATCTGACATGTTTCAAAAGAGTTTGAATATGGGTCCAACTGGATGATTATATTAATACAGATTTTTGGGTCAGCCCCCCAAGCTGCTCTATACAGCTACTCCAGTGGCTTGTACAACAGAGATAACAGCCTTTTTGCTTGCTTTTTAATTTATTTTTAGTAACATTGTTTGGGAATCAGTTATTTATGCCATTGTTTCCTCAGATATTGGTATTTACACAAGGAAGATTAAGTTACCAGCACAGTGGCTGTTTTGGTCTGTACACAGAATTAGGAATAAATCTGCCTTTGGATAGCTCTACCATAAATGGGTATTTTGAGTTTATTACAATGGATTTTGACACATCCTTCATTGCTGAAAAAGGATATTGGAGTTAAATGATTCTATGTGATGTGGCACAGAAAATCCTGTGTATCCTTTGCCCTTTATAAATACAGTGTTCACCTCATTGTAGTTACTTCATGTCTCAAAACAATGTCTGGGGATTTGTCATGTGACCTTTGGGTCCCTCAGATGTTGCTTTGAGACAACCTGGCTAAAAATCAGCTTTTCAAGCTCATTGTCAGTCTCTAGTTCTGTGCCTTTTATACCTTGGCATTTTTTTGAAGCTGGGATTCCTCTCATTTCACTTCTTGACTGTGGATGTTTCTGCTTGTAGTGGATTATGTTTGTAGTCCCTCTAGTATCTTTTTTTAGTTCCTCCTGGTTTTATTGTCTTCTGATATGTTTTTCATCCCTACCTGTACCACTCCCTTCTACTTCCTCTAAATATCTCCATCTTTGGCTTGATTGTTCACCTTTAGGTGATGTTGTCAGTGCAGGCCACTACTTAATAACAATAATAATAATAATAGTTTTTCTAGTATGTACTAGTGTCTTGCTGCTGGTTTCCAGCTGCCCAGCACAGCCAGCTGGTCTGTTGACACAAGGCTGAATATACCAGTGACATAATCTGCTGTTTCAAAATTTGTGTGCACAGATGTTTGTTTCTTCCTTTCAATAATACATGGAATGCTGTATGGCAGATTATTTGATATGAAAAAATAAACCTTGTGATGGAAGATACTAAGAAATACGGGTTGACAATGAACAGCTTGTTGGTGAACTCGCTACTTATTTGAAAACTTTATAAGTTATATCTGATTTAAATCAAATTTACACTATGAAAAACTTTCTTTTCTAGGCTATGCTGGCCAAAATTTTGCTTGGTTAGACAGGATTTTGCCAGGTAGGATATACTGATGACTGTGCACTGAATTGTAGGACTTGAAAGAGTCTAGCTAAAATGTTTGGTGAATAGAGATTAGAAAACTGAAGCCCCAGAGCTGTGCTGATAAAGAACCTGGCACTCTAAAGCACTGATATTTTAAGAGCCACTGTCAAACTGTCCAAATTGAGATAGATTTATCAGGCAACAGTCAGTGTGTGAGACAGGCTTCCTTAGGAGAAATTCCTTCCAGTGAATCTGTGCTAATTCATGCCCAGTCTCACATAGCAATGCTAAGTGCTTGAGGAGGATCCCACCTCCCTTTGCAGTGTGTCTGTCTGAAAAGAAAGGGACTGAAAACAAAATACATTTCTGTCCTTTGCAGGTACACATCAACTAGAGCCTTCCTAGCCACTTTAAATGAAATGAATGACTATGCTGGACAGCACGAGGTCATTTCAGAGAACATGACCTCTCTGATCACTGGAGAGTTAACACGCTACGTGCAGGAGCTGAAACAGGAGAGGAAATCGGTAATTGATCCTTTTTTATTTATTATTCACAATGAATTGCTTTTTAAGACAGCTAATTAGTGGTAGTGCAGTTCAATGTTAAGTGAGATTTATTTGTAGTTAATAAACATGAGCTGTGCTAACGAAGCAAGCATTAAACTCACTTGGTTTATGTGGCCTGGCCAAGTCGCTGAACCGTTTGAATCAAATGTTATAAAATCAGACAGCAATGCCTGCAGGAGAATCCCTGTTAAATAAGGTCAGAGACCCATCTGTGCTTAAGGCTCTGTTAGCCAAAATCTTGCTTAGGGAAGATCCAGCAGCACTGTGTAAAGCTTGAAATAAACAGAGGAACTGCAGTGCTGAGGTGGATTGAGAGAATTATTTGGATTTTGTTTCACGTTTTTGTGCTTCTCAGCCAGATCTGGTCAACAGGACTTGGTAAAAAAGTTATTTTAGCAAGAAGTAGGGGGTTTGTCATGTTTGGTGATGGTGCAGAATGTGATTTTCAACCTGTTGTCCTTCAAGACTGGTAGAATTAATAGCTTTATCTTAGTGCTCTATTTCAGCTGGTACTTTAGGGACCTATGTGCCTGCTACAGTGAATGTTCAAAGCTAATTAATTTGCACATCACCAACTCTGAAAAATGGATAGCTGAGATGTGATTTCCTTCATTGCTTTGAACTCTTTTATCTCCTGGATGTGTGAGCATAGAAGAAGGATTCTAAGCACTACAAATACTCACAGAACAGGTATAAAATGACTAAGCAAAGTGCAAAGGCAGCATCAGGGCATTATATTTCATTTCCAAACTGCTGGTCTGTTTTGGAAAGTGCAAAAATACTCCTGCAAAACTTATACATTTATAAATAGTCTCACTAAACACTAAGCATGTGTTGAGGTGCTGTGTGGGACCAGAGCCCTGGAAATCACCACCTTTTCCTAAGTATAGCATTAGAGTGATAATTCTGTCAACAGAGGAAAAGAATATATAGACATACCTTTAATGTGCAGAATGGTGTGTAATCTTTCAGGGACAGCATGGAAGGATGTTTTACATATAGCTGTGATGAGAATGTTTTCTCAGCCCCTCTGTGACCTTTTATTCAGCATAGATCTGTACAATAAGCAAAAAGGAGAAAAAAAACCCTGCAGCATTCTATAGTGAGGCATTCTTCTACCAGCTCTAATGTCTTTTTCCTATTTTTTCAATTATATGGGCATATAAGGAGATGGGAATATCTATTTGATATTTAAAGTACAATCGAAGAGGGCTTGCAATATTACTTGTAAAGAATTTGAGCAGTTACTATTGGGGTTTTGGTCTGTTTGTAAACTCTTCTAGTAAGTATGGCTCATATAAGTAATGGGTGAATGACAGGAAAATTAGTTTAATATTGGCTTAGTGATAAGAACATGGGAACAGCAAAAAGCAACTGACTGTATTTACCTGCTGTTGCTGATAATTACTGGCCTTTAACAGGAAACAGTTGTCAGTCATGGTTGTTTTGTTGTTGCAACATAAATAGAAGCTTATATGAATTAGGAGTCCTTGTCTGGTTCCTGTAGATTTCTCATTTATGAGAAAATGGTGTTGAAAAGGAAATTGTTCCTGCCCTCAGGCAGTTTTCATACACAGCCTCTCACTTCATCCTGTAAAAGCATCGATCCTGCTGAGATCTGCAGGAGGGGAAGTTGGTTGTTGTGTAAATATCACAGAGGGCTGCAGCTTTGGCAAAACCTTTTATGTTATCAATTGATGAATTAGTTGGTATTTCCAGAAATTTTGCTGGCAGAGTTCTCGTGCTCACTGCTTGTTCTGCCATCAGCTGCTGTGCTCCAGGTCCAAAGAATCATTTGGATGAGCCATTCCTGGGGTTGAGGCCATGTGTATGAGTTGGGAGACCCACATTCTTGTCCACTGAGTCTTGAATTAAGTAATTCAGGTGTCCAAATACGTGTAAAATGGTACAAATTTCCAGTGATTTCAGCATGGCTGCAGAAGATAAGCACCCTTGCTCTTTTGGTTGTACTTTCCCACCTGGAAGATGGAAATTATACACAGAGGTATCGTAAATGTGTAAAAGCTGAACTGAAGTTCAGCAGAAAGTGGTCAGGCAAATCAAAATGGGGTTGGAAGGGACCTTAGAACTCATCCCATTCTCCCCCCGCCACAGGCAGGGACAACTTGACCACACTGCACCAAGCCCTGGCCAACCTGCCCTTGAAAACTTCCAGGGATGGGGCAGCCACAGCTTCTCTGGGCAGCCTGTGCTGAGGCCTCAGCACCTTCACAGGGAAGATATTTTTCTAATATCTCTATATCAAGCTGAATTTACAGCTTCTGTTTCCAAAGGAAACCCCTTTGATTTACAAGAGTGTTTGCTGGAGTCATGGGCGATGAGCGTGGCTGGAGATCTTTAAACTCGTGGGAGCTGGTGCCTGCCTGCTCTGCTCTGTTTTCATGCTCATTTAGCTCTATTGATTCAAGTGGAATTACACCAGCAGATGATCAGGGTCACACAGTAATACAGCACTTCCTGAGTTTTCCTTGAGACGTGCAAGCCCCTGGCCTGTAAGTGGTCCAGAACTGATACTGTATCATGCCTTACATTGGTTTTATGCTGGATAAAATTCATTTGGCATGCAATTTGTACCTATGTTGGGTTTGTTTGGCGCTCTGGAAGGTGTACTTGATGGCTGCCAGCATCATGTTTTTTCTATTAAAGATAGTTGCTAGTGGTGAAAATAAGGAAAGAAGCAACTAAAGAAAAGCAGGCAGGACAAGATTGCAGGTTGGACAAGTGGGATGATGTGCAAGGTCAGTGGTTTGGTGCTGTTCTTCTAAAGACCAATACCTCCTTTTTCCTCTGATATGATTCAGAGCTTGAGAGTGTTTGGGGCTACCTTTACATTTTTTCAGATCATGCATGTGCTTTGTTGCATGATGGCTTTTGACCATCAGAAAGTGGTTACAAAAAGTTAGGCAAAGACTCATTGTGTGAAACTTGAATATCTTTAGCAACAAAGGTGAATCAATGACTGTATCATATTACACATTCCTCTTTCATAGGATTACTCTCAGTGGTGTTACTGTACCAAATGAGTTGTTTTGCCCTCACAGTCACTGAAGTCAGGTACACACCCTGCCTGCTTTTCACAGTGAGAGGGAGAACTCCTTGTGTTGTTTCAGTTCTTTCCAGCTACCCAGTGAAGTGAAACTCTTTATAGTGCAGTTCCTCACTTGAACTTCTTGTATTCTCTTGATCTTACTATGTCTGTGCTCTCCCAGGAGAAAGTCTCATCCTCAGGGTCCTTGTTAGCTGCTTAAAACTCAGATTTCAGTTCTGTGTTGTGTGAAGGGCATGCCCTATCCATCTTCCCCTTGAGGTTATTGAGGTTAGATGCCTGGGAATGAATTCCCCATTGCTGTTGGAAGACACCAACAGCAATTAACTCACGCAAGTGAGGTGGGAATTATCTCTGAGGGGTTCAGGGAAAGAACTTGCTTCTGCAATAATGCTTCATGTCACCCCAATGTCTCCAAAGCCTTACTTTGGGGTAGCTCTTGAAGGTGTCAAGTTTGAGCTGGACACTGCAGTATTACAAAATTGGGTCTTAATCTTGCTTATTTGTGACAAAAGAAAAGGTGGTGATCCTGTCACATCAAAGGAGTGTTTGGATTTTCCTTCAGGAGCACTGACATGTAATACACCTCTAGGTTGGAAATGTACTGAGCCAACCATTGAGAATTTTTGTTTGTTGGCTTTTTTTTTCCCCCCCTTAACACTTCACAGGATATAGCTTGATTTATAGATCCAACTATGGCTGAGGAAACCCTTCAGTTCTGTAATTCAAATAGAAATTCAAGAATTATTTCCTGGGGCTATTCTGATTTAGATCTGTGGTCACAAACCAGGTCTGACTCATGGCCTCCTCTGGCAGCAGCTGCTCTGTGTAGCCATTGCTCATGGCAGCTTTGCTAAAAATGTATTTGGGAGTCATGAACTGTCCCTCTTATTCCTGCTGCTGCTCTGACCTCTGCCTCCACCTCCCCTTGGGGCTGGACTGGCTCCATACAATCAAGCATGAAAGTCAAGTAGAAAGCCAAGAGCTTTGCTGCAGACTGAACTGGTGCAGCACTGGGATTCTGTGGTTGGGAGAGAATTTACCTGATATCAATACATTCCATTTTGTGCAGGGATAGAAGGGGAACAGGGAATGAATGAATCCTTATGGGTACCATGAGGGTAAAATGGGTCTGGTTCTTTATGGTGGAGCATGTGCACCCTCCCTGTGTGCCTGTCAGAGGACTTTCTGTTTCTTGTAGGCTCTCAGGTGTTGATGAAAAGTAAATAATTGGAGGAATTCTGTCACGTTCACTCATTCTGAATAGTGCCCTGTTCTGCAAATAGTCCTGTGGTTTTCCAGAGGATTTCTCCTGGTGTGGAGCAGGCATGAGGCAGGATGGCAGCACATGGTCCTGTCAAGAGCACAATGGATTTTTCCATGTTGCATTTTGGATGTGCCTCAAGGTCTGTATGTGTTTGGAGCACAGCTGTGCTTTGTGCTGCAGAGATACAGAGAGACATTTCTGCCTTCCAGAAGTGACAAACCAATGCCCAGGTGAGGGGTGGGAAGAGGAAAAGAGTCAAAGGAAGTGATTCACCAAACTTTAAACTTCAGGTTGATGCAATTTAAGCCAAGCTTTCCCCTACTCTTGTTTTGGGACTAACCCACTTCCAGCTCATTTCCCTATGAATGGAATGAAGGTCTTAGTTTTAATCTAAATATGAAGGTATTTATGGGAGATTATGATGTGCTTGATAAATACACTGCACAACAGTCCTACTGTAATATTCATCCTCTTTCTTGGAAGGTATTTCAGCTGTATTTTGCTAAGTTGGATTGTACCAGTAGAGTATTAAGTAGTAATTATTTAAAAAAATTTAGAATGCAGAAAATTATTTAGGAAAGATCATGATAAATTGTGTGTGTTCTTATGGAGTGCTTGTTGGTTTTCACCAAATCATGGATCACAAATGCAATGAAGCTTTGTTAAATATTGGTCTATTGTCATGTAGTTGTGCTGTGAAGGGCTGTTCCATAAGGGAGAAAAAGCAACTGCTTATTATGAAAGTTTCCAAAGCATTTTTGTGGAGGAAACTAATATGAATATCCCATCCAACTCAAAGGTATAATGTGACTTTTGGATTTAGCAGGATTAAAGTTGAGACCACTGAACTTAATATCCTGCTCTTCCCAGTTTTGAATGGGTACATTAAACTATGAAATGATAGTCCAAATGAATAAATTGGCTTCTGTTTACCACATGAAGGACTTGGATTGGGAAAACAAAATCTGTTTACTAACAAATGTAGTCCCATTTTCTGTGAATTAGCCTGAATATTGCTCTGCAGAGCAAGAGCCCTTTAGAGTGACAAGATGAGAGATGCCTTCTATGCACAGTAACATTTCCTGCTCAGTGCATGACTGAGAGATGCCTGAGGGTGAGGGAGGGTTGAGCATTGGCCATGGATGTATTTTTCCCTTTGTGTTCTGCCTGTACAGCCACAGAGATTGGCCTGAAATGAAAGAGCAACAATAAAGCCAGATGAGTAGTGCATGTGTTAACTGTGGAGAACAGTGTTCATCCAAGCCTGTGGCACGTGGTACATGTGGGTATGTTCAGCTGGCATTTTAGCTGACATTTAATATTTTATATATTTGATGCAGGTCTTGATAGTCCTGTGTAAATGAATGGAAACTGCTGCAAGTATTTCCTTGCCTCTTAAAGCATTAACTTGTACATCTTCACAGACCATTTGAAATGACATATTATAACTGTGGATCAGTGGAAGGGGAGCTTGGTGACAAGACTGGGAATGAAAAGAGGTGGAAGCTAGAGCAGCCTGTTCCTCTGGTCTCATTGAAGGATATAAAAGCACAAACAACTTTCCACAGCATAATTTTTAGTAGTAATGTTGAATCTCCATTTGAAAAGCCCTAGGTCTGCTTTTGTGGAGCACTTGGGCACAGGTGAGCTTTTAAGGACAAGATTAGTCCCTAAGGATGGGTTGGAGGAGGGCACATGGTCTCCAAACAACCTGTCACACCTGTGTGCTCAGTGATTCCAGGGCCTGCTGGCCTTGCTGCCCCACAGGCAGATGGTTCAGCAGGACCTCTCCAGGAGCTGGCCAGTGCAGCAGAGTGCTCCTCAGGATCCCTTAGCTCTGCTGCCATGGAGTTGTACTGGAAGCTGCAGGGTTGTCTCTGTGCCTGAGAAGAAGTTCTGAGTTCCAGTTCCCAATATAAAGACTTTATCTGTCATATGTAGCCTGAAAATGACAAGTTACTGTAAATATTTCTGCCACAGTGTCTTTTAGGTTTGTGCCAATCTCCAGGGAGTCACAGAAAGGTTTGGTTTGGAAGGAACCTTAAAGATGATCTCATTCCAACTCATGGACACCTTGCACCGGTCCAGGTGGCCCCAAACCCCACCCATCATTCTGTTGTTACAGCTCAGTAGCACTGGGGGCAGCTACTTCAGGTTGTTGTGTGCAGCTGATTTGGAATTTGAAGCCTGGGAAGCTTTGGCCATAGTGCTTATTAAATGGAATTTCTTTTTAATGCACCACTCCATGAGCAGATACTTCAATCAAATTAAGTTCAACCTTGAACAGATATTTGTATAACCTCTTCCAGGCTTGACCAAGTTGATGAGTACCTGTTAAGAATAATCCTATGGATATTGCAAAGGAGAACAGGGTTATACTCCAGTGTTAAGTAGCTGATACATATGTGTTGAAATTTTCATGAATTTCATGTCAACATTCACAGGACTGTCTTATGCTCCTCCTACGACAACTAAGAGAGATAAGACCTCAAGAACACGTCGCTATTTTTGGAAACAAAGATTTCTTTGGAGGAGACTGTCTCCTGTCTCTGCAGCCAGGAAAAGAAAAACATTTGACAAGGCTTTTTGCAAATGTTGCTGAGAAAAATGAGGAAAAAATAGTGTTTTCTTATTTCCGTCTCTGGTGTGCTTTAATCACTATCCATTATTTTAGAAATCACTTGTAACAAAAATGGAGATAAGAGTTTGAATTGGAGGATGAAGTACTGTATTTATATTTATTATCATTGCAAGCTGGGAGTACTTGGTACAGAAGCCAAAGGTAACTAGGTTGTCAGTCTGTCATATCATCACATATGTAAATAAAAAAGAGAATGAAGCATCCTTGCCTTAGAAATATTTTTTTAAAATTCATGAAAAGGATGTTGTCAAATGAACCATGTGCTGTGCATATAAATTAAGACTGTTTTTCTGATTATTTCTAATAGAAACATATTATAGATGTACAAGTCTTAAGTTGAACCATGTAATCAACTCCTGTTTGTTTAAGAAAAACAAGGCTGTCTTATTACAGCTTTTTTTTAAAAGGTCTTAGTTTAGACAGAGCCTGAGCAGCCCTGTTGTCATGCTAGTAATGTACATGTTTCAGGCAATTCTTTCATTTGAAACTGCCTGGGAACTCCTCAGCAAAAATATTGGAATGTGTTGTCCTTCATTAGATGCTTTTAGCAACATCTTTTCTACTGCTCTTCTCAAAAGGTCAGGAAAAAAAAAGATAAGATGCTTCTTCTAACAAGCTGTTGTTGTCTGCTGGGTGAGCTCTGGGGCTGTGTAAACCCTTGTGCATACCAAGGAAGTTTTGCAAAAATATCCCACTGCTCCTAATTGTGGCAGTGTTGGCAGGAACAGGCTCTGCATTGTGGGTCCCTCGCTCGCTGCTCCCGGGGTTTTGATCAACACGGGTGAAATCTGAGCCCAACAAAAGTCAATGAGAGGTTTGTCTTTGCACAGCAGCCAGGATTGCTCCCCAGCTGTTCCAGACACAGGCAGCATCCTAATGAGGAGAGTACACTGATCCTGATGGCTGCATTTGCAAAAGGAAATGCTCATTCCTTGAGCTGGGAGCTTTTTGAATTTAACAAAAGCTTTTAAAAAGTTGAGTTAATCCACAGTCCTCACATGAGTGACTTAATGCTCTGGTGAAAGTATCTTAAGTCTTAACAACTGAATTTCAGAATTTGAGGAAAAACTTCTTCATGGAAAGGGTTGGATTGGGCTGCCCAGAGTGGTGATGGAGTTACCATCCATGAAAATGTTTGAGAAAAGACTGCATGTGGCACTCGGGTCTGGTTGAAAGGGTAGTGGTTGGTCATGGGTTGAACCTCGATCCTTTCCAAACTGATTCTGTGAACTCTTGTGAGATCACCTCAAACCTGCATTATTGTGTTTCTCCTGTGAGCTGCAATGGATGGAGTTGTCCAGTCAAAACATGGCCATTGTGGATTGTTCAGAGCATCCTGGGACAACTGGGCTTTAGCCCAGGGAAAAAGGAAAAGTTGTGGTCATGTATGGTTTGAGTTTGGGCAGTACTGCTGTGTTTTTAAGCCATTTCATTGGTTTAAGATTTCAATACAATGTTGTTCAGAGAAATCTTAAAGTTGGCACAGTGTTTGCCAGCCAAAGACTGCCAAGTATAGACTTCAAGGTGATTTGGGGAGGTTGACTTAATGAACACTAATTAACCCAAACTTTACTAGTGTGTGTTTAGAATTCTCTGGATATGGGTTGAATGTCTGGAGGAAATCATGGCATGTGAGCCACCAACACTGCTACTAATGTCTCACTGGCACACTTGAAGTGTGATTTACTAATTGGGTATCTTGCTCATATTCTGAATTTTTTAAACAGCCTGATTGGGGGAATTAGTGTGGGGGGAGAAAAAGCAATATTGTATCAATTAAACTCTAAATTCATCATTGTGTGCTGTTGAAATGTGTGTGATTAAGAGTGGTAGTTTTCCACAGGATTTGCTAAATCATTTGTCATGTTTCCATCTGCTGAATGTTCAGGTGTAGAATAACCAAGTATTTTATTTATTGAAAGAAATTTATTTAAATTAGAATTTGTATCTTGAAACCTTATCAAGGAATAGTTAAGCTTAGAGTTATTTTTGCTGGGGTTTTTGAGGGGGAGGAGGTAAAGGTAAAGGACATTTGCTGTTTAAGAGGATTGTAAAGGAAATGAGTTTGCAGAAGTTGAAGATAGTGCATGGTTTGAGGAAACTGGAGGCTTCCTGTATGACTTTAGGCAGATCACTTGACCATAGTGCCTTGATTTTTCTTACCCATAAAATAGGGCCAGTGAAGAAATAGAGATAATAACCCACTTAGTTGCTGTATATAAAAATGAATTTTTGGAAAGCAGAAATTACCATTTGACGGCACAAGATTTGCAAAAGCAGAAATGCCTTAGCTCTCGCAACTAAGTTATATATATGGGACAACCCAGCAAGAATGAGGGGTTATAAGTATATTTAGAAAATGGTTGAACTAAAAGAAGGCAGTATTGCACTGCACTCTTCAAGATGTGATGCACCTGTATTTATCACTATTTAGTATTTCACTATTTAATAATCTTTAGCAATGCCCAGTTTACATCTCAGTGTTCCATTTGTGCAAAAGAGTTTCTTAAAAAAAAAAAGAAAAGGTAACAAAATGTAGCAAATCTGAGCTAGATTCGGTCACGCTGCTCAGGCTCAGTGCTTCTTGTATGTACTTCCAGAAGCTTGTGCAGTTTGCTTTACAGAGAAGGTAAATTTGGAAATAACAGAGATGGCTTGTTAAAATTACATTATTCAACTACAAAGATTTAAAAATACACACTGAGGGCAGTCATGTTATCTGATAGGCTTTTGTTTCCAAGTTCATCCTCCAGCCCCTCTCTCCAATTGTCTTCTGCTAAATGAATCTGGCATGTTGTTTTCCTAAGGTTTATGGGTCTTTGACAGTATTGGGTTTCACACAGGCCAGCTGCTCCCAAATCAGGTCCCTTCCTACCCCAGCCAAGTGGGGAGCACACAAATGGGGGCTGGTGGAAGCAGGGAAGGCAACATGAGGACATCAGAGTCATTTTACTTCCAGCTTCACTGTTAAGACTTCTGTGAATTTCATGCTCATTAGCAAAATGTTGAAAAATGTAGTGTTAAATTACAGTTGTTCCTTGGGACTGTTTCTGTTGCTCTTTGGGACTGTTTTCTTAAACTCTTAATTACAAAAGCCTCAAAGGAGGAGCCCCTGGCAGGGAAGAGGCAGCATCTGTCACACACAGTTGAAAGGACATGGGGATCTACAAAAGGAACCAAAATCAACTTGGAGCCTTTCCCTGCCACCCATCAGTTTTACAGTGATGTCAGGGGTTTTTTAATGTCACAGTGTGGTGAGGCAGTGTTTGGAGAAGGTCTCTCCTGTCCCAGCAGTGCCAGGCTGTCACTGTTCCCCCTTCCATGGCTCGGTGGCCACACGTGCTCCCTCCTCAGAGGGCAGGAGCAGAGCCAGAGCTGAGCACAGCACATACCAGGATGGAAAGCATTTCTGATACTGGGCCTCTCTTGTCTGCTTTAAGAATTTTCATGTGGAGGTAAGCACCATCCTGACACACAAAGCTGTAGAATGTCCCCATGCTCAGTTCTAGGTGAGCATCCCTCCTTAGCAGACAGTGTTTGGGTCTACAGGTAACAGCATCCAGGGCTCTTAGCTGTAGTCCCAAACACTCTGCTAAGGAGGGATGCTCAGGATAGCCCTGGTGTTGTTCTGTTCTTGCAGACAAGTTGAACATCGCTGTGATTTTTAAGGCTAAATGAGCCTGTTAGACATGGCATGATAGAAAACTGCAGTTTTGGGGCTTTTTGCTGTCATGTCTGATGGAGCCAGAATGGCAGCTCTGAAGTGTCCCTCACTCCCCTGACACAGGAAAACATCAGTTGCTGTAGTGGAAGATTCAGGAAGCCAAGGAGCTGCCAATTGTAAAGTTCTTGCAGGCATATTTTTCTAACTGTGGCATTTTGTAGCAGGTTAATAATCTGGAGTGTGGGCTTTTTTTAACCCAACAAACCACAGGTATCACATTTCTTAAGATTTATCTAAAATCTGACTACAATTGGGCATGAGAGCACATGAATTCTAGTGGGGTTATCTGGCAATATCTGGCCTTTGTTTTTCAAGTGTATTATGTGACACCATTCCTGTATTTGAGTAAAACTAATTGCCAGTAAATAATACAAAAGGGTGTCTCCCTGTTTCAGTTTGCTTTGTTATTTATTTTACAGGGTGGTTTGTGGAGGAGAGTAACCTGTTGTAGTAGTCAGCTGGGTCTGCATTCACATTCCTGGCTAGAGCTGGGTCATTGACTTATACAATAGTCTGGAATGAATTGCTTTTCCTGAGGGAAAGCCAGGCATATGGAAGAACATAAGCCCTATCCCTGGAAGTGTTCAAGCCAGGTTGGACAGGGCTTGGAGCACCCTGGTGTAGTGGAAGGTGTCCCTGCCCATGGCAGGAGGTTGGAACAAAGTGGCCTTTGAGGTCCCTTCCCACCCACACCATTCTGTGATTCTGCAGAGGGATAAACTCTAATACATATTAGGTTCTTTAGTAAAGAGCATTGTGTAAGGGCTAAGAACTGTTATTTAAACCAACTGCAGTTAAGAGCCTTGTTCCAAAAAGCACGTCAGGAGAGGAGTTCCTTGCTGTTTAGCTGACATCTCAATTGCAAATTTTTCTTGCACCTCACTCTGTGAACACACACTCACACCCAGCATGTGGGAGAGGAGGGATTCTGGAGGGCCACACAGCACCAAAAACCTCTCGAGAGGAAGGAGCAGCTGGCCTTGCACACACAGCCAGTAACTAGGAAGCAGAGGGGTTTTTTTGTGGAGTCTGAATGAAAATCAGGACAAACATCAGTTGTTAGAATGTGCCAATCAAGTGCATCTTGGTGAATTCATATAGAGAGAAATTTTAATTTAGAGCTAGTGTTCAGTCTGTCACCAAAGAAATACTCGTCAGATAAAAGTGCTTCAGATCTCATGATACGGGAAACCAATAATTATGGGATACAGTGAACAATGCAAGGTAGAATTGCTAAAGGGATTAATTAGCCTTAGTCGAACTAACCACTATAATTGATGCAAATATCCATCTGCAGCCTGCTGAGACATTAGATAGTCATCACACACCTGCTCAATCCGCCAGCCTTGCAGAACACAGCTGTCAGAATGATTTCTGGTTGGGCTTTTTCTTGAGCATACTTGACTGTTTGTTCTTTTGTTGTTCAAAATGTTTTCTTTCTCTTTTCTTTTTCTAAACAGCATTTCCATGATGGCAGAAAGGCACAACAACACATTGAAACTTGCTGGAAACAACTTGAAGCAGTAAGTGGCAAATTCCTCGGATGTGACATTTAAGTCGTTTATATATTGTTTTCAAAGAGATGGTTCCAAATGTTTTATTTGCAAAAAGGAAAAGGTATATGGATAAAAGTTTTTTAGTTTTTTTAAAAAGGCATTTTAAAAACTCTGCTGTCTGAAATACACTCATAGTCCTGAAAAAGTCTGTTTTAACAGAACATTTGGCTTCTGCAGGCTCTTTGTTTATCATGAGCAGCATTTCATTTGATATGACTTGAAAAGTGTGCTAAGCATTGCTGAAACTGCAGAGTCCCTAAGGGTCCTGTTCAGATATTCCACTGAAAGTTGAACAGCTTCATAATGTGTGAATAAATGGAACAGAAACATCTCTTGAGTCAGGTGCTGCTTCCCAAATGTAAATACATTGGAGCTATCATTCATGTGATGAAGGAAAAGTGAGACTCTAAGTACAGGAGAGGATAGAAAGGGGTTATCAATAACCCAAAGTCCTGCTTGCAAATTTATTCATCTTAGTAACTCCCTCATTCAGTTCCAAAAATGAAGGGGTTAAGTGTTGGAAGAGGATTGATTCAAGAGTTGAAGGGATGCTAAAAAGGAAAAATACTGAAATATGAACAGCCTGGATAATGAAACAAAAAATGTGCCTCTGGTAACTCCATTTTTTAAAGTTAGTTAATATGGAAATGTATTCCAGTGTAAACAAGAGAGCCCTAAAATCCTTCAATTGTTACAACAGATTGTTTTAGTGACAGGCATGAATTTTAGGTAGATTTTGGTGTATTTTGCTTCCCGTAATGAAGGTTTCTGGTTTTTCTTCTCAGAGTAAAAGGCGGTTTGAGCGTGATTGCAAAGAAGCTGATCGAGCACAGCAGTATTTTGAGAAAATGGATGCTGACATCAACGTGACAAAAGCAGATGTTGAAAAGGTGAGGTAGAGGGTGGAGAGACTGTTTGTAAACATGGATGTGATAGGTTTACTTCCTCAATCCTACTGGTTGGATAAACTTTCTGAGGCTTAATGCCTGACTTGAGTCAGTCTGTAGGTTAATTTAAACCAGGGAGATCTCTGCAGAAACCTTTATTTATATAAAAGCTCTAAACAGATACAGTCAGTTTTCTTGAGTAGGTGATATCTGAGTTTAACAGAGCTGATATGGCTCTAAAGGAGTTTATGCAAACTCAGTTTTGACTAACACCCCAGGTTCTTTGACAGTCAGGCTTGTGAGGGCTCCCTGAGGGCTGCTTGAGTTTCCACACATTTTTGTTCCCTCTGTGATCCAGGTAAAACCAAACTTCCTGCCCTTTGAGCAGCACTTCGAAGATTTCCCAATGTCATTGGGTGCAGTGAAGTGTTACCAGAATTGTTTTTCATAGTTGTAGGTTTAGAGCAGGACAGCTTTCCATGTGATACAAAATCCTGGAATCCATGCTTGTCACAGATGGCACAAGGCTTTTATTTTCCTTTCTCAGTTGCTGGCTGGTTGCAGAGTCATTTGTGGCTTTTTTACAATGATCCCCACTCAGTGAAGCTTTTGAACTATAGCTTAATTTTAAACATCCAATCCTGTTGCAGCACATCTGTCTGGAAATATTTTTCTCTCTTTAGTTGGATTCAAAATTGGATGTGTGGAAGGATGCTTAAAATTTAAATTTTACTGGTCCAAGTCCAGTACCTGTAACTTAAGGAAGCAATGAAGAAGAAGAAAATGTTTTAAATAGCTTCTGTTTTTGGAGTTACACATTTGCTCAGAAGATGCAGTAATGTAGATTAGAAACACCACATTACAATGTGTAAGGACAGTTTTGTCCTCCTTGAGTTTGAGTCAGACAGGCACAAAATAGCCAGAACATGTGAAAATGTTTATTTCCTGAAGGAAAAAAAAAAAAGGCAACGAAAAGAGAAAGGAAAAAGTCAAAGCTGAAGCTTAAAATATACCCGATGCTTTGTTGTAGGGACAGGAAAGGAAAGTGAATTATAGGTAAGAAATATTTCTAGTCTGAGGTCTCCTTGTAAAATGTAGGTTTTGCTTCTCAAGAGGTCTGCTTCATTCTATTCTCAGTTACTTCAGTCTTGTGAAGATATGAAATATAAATTCCTCTCTATATCTGTGGGATCTTGTGTTTCTGGTATGCTGAGCATCAGGATGTTGTGTGGCAGCATCAAGGATGCTCTTGGAAATGAGGACAGTAAATCATAAACAAGCTCAGAAAATTTCCCCCAAGTGCTATTGCATATCAAAGGACAAAATACCTCTGTGGTCTTGTAGTTTGCTTGGCTCTTAGTTGCAAATTCACCATGTAGATTTGATTCTTAGTTGCCTTCTGGATTTGCCAGGGCACTTGACAGATGAATGCGTGTACAGATTGTTAAAGATGTAGCACCACATGTGGGTTTTTCTAACAGAGGGATCATCTCTGCTTTATCTGTATAAAGTGATTTTAGAATACTTCTTTCATAGATAAAATTAGGGCTTGCCCTAGATTTTTTCCCAAAGCTGAGGTCATGTCAAAGGGATGCAAAGGCATGACTTGCTGTTTGAAATAGAGAACTAAAACTCCTTATTTCTACATCCCTTTCCAAGGCTGGCCTTTTCTGGTCAGAGTAAAAGGTGGCATATTGGTGATATATTGATCTAAGAGTGTTAGGTAAATTTTGGGAAGCAATTTCCTACCCTGGTGCTCTTTCCCTGTCAAGTGAAGCAGAAAGACTTCCCTTTTAAATTCCTCTAGCTTTTTATTGTATGAATTTGTAAATTATTTATTGCAAAATGAAGCTCAGTGGTATCTTGAAAGAAAAATCTGTTAGTTATGCATGTTGGCAGCTCTCAGGAGAAGGCATTACTCCACTTTCCAGGCAGTCAACAGAGTAGATGGGAGAAGGAAAAGGTTATCAAAATGAGTGGAATGTGAAATAATATTACTGAACAGAGAGAACAGTGTTTTCCAAGTGCATGTGTTAAAGTGGGTTCATCCATGTCAGGCTGTGAATAATGCCCTTTCTTTGCTCCCCTCTGCCCGTGTGACTGGAGGCCCTTGCATAACTGCCAGGGCAGAATGGGATATTGTTTCAGCAGCACTGCTGCTCTCCCTGCCTCGCTCCAGGGGGATGCAGGAACTGCTCAGCTCCAAATGAAGCAATGGGATGACTTCAACCTCCTCCTCCTACTGCAGCAGTTCTGATTTCTCTTGCCCCTTACGGCTTGGCTGCTGCACTCCTACTCCCAAAAGCTCCCAGAAATCCACCTGGCCAGAAGAATGGGCAGTTTGGCTGTGCAGAGCTCTTCTCTTTGGCAGAACAAGGTGCTCCTCAAGCAGTGGGGCTGGGTGCCCTCATTTCTCTGGCTTGAGATTGATACCTTGGCTGCTTCAGCTTGTACCTGTCAATATGAGTAGACACAGGAGCTATTTTTTGCATCACACATAATAGAGTGGATGGCATTAATGGAATTAAAATTCTGCAGTGATCACAATGACACACAGAGAAGAGAATACAGCTGCAGTTCCCTAATGCTAAGCTGTGTGAGGCTCTGAAATGCTCACATCTCTTCATCTTTCAAGTCATTGTAGCCTTTGACAACTGCAGCAGGAAATTCTGTGCCAGAGCTGCCATCTACCAGCACTTATCCTTGCCCAAGGTATTACAGTTTGGGAGCATTAAGTCACCAGAATAATGGCAGAGAAGCAGAATAAGAGTTACTTTCCTCCTTATTTCTCCAGGACTGCTTGGCAAAGGGCTTAAAGGCAAGGCTGGATGTGGTGTCTGGGTATCAGGTACCAAGGTCTGCCAGGTAGAACCAGATATGTGGAGGGTATGTCCCTTCTCTGCCTCTTCTGTGGCCAGGATGGGCTCCATCCCCTTGCCAGCCAGCAGCCTGGTAGCTGATCTTGGAGAGAGGAATGTTTGGCTTCATTTCCTGCCAGCTCCTTTTTTGGTAATAGGAACATGGAGCAGAAGCTGTGTTCAGTCTCTGCAATGATCACAGTATGCAGGAATAGAGGGAGAGTGGAGCAGAGCACCTGAACTCCCTTCCCTGTTTGCACTGAGCCTCCAAACCACCAGCAGCCAAAGCTTGTAGAGATGTTTGTGTCAACACAAAATGCAGTGTAGCTAAGTCAGGGCAGGAAGCTCACTGTCTGTGAAAATATCCCTATAAACTAAATAAATGCTGCAACATGCTGATGCTGCTTCCAGGAAGCCTCGTAGGTACCACTGAAAGCTTTATTTCATTTGGATCACAGTGGGTTGTGTGCTTTAAAGCACTTCTCTTTCAAAAACCACAGAGGAGCTGTTTCAATTTTTTGACCATTTGGGGAAATGGGCTCTGTCGCCAGCACGGAGCCACTGTACATATAAGGCAGAGCTCTATTGTTTCTGCCTTCTCTTCAGAGCTGCAATCACTAAAAAGCTGACATCTTTATGGGATGATGTGGTACCAGTGGTGCCTTTGCAGACTTCTTGTAACAAAAATTAAAAATCAGCTGGCTTTTCTAAGGGTTTCTTTTCAAGGTAGGCTTTTCAGAATCTGATTTTAAAGAGGAAGTGGCTGAGGCCAACCATGGGAAGAGTTTGCCTCTTGATTTGCTCAGCAGTTGTGGGGAGGAGAGTGGTTTGAAATACTTGGTGTCAGGCAGGATCTGTCCCTTGGCTGAAGAGGAACACAGACAAATGTTGACCTTAGGCAATAATCTGAGATACTTAAGAACTTTAGATGTATTTGCCTTTGGTTTTGAAGTGGGAGGGAAATGGGAGTGATCTCAAGTTTACTGGAATCTCTAGGAGCTTTCCCCTATACTCTGCAGCTTTCAGGTTATGTCTGCGATATCCAAGATGTTTTGGAGACCCCGAATAGCTTAAGATTTGCATAAAGCCTTAAAATACAGTATCACCATGATATCAGCTTTCTAGTCTGTAAATATAACTGTGGAGAGATACTGAGGTTTCATGTTTGAGGTTTCATTTTCTCTTTTCTCATGCCACGTTACCTGGGTGCTGAATTTCTGCACAAAGTACAGAGTCTGTCCCCCTCCTTACCCACAGGAGACACACTTAGCATGGCTTGGGGTAGCCATGAGCTGAATCATGAGCAAAGTCTGACAGAATGTAGGTGTAGAAATCCTGCTAATTAGAAACTGGGATTAGCTGATCTTCCTGTGTGCTCAGTGATGCTGTCAGGTGGTAACTGCTTCTCCAGCCCCTGGGCTGCCATGCTGTGGGACACAAATCCCTTCATTGGGAGCTTACACATCCTTGCAACAAGGGGTGTAATAAGCTATTTTGGGCTCTGGAAACATCTCAGGGAGGTGTTTCAGCAGCCAAGTCACAGCAGAGCTGGATGCAATCACTGACATCCCCCAGACTAATCTGGAGGAATATCTCCAGCTCAGGGCTTTGCTGTTGCTACATCCCCCTGAGGTTTAGTCAGCAAAGTCTGTCAGCAGTAAACTTTACCATAACCTCAGGTTGTGGGTATCTGCCTTCTGCAGATTGTAACTACTTAATAGGCCTAAATTTTCAGGAGATGCCAAGTCAGTTGCTCTGTGATGGTGGGACTTGTATCCCTTTGCTCTCCTGTCCACATCAAGGCACCCACTGGCACCATGAGTGTACCAACATTGCAGAAAATGTAGTGCCATGCAAAGGTGTTGTTGCAAGGTGGAAAAGATTTACAGTGCTGGTGTTATTAATACTGCAGTGAGTGGTTCCAGAGGCTTTGCTTTTCCTGTTCTTTGCTGTGAATTTGTAGAGATACAGCAGCAGCATCAAGGTGAAATATGCAGGTGAGGTGTACAAGGCCCAGTCCTGAGCCTGGTGCAGGAGGGCCTGGCCTGTGGATTTCTTGTTGGAGAGTTTGGCACCACAGAAGGCTTTCCCTGTGTGGTGGTGAGTTTGTTTGTATGTTGAGTAGGCAGCTGCTTCTCTTTTGCTCCACAGATGGACCTGGCTGAATTTCTGTGTCTTTGCTTGTGATGTGTGTCAGATTTCTCATCAACTCAAATTCTGGGTAATGTGGTTCAATGTTATTTCTCTGGGTTGCGAGACCCCAATCTCCTTCCTGAACTGCTTCCTTCCTAAAGGATGATGCAGTGTGTGAACACAGGGAGTCCCTCAGGAGAGCAATTTACATTTCTGGAAGAGTAAGCCTTGTTTACAACCTGCCATCCCCGACGTTCAGTGCAGAGCAGCTGTTTCCCTTTTGGAATCATGACTAATTTAAGAGGGTCGATTTCTACTCAATAGAGAGTTAATGACTCCAGCAGGAGTGTCTGGGGAACTTAATAAATCTCCATATGTACCCTATACATACCCTGTGCTTGGTGATAAGAGATCAAAGAGCAGATCATGAGCCAGTTTTAGTGGCAAGGAAATCCAACTGAACTTAAATTTCCTCCTAGCAGTGCTCCTCTGCAGCAATACTCTACATGGGCAATTTGACTGAGTTTTGTAACAATACAACTCTTTTGGGAGGTGATTGCTAAGGGAAGGGAAAGGGGATGTGAAGGGGAGGCTTAAGAACATCTGACTTAAGCATCAACTGCAGTTTGAATCACCAATGCAATAGAACTGGTGTTCTAAGCTAATGCAAAGCAATTTTTTTCCTGCTGTACAGCTGGAAATCTTAGAGTATTCTTTTTCTGTCAAAACATTGGAACAAATCTTTTTACCTGTGTGAGAAATAAGGCCTCAGAATTTAGCTAACTTCGTCTGTAAGCTGTTTGGGTTTTGTGAATTATAGAACACCAGGTTGGAAGGGAGTTGTAGGATTGTCTGGCCCAGTGTTCCTTGGCAAAAGCACAGTCTGGACAAGATGGCCCAGAACCCTTTTCAGCTGAATTGTGCCCCATGTTGGGGATTCCACCATTTCCCTGGGGAGATTATTCCAACAGCTCATTGTTCTCACTGTGAAAAATTTTCCCCTGGTGTCCAATTGGGGTCTCCCCAGGAGTAACTTGTACCCATTACCCCTTATCTTTTCCATGTGACTCCTTGTACAGTCTCCATCTTCTCTGTAGTCACCCTTCAAACACTGGGACATGGTGACAAAGTACCCTAAGCCTTCTTTTCTCAAGGCTGACCTAACCCAAGTCTCTCAACCTTTCCTCATGTGACAACTTCCCTGTGTTGGATCATCTTTGTGGCCTTTCTGGACCTTCTCCAGTATGCCCAGGTATTCTTTTTTGTATAGTGGGTACCACTGAACACAGTATTCCAGGTGTGGCCTGACAAATGCTGAGTAGAGTGGGACAATGACTTTGTCTCTTCTGGGAAAGCCCTCATTGCTGCAGCTCAGCATCAACATCACCCTGGTCACTCAGACTAATTCACCTCTCCAAGAGACAAAGTCATGTATTTTACCCATAAAATTGGTCTTCAAGGCTACAAAATTCATACTGGTAACTTTTTCAACCCTGACTGTCCCTTCTGCATTGGCTGTGTTTGTAAATTCTTTCTTGGAAAGAGAGGACTAAAATCGTGCCCGGTATTCCAAGTATGAGCTTAAGCAATCTATTACCCAGTCCTGAAATTTCCATTATTTATATTCAAGAAATAATTTCCATTATTTATATTCAATACCCAGATTTATATACAGCAGACTTTAATTGCTTGTGTAGTACAACTAAACAGACCTCCAGAAATCATTTAAACATTGTTGGCCAGTGCTCCAAATACATCTTTTCTTGTTACCTCTTCCATCAAATCCACATAACCTTCTATGCACTGAGATTATCCTTCTTGTATAATGAATTAGACTTGCCAGATATCCTTGTGGATCCTGCATTTCTCCAAGCAGTGTGAAAAACTCCTGGGTGTTTGCAGGGATTCACAGTTCAGTCATCCAAAGAGTTTGGTTATTTAGTATTCATGACATGAGAATGGCAGTGCAAGGAGACAAACTTTTGGATCTGTGGCACAGTTATTCCCTAGGGCCTTGGAGCAGTGTGCTGAGAGGTGCTGCTGTGCTGTTCTTCTTAATTAAATTAGCTCATCTCTGTTGCTAGAGCTTCAGCAGGACTGTTGTTGGGGGATATCTTTTGTTAGTGTGAGTTTCTGAATTCTGGCAGAACTGTCTGCAGTGAGACTGCACTAGATAACAATTCCTGAGATGTGGTGAGGAAGATTTTCCATCCTCTGTCAGTGGTTTGCTCATTTGTATATTATATTCAGCCAAAGGATTTCAGGGACCCACAGAGTCTCAGATTTTTCCTCTACCTCTTCAAGTGTTAAAAGAAAGGATTTTTCCTTTTGTTTCTTTCCCTGCTGTTACTTTGCACCCCCATTCTACTTTTTTTTCTTTTGCTTTCGGGAAAGCAAATTTCAAATCCTTTCTCCGCTTGCCAGTTCAGAGAAACCCAACTGGTTATTGTAAAATAGTAAACAGTGGAGCTTGATTTGAAGGCTATGTAAATCCAAGCCTGGAGCCCTGGCCCTGTTTTGAAGTGTGTGGCAGGATGCCCACTGTTATTAATGATCCTGCAGATGCTGCCAGTGCTGCTGCTCCCGGGAGGCTCCCGGTGCCCGGTGGTCGCAGGGTGGCCATGAAGGGAGGGTCAGAGCCTGGAGCTGAAAAATCTGTGAGCATTAGAAAGCATTCCTAAAATTGGTGAAGTGTTTCTGAGTCTGCCTTTATCATTAAGCTATTTTGAAGGGGATTGGGTAGTTGAGGGGAGGGGGCAGGGGTGATTTTTTTTTTTTTTTTTTTTTTTTTTTTGTGTGTGTTTGCGTTTTAGTCTGATCTTGGATTTGCCAAAGACAGATCTGTTTTGGCAGGCAGTGGCCTGGCAGTGATGCATCTCACATGCTGTCTGAGTTTGAAAGAAAAGAGGGGGTGCACGATGGGAGAAAAGAAAGAAGAAATAAAGTGACACCAAAAGTTTTGACTGGAAACTCTGCCATGCTGGATAAGAGCAACTGCTGAGGAGTTGAACTGTTCCACTTAGTGTGGACCAGCTGAATAACAGCCAAAGTTTTTTTCTGCCCTTTTCAGTTATTCATATCACTCCCACCATAACAGCCCTGAGGAGCTGCATTTTTAGTCTGTGTAAACCCAGAAGACAGTGTGTCTATTGACCCTTTAGCTGTTTCTGGAATGTGTCTCAGAAAATTGTTCTCAGCAAAATATCCTCATTCTTTTCTGTATTAGAGACCAAAATGGCAGAAAATTTACTTGGTTTTTAAAAATTTCTCCTACACTTCATCATGCAGATGTTGCATTTGCTATCAGAGGAGGCTTGGGAGAGAAGGTTTATGTAACAATATAAATGAATTTATTTAATTGTCTAAGAGCCTTCATGTGAAGTGTAGCATTTAGTAAAACTTTTCTTAAACTTTCAGGGTTGACAGTGCCCATCATAAAGATGTCCATATTTCCTTTATCTGTTCAATTTTCCTGTTCAAAGGCACTTTGTGCCTAATTGGGACTGATTTAATTCAGATCAATATATAAAGCTTTACTAGTGCTGCATGTTTGCAAGGATTAGGGGGAAGTTCCCTTGTCTGTAATTCTTTGCTGTCATTTTGCTTTGCACTGATTGCTGAAGTTGCATCATATTGATAAATTGTAGGTGGTTTCAAGGAGGTGATAAGAAGGCTCAGACTAAATATATCTCTCAAACACAAGTTACTTCAAAGGTTTGCAGGGTTAACTTTCTTCTAATTTCTTATTTTAAAGGAGAAAGAAATACCCCCATAAATCCTTCAGTCAAGTCAGATTGTAGTACATCAATGTCCCACCCTGGCACCTCCTTTCTGGCATCTCTAAGCTTCTGGTAGAGTTATTTATCTGAAATAACTCGTTGTTATTTGAGAGTGTGGTTTTTGCAACTCAGTTGTTAAGAGGAAAATCTGCAGGAAATGTAGTTAAAATCATCTTGAGAGAAAAATGTTTGTGCTCTTCCTGCTACCTTAAGAGATAGATGCCAGTGTGTGTTGCAAGCTCATATGGCCATTGAATTTAGTGTTCTTTTTCACCTAAGATGGGTGTGCTGCTGAGGCTGATTTTTTAAAAAATATTTTTAAAATACTGAAGACAGCCACAGAAGTCAGCACTTTGCAAGTTAATACTACTCTACAGTTAGCTACTGTCCTGCATTCTTGCCCATCAACCAGCAAGGCTGTCTATAGGAAGGAGAACGGTTGGTTTTGCTTCTATTTAATGGCACTTCTACATAAATTCTGAGAGAGAAGGTCACAAACAGTGAGCCTTACCTGCTGCTAGTGAGCTGTTACCTGGTTCAGTCTAGCAGAGCTATGCTCCTTTACCTCAAGTGTTCTCTCAGAGCTGTAGAAACACTCCCCTGGTGTGGCTGCTCAGGTCTGAGTGCAGGGGCAGTGGGAGCCCAAAGCTTACCTGTCTGCTCCCTGCAAGGCTGGAGGTGCTGCACATCCTGGGCTGCCATTCATTTTTGGGAGAACTTTTCTGGATGAGATGAACATTGACAAATGTGACCTTTTGGTTTTGGTGCTGCCACACGAGTTCAGACAAGAGCTGCCTTAACTTAACCAGACTTTGGGGGAGGAAGCAATGCCTATATGCACTGTGCACATTTATTTTGGGGAAAAAACTGCTACAAAGGTATGTTTGGGGTGGGAGATGTGTTTATATTTTTCAGTGCCAGGCATTTGGAAGCAAAATGCTGCTGTTCTCCCCACAAACCCCTCAGGTGTATACACCCTTTCTGCTTTTCTACGGTGCTGAAAGGTGACCTCATTCTTTCTTCCTTTGAAGAGGGGTGTTTTAGCTGCATTCAGAGTCCCTGGCCCTGACAGCCCTTACAACTGAGCAATCTGTCAGCCTGTAGAGGTGGATTGTGTTTCACATATGGGGCTGGGAATTGAGCTCTTGCTTGCTCATCCCTGCCCAGTTAAAGGAGAGAATGTGTTGACTGAAAGCTGCATCCCAGTATTGTTCTCCTGTATCTGAAGTCATTGTCTGGTTTTCCAGACCCAAATCATTCCAAAGCCTTTCCTCCTGGAAATACTGTTCAGAGCAAGTCTTTTAACTCTAAGAAGCCCCCAAAAAACCTTCTCTGAAACTGTTTGCCCAAGTGAACAGTAAAGAAGGCAAAACGTTATTTTCTGTAAAGCCCAGCTATAAATTACTCCTGAAATCGCTTCTGTGACTCTCTGCAGTTCTGGGCTGCTGCATCCATTACTCTGAATGTGAAACTTAACATCATTGACTTGTTTTTATCATTCTGTGCTTCAACAGAGTGCAGGAGTCTTACCATAAAGTACAATTCTGTTAATACTAGAAGTGATGATGTTGGAGGAAGTGACATACTGAAATGAAGTAATAAAAAAATTCTAGATTTTAAAACATATTTTTATTTTAAGATCCAAATACCTCATTGGAAAGGTATTTAAACAGTTTGAAGCTTGCCAAATGCATTAAATAGCCAAGAGAAACAAAGCATCTCTAGGGTTCTCATACAAAAATGTCTGGTTTTGGAATGCACCCAATTTTATTTACTCATCTGCTGCTCCCTCTTATTTGGGGCCAGTTAAGATCATTTTGGAAACTGAGTGTCTACTCTTGTATACATTTAGCTCAGAACTACTTTGTCATATCCAGCTGATGAGTTTGCTCATGAAAATGAACTCTGATGGCTTTAATGCTTGCTGGGTCTGCCTGGAAATGTGTAATAATGGATTTCTTGGTTTTCTGCTTCAACAATAGAGTCAAGGGACAAATTCCTGAGTTGCATTATTTAAAATTATTTTTAAAAAAGGAAAGAGCTCTGTGAGTGAGAGTGGGACTGGTATAAAGTCAGCTTAGACAATGGGTTGCTCTTAGGTAGATGAGGAGAATGGGCCTCACAAATGGATATTGATCTGCAGCAGTTGGCCCATGAGGAAGGGGTTGGGAAATGAGTGTGAACCTCTCTTACAGCTACCTGCCTTTCCATGGCTGACTTTGTTTTTCTGATAAATTTGTGTTTAGGGCACAAGGATGTATTGTTGTCCACTCATATTTACTGTAGCTGTGAGTGTGTGGATGGTAAAGTTTAATAAACTTTATAGCACTTGGGCAGGGAAATGATCAATGTGGCTCCTTGGAATTCGATTGCAGGAGGTGAATTTTCTGGAATTAGGCACTCATCCTTTGCAGGAGTTAGTGGACAGTTAAACCTCCTGGGAACAAGCAAAGTTGAAAATATGTCTTTTATTGGATTGACTTATTTGGTTATAGTCACATTCTTCTCCATTTGGTGCTACTGTTTCATCTCCTGTGATGCACTTGGTGCCCAGTGTCTCCTCATTCTGCTTGAATTATTTCTGTAGAAAGAATGTGAAGGCAATCTGTGAAATTCCTATAATTGACTGCAGAAGTAATTGAGCTGAAATAAATTATTAGGTGAGATGTGCAAACTTGATGAAGGTGGGGGAAGGCTACTTCTTTACAAATTCAGATTTGAAACCTCCTGGCAGAATTTGTTACCTTCCAGTTATGATTACGAAAACGTTCCATGATTTGTTATTCCATGGATTTATTGTCAGGAAACTATTGTCTACTTGGAACAGTTCAAAGAATAACCCTCTTCCGAACTGGGAGCCCACTTAAAATATGCTAAAATTCTTTGCTGTGTTGTGTTCCCTGTAACACAGTTTTTAAAACTGCATTTCTCCTACTTATCTTAAGGAATTATTCAGAAATTAAGCAGCAGAGCTGCAGCCAGGGAGGGGGAGCTTCAATGAGGGGAGCAGGACAGGGAGGGAAGGCACAGGGAATGTAGGAAGGGAAGAGAAGGATGAGCTGCTGTACCAAGGCCAACGGCAAGGAAGGAAAAGGCATCTAAACCAAACAGATGGGAGAGGCAGTAAGGGAATAATATTGGGCAGTGAAACAGATAACAGAAGGCCTTGGGAACAGAACTGTAAGGGGAGGAATCTGAAAACATGAAAGGGTCATTTGGGGACAGATTATTCTAGGGAAAGAAGTGAGATTAATTGCCCAGTGCTCTGCTGTGTTGGGTAGCAAAGCAAATCATCTGTGTGAGTAAAAATAGGAAGGGAGGCATCTCAGCTGCTGCTCAGGCTCCCCTTTCCTTGTGTGCTTCATGCCAGGGCTCTGTGAGGAGTGTGGAGAAAGGGCTCTGCAGAGCACACAGAGTTAAGAGCTTTTGTCATTACTATGTTGGCTAAAATGAGACAAAACTGTTGGGTTTTTTCTCACTTCCCTTTCCCCAGAAAACACTGCTTGCCAACAGGGAAGCAGTTCATTAGAGGAAAGCAGGTGACACCCACCAGGGCATAGGGAGGGAAGCAAGAAGTGTGTCCATGTGTACTGGGAAGGTGCCTGTCCAGTGGGCAGCTGGAGGGGCAAACTTGTTTTGGTGTTTGACATGGAGTTCAAACAGAGGTTGTTCATGGAATGCAAAATTGTTCATGGAAATAGCACATTGGAATCCCAGAAAGGAATAGCAGCACTATCCACACTGCAGCTTAAATGTTTCACAAAAGAGGAGTAAACCAAAAGCTGGTGTTCAGAGTCTCATAGTGTTCCTGGATAGTAAGATGAGGAGTACCACAATGCAATTGCTTTCCATGTAGCCTGAATTATAAATTTCTTTTGGTATTTCCTCAGGCAAGACAGCAAGCCCAGCTGAGACATCAGATGGCAGAAGACAGCAAAGCTGAATATTCTTCCACCCTACAGAAGTTCAACAGTGAGCAGCATGAGCATTACTACACACACATACCAAACATCTTCCAGGTAAGATCACTGGCAGGGCTCTAGAGTAGCCCATAATCCTGTGACAGGAACATATTGCACATCACCTCAATTCTATAACCCTGACTTTTAATTTTTAGTGATTTTTTTGGTCATTCTTAGCAAATTTTATATGCAATCTGCCATCCTGAGAGATAAACGATCCCTTTTTCTTAAATTAGATATAAAGGGATCAATAATACACAAGGAAGGTGATGTTGAACTGTCATGACAGATGAGGACAGCCTTTGGAATCCTCACAATCTTTCTCTGTTCAGCTCATGTGTCTGTGCAGCTGGTGCTGAGGGAGAGCAGCACTGGCATTGTTTGGGCAGGAGGCAGCTGGGCATTGTTGCATCTGCAAAGTCCCACAGCCCTTTATAACCTGTGTTCAAATCAGGCTGCACAGATGTGTCAGTGTGAACCACAATAATTCTGCAGCAGTGACTCAAAAGGGTTTTAAGCAAGCTACTGATTGTGTCTTAGGGTGCCTAAGGACAGACTGCAGAGGAAGAATTAAAAAGCCATCAGATTCAGAGTGAAGGTCTGAGTTTGTGCTTGACTGAATGAATTGAGGTTAATGTAGTAGAACAGAACTTCTAAATGACTGTTCCATTGTAATGGGTCATAAGCATCAGAAGTGGAAAATACAACCTTTTCAAGGGAGGAAATGTCACATGCTTGTCATCGGATGAGAAGTAGCTGATATTTGCGTGGCAAACATGCACTTTCTTACCCACTGCTGAAACTTGTGAGCTAAATGGACACCTCCTTTTTTGCCTCATGGCATTTCAAACCAATGCCTTGAGATAAAATTCCTGGAATCAAGTAATTACTGGAGCTGATGAGCACTCTGATCTGTGGGTGAGCATGTTGAAGTCCTGCAAATGTGCCCTTTTCCCTATCAGTGCACCAGTGAGCTCCAGAGCTTTCTTTAATAAATAAGTTGTTTTGTAAAGAATTGATGTTGCTTGTGGATAAGTGAAGGCCAAGGGGATTTTTAAGCTGACTGCTCCTGCAGCCCAGTGTGGCACAGGCTGCTCCTGTTCATACCCTCCTGTATCCTGCTATAATTTGTCATAATAGAATTATGCCACATTCAGATTCTCTCTGTGGCAAAGGAGAGGCACCTGGAAGGGATGCTGGAGATCCTGGAACTGAATCCACTGAGCAATGAGGAGCATGTGGTGGGTGTGAACAACACATGATGTTTTTATTGTACATGAATACATCAATAAATTATGTATTGTGAACAAAACACGATGTCCAGGACTCCCTAAAACCCAAAAATTACCTTCTAGGGAAAACAAGGGGAGACATCAAAATCTTTGGTTCCTTGGATTCTACAGTGGAATGAAAATAAGATTGTTCTGAACGTGCACAGAAAACTAAAGAATTTGTTGCAAAAATTATTTTAAAAGCCTTAGGAACCGTCCTTACAAAAGTCTAAAGCTGTGGTTTGACAAATCAGCATTTTTTAACATAAGAAGTTAATTGAAAAATTTCCAGTAATAGTAAGAGATTACTTTCAGAATGACATTTTGATGTTTGAGGAAACAGTATCACTTTATGTCTTCCTGAGAACAGCTGTCCTAGTTTGTTCTTAAAAATCTATTTAATCCCTAAGTTTTAAAGTAGTTGATGTAAGCTGGAGAGGAAAGTTGGGTGAAACTGCTAAGTTAATCTTGATGTTTGACCTGAATGAAATGTACTATTTTAGAAAATACAAGAGATGGAGGAAAGAAGAATAGTGAGGATAGGTGAATCCATGAAAACCTTTGCAGAAGTCGACCGCCAAGTGATCCCTATCATTGGGAAGTGTCTGGATGAGATAACAAAGGCTGCAGAATCGGTGGATCACAAGAATGTAAGTGTTGCACTCTTGGTTGTCATATTTAGTATTGGTCTCAAATTTATGGGGACTTAAATCCTGGGTCCAGGCTCAGCACACAAGGGCTTTGCAGTCATGGAACTAAACCAAAGAACAGCTTCTTGTCCCGAACTGCTTTGTCTGAGGCAGGATGTGCTCAGATTATTTCCCAAATCTACTTAACACCCAGAAGTGTCTTTCCTGTGATGCTTTTTAATTTTGGTGTGGGGGTCTTAAGGACTATTCTCTCATTTTTTAGGATAATTACTTTTTGAAATATTGCAATTTAAAAGTAGACATCTGCATAGAATAAGGTGATGTTGGACATGATTTCAGATACTTAATCACTAATTTTTTTAAAGGTGGTTTCTATGTCTCACAGTCAGAAAACTGAATGTTTCAGAAATGTCTCAATTCTGGTTCACTTTATGATAATGAAAATGTTTAAAGTATTGGCTACAGGAACTATTGCAAAATCTATCTGTAAAACATTTCTTTGCAGGTTTGAGGTTTGCTGGTGGTCTGTAAATGAGCAAATCTTGATTTTTGAACATTTTCCTTCACAGGATGCAAAGAAACCTCTCTGATGAAAAGACTGATAAAGATTTCAGTTGAGCTTCCTGATATACAGTGACCACAAGGGCCAGTGTGTTTTCTGTTTTGTTTGCAGGATGATCTGCTCCCTTCCTACATGAAGCCTCTGTTCTTCCAGCCTTTCTCATGGATCACATTAGTGCTTCAAACACTGACAGTGTGTGTCTTGCTGCCTGTTTGCATTTCCCATACATATTTTTCACTGGAATATTTTCTGAGTTGTTCAGTGCCTGGAGCCATGAACTGGCAGCATAAGCCCGAGGCTGAAGTTCTGAAATTAATCCTCTACTCTCTGTTCAGCAATTGCTCTTACACAGAGCAGCACAGGAAACTCAGGAATCTGAAAGTCACTCTCTGAGTGGGAGAAGGGAGAATCAGGGCACCAATTCCCATGTTAGAACAACATACCCTGCTTGAGGTCCAGCTTTTGGTGCTGCATGGGGGAATCATGCTGGGGAGATTCATTTTTCAGCCTACACTATGCCCAAGTACACACATTAAACTTAAGCTGGGTGTTTGAATCAGGGTGAAATTTATATTCTCTTGCACACAAATAAGTCAAATTGATGGCTCATACACAAGTGTGACATTGGAAAATGATGACTTTGAGCATTGATAGCTGAACTTACCAAGGTCTCCTGTAAACACTGTGCTGATGATAAAAAGGTATTTAACCAAAATAATTATATCTGAGCAGCTACAAAGAGTTTAGTTTGTTCTGTCTGGAAACAGTTATGTTCATGACGAGTTCTTTTTCCTTAAATATGATCAAGGAATTTTTAGTCTCTGGAGTAGAAATTTATAAACTTTGCTGATTCTAATGAACATGCTGGATTAGTTACTAAACAAGCAACTTGTGTAAATAAGATTGCTTTATGCCCTCACTGCACTGCATAGAATTCTTGTTAATACCAACAGAAACTGCCTGGATTTAGCAGGGAATCCTTGTTAGCTGTTACTGTGGTTTCTAAGGCAGTATTAAATATGCTTTTTTTCCACTTCCCCTTTCTCACCACTTGAACAACACAAAGGTCGCGTGGCAAGTGTGAGCTGTGGTGGCTGCCAGGTGAACCTGTGCAGAACCTGATCCAGAGGGCTCTAGCAGCAGATAAAATGAATTTGTTATGGGCTTGGAGTTCCTGTTATGACATTATCTCTCTGATAAATGGAGCAGGCTGGTTATTTTTAGCTCCATTGTAGTGGATGGTGTTTTGAATAAATGGAAGGGACACTGTAAAATTCAGAGAGGAAAAAGTGAAAAGCTCCATGCATAGGATAAAATACCAGTGGAGTATTTAATATAACATGGTGTAATCTTGTAGCATCAGAGAATGGTTTGGGTTGGAAGGGACCTTAAAATCCATCCAGTTCTACCCCCTGCCGTGGGCAGGGACACCTTCCACTATCCCAGGTTGCTCCAAGCCCCACCCAACCTGGCTTCAGCACTTCCAGGGATGGGGCAGCCACAGACTCCAGGCTCTTGTAAATTGTCTCTCTCCATCTTTCCTTTAGGCTCCCTTCAGGTACTGGGCAGCAGCAGCTGAGTCACCCCAAAGCCTTCTCTTTTCTGTGCTGAACAGTCCCAATTCTCGGGGCCTTTCCCACTCTTTCCCCCTCTTCTCTAATCCTTCTTCATCTTGCTTGCATGTCTATCATTAAAAGTATCTTCAAATTTAGATCTCAGGAAGTTTTAATGTCAAACTAGGATAGGATAGTGGAAAGTTGTTGTTCTGCCTCCCTAAAACTCATGTAGGAATTTCATGATGCCACCTGATAGGCTGAGGATCTTAAATCAATGTGGATCTTCACAATCCCACGAAGACTTTGGCAAAGCTTTTTCTGTATCTGTGTTTTGCTCAATTGAGTCTGGCCTCTGGATATATTTATATCCCACTGGATTTCTCCTGAACAGCATTTTACCTATGACCATTCACAGAACCTGTGAAATGCCTTCAAAGCAACAAGTCCTTTTTATGTAACAGGGCAGTGATGCTCTTCTCTAGAGAAAAATAAGATATTTGTGTGCCAAGGCACAGTTTCTCCAGTGATCTTGGAATACAGCTGTTAGAGTATAACATAATCTCTCTTCCCAAGAAAAAAAGTCGATAAGAAGTGTATCAGGATGTTTTTTTTCTGAGTCTATGCAGTTTAAATGCATTTGGCAAGCTGAGATCTGAATTTGATCTTATGTATAATTAATTTTGTTTATAGACTTGAGTAGGAAAAAGGCTATGAATTGTTTGGCTTTCATTTGGTTTTGGTTTTTTTTCCCCCTCTGTCCAAAACAAAAGAGCAAAGCCATTGTACACAGTCTACAGCCAGTCTGTGGCTGACTTAGATCCCTCCTAGCAGTGCCAAAGGGGAATTTGTGGCTTCCCCACCAGGGCACCAGGCTGCTGGTGTGACCTTGGACTGCTCAGATGTTGGGTAAAGCTCATGAAACATATACAGCCATTTACTGTCACTAAATTCACAACCAACTTGTCAACTTGTGGCAGAGTGATCACACAGGAGCTCTGTTTTATAGGAGTATTTATTGGGATTTTAGTCTGATTTGCTAACAGCTGTGTCCCAGCAAATCTGTACCTTAAATCTTTGTTATGAGTCATTTACTGAGGTGTGATTTGCTCTTCTAGTCAGTAAAATTAATAAGCTCTTAGCTCTTTACAGCAGAAGGTGGAGAGACTTGTGTTAATCCTGGTCTCTGGAAGGGCGTTTGTTCCCAGGAATGAGCCTGGTCACTCTCAGGGCTGGTACCATATAGACAAACTTTCTTGTTCTGCCTTAATGTGCCACCAATTTGATGACAAGCCCCACCTGAGGTGTTTACACTTGTGTTGGATCTGTCCCATTCCAGGATTCCCAGATGGTAATAGAAGCATTTAAATCAGGGTTTGAGCCTCCGGGAGACATCGACTTTGAGGATTTCACACAGCCCATGAAGAGGACAGTGTCTGAATCCAGCCTTTCCAACTCCAGAGGGGATGGGAAGTCAGAGCCTAAGTTTGGTAGCAAATCCAAGGGCAAGTTATGGCCATTCATCAAGAAAAATAAGGTACTGATTTGCAAACTTGAGCTTGGTGCTAGTATGTGTTTTGTCAATAACCTGTGTCTTGTCTAGTATTGGCAAGCTTAGTTTCTTTAAAGAGAATTTTAGATTTAGAATTTAATAACTGATGTCTTAATATGGTGTTTTGTTGTAGTCTTTGGTTACTTAAGTTTCTTTATATCTTTAATTTTTTTTTGTTTAATTTCATTAATTATGTTGCAATTTCTAAATTAATTTAAGTTGTCACGTCTTTGCCATGGTCCATTTCTGTTCCTAACTGAGAGATGGAGTTATAAACCACTTACCTAGTGCCGTGTGTGCCAACTAACATTGTTACCTGTGGGAAGCTTCAATGTGGTGTTACTGTGTTGACACTCCTCAAACTCTCCTTGGCTTTCCATTTGCGTTGTCTTTCCAGTCTGTGCACTGGGGTCAGCAGCTGGGTGGCTGGGAACAGGGAATTGCTGGGATTCACTCTGAAGCACAACTAATGGAGCATAACTAACTGAGCAGTTGACTTTTTAAAAGACCATATTAACTTATGTATCCATTAAAACTTTTTCATTCCACTGTCATACTTTACACCATAATGCATGGCAGCATTTATCTGGGGTTTCCAGGACGTGTCAGGGGGACTGGACTCAATCAGGTTTCAGGAACACTGATGGAAGCCCAGAATAGCTTCTTTATTTTGACCTCACTCTTGCTCTGACCCTTTACCAAACCACTTAAATTTGGATTTTAAAAAATCTCCCTGTTCACAAGGGGTCATTGCTGTGGTGCTGGTGTGAGAGAGGACTTGCTGTCTGGTGCTTGCATCAGTGGAACCAGAATAAAAATACAACTCCTGAGCAAATTCAGAGAATAATTTGTACAAGTGAAGTGTGATGCACATTGCTGAGGTATGATTTGGAAGCAGGAAGGAATGTGGTTTGTTGTTTTCCAGATAATAGAAACGCTACTGGGCACTAAGGTACCTTCCTTATCTGATCCATTTAAATTCAGGTATTTGAAAGCTCTATCCATATGCATTATTCCGAGCTGTCCACAGAGCAGAACAGGGCAATTTATGGGGATAGTGCTGCATGGAAGAGTCTGCATGAGCTTCCTTCAAAATACTTTTGTGTTTCTCTTCTGTTGCATCACTTACAAAAACTTTCATTTATCACAACTCTTCATTTAACATGACTCTTAACTACTGCTTTCTCCCCTCTTTTGAACCATGGCCTTTAATATTTAATTATTTAATTGGTTTTTTTTCTCTGGATTTCAAATATTGGTTTTGATGCTTATTTTCGTTTTGTGTTTTATCTTTTTATTTTGGTTTTTATTCTGTCACTTCTCCATCTCTTATACGTAGCTTATGTCCCTTTTAACATCCCCTCATCAGCCCCCTCCTCCTCCCCCTGCCTCTGCCTCACCCTCTGCTGTTCCCAACGGCCCCCAGTCTCCCAAGCAGCAAAAGGAACCCCTCTCCCATCGCTTCAACGAGTTCATGACCTCCAAACCCAAAATCCACTGCTTCAGGAGCCTAAAGCGCGGGGTAAGTTCTCCTCTGGATACCTCTCTCTCTCTCTCTCTCTCTCTCTTTCTTTTCTTTCTTGCGCTTTTATTGCACGTTCTGTTACGTAAAAACTTTTGTTTTGTGAACGGTTCCATTGTGTTTTATTATAACATGCAGACAAATCCAAGGGTTCCCAACCTATAAAGCCATTTGTAGTCAAAACCCCCACAATGAAACCACAAAAAGTAGAGTTGCTAATGGAAATTACCCATCTGGGTGTCTTGGGGGAGGAGGGATTGGACAAAGTAAGGAAGGAGGGGCTGATCATTGAGTAACACTCATGTAAGAAGTCAAAGTCATTAGTTTTTCTCTCTGCAGGGTGGGTTCAGCTCAGTGTCTATGCCAGAAGGAAAAGAATAAATTAGGAGGAATTCTAGAAGATAATTTGTGATTTTGGTTGGTTAAAGTTCAGTCTGGAATGATGTGACATCCTCGTTGGAGCAGTGGGAACTTCTGTTCCAGTCACCACTCAGGCTCAGCTTGTGGTTCAGTTGCTGCAGTGTTAGTTTGTGTAGAAACTGAGTCTTGAGACAAGAAACTGGTGAGATGAGGAAGGTGAACAGATTCTGTGTGGTAACAAAGTCTTTCTATGGTCCATGTGTGCTTTAAACCAGGGCTGCCAGGTCAGGGGAAGCTGGGACACAATTCCCAGTGCCACCATGCACAGTTTAAAATTATATTCTGTGTGCAAAAGCTTTATTAGTGCTGTATGCAAGCTCCAAATGACAGAGGAGAGGTTCTGAGGGAGCAGGATTGGGGATTCCCCTGCCAGCAGCTGCAGTGCAGTGTGTGTTCATGCTGGTTTAGCCATTGTATGGTGGAAAGATGCTGAAAGCCTCCATGGCTGATTTGGGGTTTCTCTGGGTTTAGTCACACTGGACCAACACTTTGTGACACATCCACACTGTTCCAAGCTCAGTGGCCCTGTCTCCTTTGCTGCTGATAAAGAAGGAAAATACGGCCTGAGGTTTTCCAGGTCAGCTGCTGTTCCTGTGTCTGAGAGCAGCGTGGTTATAGTCATAAGTGTTCAAGTTTTTGTGTGGAATTAAATGCTCTCATTGGTGGTCTTCATAAGCAGTAAATAAAATGTCAGGTCTCTGAGATAAAATTGCCCATTTTTCAAACAAAAATAAGACTTAATCTTCCCAGAAACTCACACATGGCTTGTACTGGAAATTTGTTGTCACAGCATGATTTTTGCCTCCTGGGTAAAGGCCCTTAGAATTATTTTCTCCTGTAAAAATTACAGGAAGGAGAAAAAAGCATTCAGTATTTTAAATGGTTTTTAGAGCAGACAATAACAGTGAGGAAGTGACTACTTTAAAAAGCCCAAATTCTGCTCCAGGCACTCATTTAGGACTGAGGACTGGAGCTGTATAAAAGCAGAGATGATTTCCATGGGGAACTTCAGTGGTTGGTTAAAAAGAACTGAGAACAGTGCTGTAAACAACACACTGTCTCATCTGGTTACAGACAGAACTGTTAAAAATAAAGATGTTTTAAACAGTTTCAGTTCTTTGCTAGGAAATTGCCATTTAATGGGACACTCAGAACACAAAAAATCCCATTTCTTACCATCCCTGTTTCACTGGGGAAGTGGGAAGTTTCTAAGCTGTTCAAAGGCAGGTTCTGTACATGTCCCTCCTTCCCTCAGTTGCAGTTTGGCTCAGGGCATCTTTTCTCAGTGGTTTTTCCAGGTGGAGACAGACTTTCAATTCTGCTTGTGCAGCATCAGAGCTGAGGATTTGCTGGGTGGTGGCACCTGGACTCCTTCTTATCCTGGGCAGTGCTGGGTCATTTTGGGGTGAAAGCACTGCTGGAGGTCAGGGGGAGTGTTGCAATCTAATGCTCCATAGTGCATTCAGAGAACAGGATGTTGAAAACAGTCCTGAATATTTCCTACTTGACTTAAAAATACTGGTTTGTAGTTCCATGGGCACGTTACCACTTTGTGTTTCAAATGAACAAATCCCTATTGACTGATTGCTTGGCCATCTAAGCAATTATAACTAATTGCTTTTAGTGTTTCCTGAAGGAAGGCCATTATTATATGTATTAACTATCTAAGAAATCCAAGCACACCTTAAGGATTCTGCATGCTATATTGTTTTAGGTGCTTTGTATGAAAGGTGAAGTAATGAAAACAATGTCTTACAGTCTTCTCTGGAATCCCTCAAATTTCTGCTGACACATTCATTGAGAATGTGCAAGGAAGGGCTGTTGCTAAATCTTCATTTAAACCTTTCACTGTGTTCTTTTGCTATTTCATTTCCTTCCCCTGTCAGCTACCAGGATGTTTGTATGTAAATACTTTTCCTGCCTGACTCATCCTGAGGATTTGGAGTCCAGTGTTCAGATCATTATCTCTAATCCCAGAGGGATGAATTCAGGCCCCTTGGATCATCCAGAGATATGGAGGAGGAGGAGATGCTGCAAACCTCTGGGAGCTTGCTCTGTCTCATTGGAAGACTTGTCAAATTCACATTTTATAGGTCCTTGGTGATTTTTATTTTACAAATGGTCAGACGAAGAGATCATCAAAGTGACCTTCAAAAATAAAGGCATTCTAACCAGGCAAAAATGAAACCAAGAACCATCCCCAAATCCTTTTATTTTATCAGGTGAAAAATGTGTGGTTGGTATTTGTTTCAGTTGATATGACCCCTATTATATTAAGTACAGCTAGACAATACAGGTAATTCTGCTTTAACCTTATTAAGTTTAGTAAGATTTCCTTTATTCAGTTCTTTTCCATTCCCCTGTAAAATCCAAAAACATCTTAGTTTTGCTCAGGAGCATGAGTATTAATGTCAGGAATACTGGATTGTGATGTTCCCAGAGGAATGAGGAGGATGTAGGGTGGAACTGTCCTCTGCACAGAAGAACATTTGATCTGTACATCAAGGAAGCAACTTTTTTGGAAGGTCATGCAGGGACCAGCAGGGCAGCACAGTGTAAGAGGAGTTTGGACTCTGGATCATTTAATTTGCTCTGAATTGTCTCTGCACTGCTGGGTTTGTTCCTTGGCAGAATTCCACTCCAGACACCTTCAGTGAAGGTGCCCACAAGGCTCTGCAAGTCTCATTTTAGAGTATTCAGCCAAATTGCCAAGCAGGTTCTTCCTGGATTTCTTGATAACCTGAGCTCTCAAATTCTACAAAGGCAGGGAAAAAAGTTTACTTCAGAAAAATTGGGTTCACTCTCCTTCTTTGCACTGCCTTAAAGAATAAGGAAAAATAAGTAAGTATTTGACACTAACAAGTCCTGAGCCCATTGCAGGATAAATTCCAGCAGCAGGAATTGCACATTGTAATTGATCCTTGAAACATAACACGTGAATGGATTCCCATACAACTCCTCCATGAAATCAGTGAGATCAGAACGTGTCTGGAGAGGCAGTGTGTTTTAGCAATTTCCTTTTAAAACTTTGGTTTAGCATCTTAGGTTGCGTTTGGCACAATCACTGATGACTGTTAAAACAAATTACATAATTAGCTATGATATGTCCTGTACCCAGTCTGGTTTTAATTTTGCTTCCAAACCAAAAATCCAATGAATCTTGATTTCATGGAAGGAAACAGATGCCTGAACAATTCACAACAGATGCAAGGTTAATGTGGAGGCACCGTTACCAGTACCAGTGGTCACTGCCAATATGAAATCCTAGTCTGTTAAAAAAAAAGGCAAAACTAAATATTTAGGTACTGACTCTTGTCAGTGCCTATGGTTTTCTAATCACATTTTTGTATTTTCCTCAAAGTTTTTTCTTCTAACCCCAGCAGCAGAAATGTCCATTATAGAGAATACCATAAAACTGTTAAAACACTTATTATGGATCAGAACTAGGAGGGGAAAAAACTCTCATCCATTTTTTGTGAGTGTTTTTTCTAATAGCTGCTTAAAAAGACGCTATAAAATTAGTGTAACACTTTAAATCAACTACATCTCTTTAGGGGAAGTTAAAGCCAGAAGAGCACAAAGAATGAGGAACCAGTTACATAACTTATAATTTCATTTATGCTTGCTCTGCTTTTTCTAATTCCATTTTGAGAACAAAGGAAACTCAGTATTCTGATGGTTGATCCTAATTTTGTGTTCTTTTGTTTTATTGCTGCAGTGGCAGTAACATCAGCACCTTTTTTTTTAAAGAGCAATCCTCCAAACTAACAACATCCAGGGGTAGAACTTACACCTTTGAACGACTCTGTGCGCGCTCTGTGGACTTGGTTTTCCCCCTTGCCCTGAAGGCCAGGGGGTGACTGAGCAGGGAGGATGGGCTGGGGTAGACATTACTGCCACTGTCCAAACTCCATAAAGCACACAGAGGAAATTTTGTGGTTTCCTTTTTAGTGGAAGTTGTTGACTTCATTACAATGTGATTTTATTTCCATTGCACCCGTTGCTGTTGTCCCTCCCTGCCCGTCCCCTCTGACACTCCTGTCCCTTGACACCGAGCTCTGAGTCTGCCCCACTGATCAGTGCTTTGTAGTTCTGTGAGCATGCAGAGACAGCAAGCAAACCAGCCCCTCTCCAACCTCCTCTGTTCCCTGCCCTGGGAATATTTGTTGTTCTAATGTCAGTGTCTCTCTCTGTGCCAAGACTGGGACTTTTCAGCGGGTGGGGTCATTAAAACCATGGTTTGTTCTAGCACTGAAAGAGATGATTTCTGACCTTGGTATTTAAACAAGCATTTAAAATACCATATTTTCTGATCTCTCTGAGCATGCTGAACTCTTAATACTCACCTGGTTCCCAGGAGGCTCCCACTGTGCACTTTGAGGGTAGTTAAACACCAAGCTGTCTTTCGCTGTAGAAGCAGTGAACGCAGAGGTGCCGCGCTCGTCCCCGCTGTAACCAATGTGTGTTTTCTCTTGCTGACTCACCAGCAGACACAGTCTTTGTATATTCACAAAGAACTCATGAAGAGGACTTTAGGGACACCCACGTGTGCCGTTGAGGCTAGGGAATATGTTGTAAGTCTGAGTATGGTGTGATCAGCCCATACTGTTGCTACACAGTCGCTAACCCCACTTACAACGCCGGCCCAAGTGTGCTGTGGGAATGTGCTTTGTCAAAGAGCCAAGGAAAATTTGGTGGGAGGCAAGTGGCAGCTTACGGTGTGATGTGCAGGAAAGATAATGTCTGCTAGTCCTGGAAATGCTGAAATTGGCACAGTTAAAGTAGCTGGACCTGTGAAATTCAAAGTGTTGCAAACAGGTTCTGCATATTTATTCTAAATTATTTAGTGAATGCAATCTTGAGCATCACAAGCCCTGATGGACAGGAATTCTGTGCAGCATTCCCTAGAGCCTTTGGAATCTTCTCGGGACTGTCTGTAATGATGATAGTTCATGGAATCAAGATATGTGATCTCTAAATCTGGTATTTGGATAATGCAGAGTATGAGGAGATTGTTACAGGGCCACTAAAAAAAAAAAAAGAAAATTACCTCTTGGGCGTATGGAAGTCCAGTGATTTATTTCAACCCTGTTTTCTGTAAGTGAGGTTAGTGGCCGTGACTGTCCAATAACACATGGACCTGCTGGCTTTCTTGCTCTCTCATGTGTTATTGAAGCTTGTGGCTCTTAGACTCTTCATTTTTTTCCCTGCGAGACTAAGCTAGGCTTGGTTTCAATTGACAGCTTGAAACGCTTTGCTCATCTCAAGGAAATGTAACTTATTTGATCATTCGGGGAGAAAATGCCTTTGTTCTCCCAGGAGCTGTGAGCAAGTTTCTAGCTGTGAAAACCCAACAGAATGGGCAAAAGTAGTTATGTAGTGTTTAATACAGATTTATCTTCAATCTGCTTATATTTGTTTATAGAAACGGAATCACTGTCACATAAAATTACCAATAAATTTCAGAAATGGAAAACTCTGAATATGACTTATTTCAGCATTTCATTGTTTCCAGCCTATGAACTGCTTTATTTATACTGGTTATAACAATCCCTGATGTACTATTTGGAAATGCTATTAATAAGATCTCTATTTTTTTCATACTTAACAGCATAAGAATTGGGCATACAGTGTCTGTAATCCCTTTCAAATTTGCTGAATTTGCAGCAAAAGAATAGCCTTGATGCAGGTGATTCTCTGCAGTGTTTAGTGCCTTTAGAGTGAGTAGTGTTTAGCCACTAGCGCATGTAGCATACATTTGTGCATTTTTAGAGTGCTTCATAGGTAAATATTTATTCTGCACCATGAGTCTTGTCTGTATCTATGTACAAGAATCTCAATTTGTGCTGATCATGTCTATGCTAAAGTTCACAGGAGTGCTAAAGCAATGATGCAAACACAAGCTGCCTACGCTGAATTTCTTCTGACCATTCTTTCTCCTTCTATGATTATTCTCTCCAATGGATTGGTTTTGTTTGCTTTATTTTTTTAATGGCCTCCATAGGTCAGAGGGTGAATTTCTTCTTGACACTGTGATTATTATCATGTGTTTGTTCCCTAATGGACTGGACTGCAGAGGGAAGTGTCACTGCTGCCTCGTCACTGAATGATCAGTTCACATGCAGCATTCCCTATTATTTCAACACCATTTATTTTCTTTGAATGGCTGGCATATGTTGCTGTACCAATTGTGGTAATTAATGAGAATTGTTATTTTGGGGGGAAAAAAAGTGTGTTTCTTAAATCAGCTGCCTGCAAGAGATGTGGAGCCTTTATTTTAAATTCAATCCTAATGAACTGTGTTTTTGCTAAAAATGGAGCATCTACTTGAGAACACCATTCCCAGGAGCTGTTGGTAGTGACAGAGAACTTGAATGGAAAGAGGTTCCCAAGTCTGGCAGCACAAATCCTTGCCTGGAGAGAGGCATTTTCCAGCTTTTACCTTTCAGCTGTTGTTAACATGGAGTGTGTGCTTTGATGCACCTCAAGTTTGTAGGGTAGTTAGAGCATTTCACAACTGTCCCTGAGAGCTGTCAGGGCAGCTCAGTGCCCATTGCTGCAGGAGGAGGAGGAGGCTGGGTGGAGTTTGGCTTCTCCCTTGCTATCTGGCTTTAGATCTTGAGCAGCAACTCACTTGTGCTTGGTACAGAACTGAGCACTACTAGTCCCCCTTTCTCTTGGAAATCCTTCTGAACTGCAGCTGTTTTATCATTTTGCAATGCTGGAACAGGCTTTGGGAATTTTGGTTGTTGGGTACCCAGGCACAGTTGTTCACCTGGGAGTTCCTGGGGCACCTGCCCAGAGCTGTGTGTGCAGGTGAGGCAAGGCAGAGGTGCTGCTCCATAGGCACCCACTGCTTTCAGTCTTGCTTTCCCAGAGTAACTAAAAGTTAATGTTTGGGCTCTGTCCCATGAAATGTTGTAACTTCTGAAGAATTAGATTGTGTATATCATTTAAGGAGGTTGAATAATGTCTTACCATGCTGTCATAGAACCAATTTGGTGTCAAGAGAATAGATATTTTTTTCCTCTTCCTTGGGCCTGACCTTGTCTGACTATGGCCAAAGTACGTTTGAGTCTGAGTATTTATTTCTGAATTGTTCAAGAATGTGAAATGGATTTCTGTGCCTGCCTGGGCAGTAATCTGCAGTCCACAGGGACAGTCCAGGGGTGTTGTCCTTTGGCTGTAGCCAGAGAACCAGGCATTCCCTGGAGGTGCTGGGTGCTGCTGGAGCTGCTCCTCACCTCTCCACCGAGGTTTGGCTCAGGGGTTACCCCCCCCAAAGCCCTTCCATGAAGTGGCTGATGCATTTCAGCACATTTTTGATCTAAAGTGATCCCCATACATTTGCAAACTGTGAGTTTTTCCCATCTCAGTGCTATTGCTGTGATGAGAGCTCCCACTGTTGTTGCTGTAGGTGCTGTCAGTCAGTCCAGACCTGATTTCTCCTGTGCCCAGGTCCAGCACTTCCCATTCCTGTCTGGCCAGGTCACGGCAGCTGCCCGAGCCCATCTTGTGAACTTTTGCACAGATCTGTTACTGTGACCCATTTTGCCTTCCAACAGCAAGGGGATTGTGTCATTTTATTATAACATCAACCTGAAAAAGTTCCTCTTCTACTGATGCACTGTTGTTTTTTCTCTCTCCCCCCACCCTGTATCTCTCCAATTTTACATGAAGCTTTCTCTCAAGCTGGTAAGCACATTTGCAGCATGCCTGTCCTGTGTTTTAATCACAATTTCCTGTGTGTGTTTTAATGTGCACTGTGCCACATGTGACATGACACTGAAATTAACTGTTAAATTTGTTTCTTCTTTGTGTTTGCTTTTTTTGACATTTATCAGATAAATCTGAATACACAGGTCTGGAGTCTAATAGAGGTGATCAGAATTCAGTCTTCTAATAAGCTGCTAAAAGATTAACTCTAATATATAGTTTAGTTTTCACTTTTATAATCTAGGGCTATGAAAATGTAGAAAAACAGTATTGAGTAATTCTGCTACTGTATAAGTATATATTAAAATATTAAAAGAAGGGGGGGAAAATTAAAATGAAGGTCTCTGTGCTTGCTGGACTTTTTCCAGAGAGCCATGCACATCTTTCTGTGTAAATTACCTGCAAAGTTTGCTTTCCATGTCCAGTGTTACTGGAAATCTGCATCATTATCACCTACATTTTACAGCCCTATGTAGTCCTTCAGAATAACCAATAATGACATTAATTAAAGTTCTGTAAACCTTAACCAACAAGGTTAACTCAATCTGATTTTAATTTGAAAATTGAGAGATATGCACAAATGTGAATCCTAAATTCCATCTTGGATGCAGCTGGGAAGGTTACTTGAACTATGGTAAGATAAAGATGTTACTGAGCTGGAGAGGGAAGGGGTGAACAGACCTGGGAAAGCAAATTTCATGCTGAACTCTGTGCACAAGGTACTGTTTTGCTTGAGACACTCCACACCTTGCTATGTCCCTGACTGCTTGTCCACATTCCCTTGGCCCTGGAGAGCCCCTCAGCAGGAGAATGTGCCTGGTTTGCTGCCCCACCTTGTGCAAACACACGAGAGCCACAGCCAGTGATGGCATTTTGGGGACCTCAAAGGATCCACAGGGGCACCCAAACCGTGTTACCTTCCAAGTTCTCTTACTCTTCACCACTTTGTGCCTTTGGGTGCTCTTTCCCTTCCCAGTGAGGGGGTGAGGCCCTGGCACAGGTTGCCCAGACAAGTTGGGGCTGCCCCTGGATCCCTGAAGTGTCCAAGGCCAAGAGGGACAGGGCTTGGAGCACCCTGGGAATAGTGGAAGGTGTCCCTGCCCCATGGCAGGGAGTTGGAACAAGATGGGTTTTAAGATCCCTTCCAAGACAAATCATTCTGTGATTCTACATGTATCTTGTGCTTGGACACATCACTGTGGGCCTCTCCTGCTCATGGCAGCTCATCCAGAGAAACATGTGGGCCACCAGAGCTGCCTGGAGTAGCTCTGGCAGTTTTGGGTCCTGCTGCTGCCCTGGCAGCACAGTGAATTTCTTGGGCTCCTTTAGCAAGGTTGTTTCTCACTTGAAGACCTGTGGTAGGTCTGAGGAATGATGGGAGTGCCTGGAATACTTGCAAACCTTCTTTTGGCTGTTGCCAAGCTGCTTTCCTGGGAGTCCAATGCATTTATACCAGATTTCCACTCATTTTCTTGATTTCAGTGCTACTGTGCTGTGTAACTGAATTAAACCTCTGTATGTAGGAATAAATCCTCCCAAAATGACTGACCTGGCCTTTCCCCTGGAACTGCAGAAATTGAAAGGATGTGCAGGGAAGGTTGAGACCCATTTGTACCTCAGATGGAGAACAGCAGCTTTTTGTAATCTCCTTTTGGATCCTCACTATGCAAGAGCCAAAACTGGGGCTGAAAAAGCTCATGCTCTCCTCACATGTAGCTTCAGCCCAGAAACTGGTCCTAACACAGCCTCTGTCTTCACAGTCCTTCATCTTGGGACAACTTGAATCCTAAATCTCAATATCTTTCTGCAAGGGTTCCTTGTGAACAGCACATCAGAAATAGCACAGCTTTCCCCTCCACCTCACTGCTGCAGCATTTCTAAAAATGTAGGCAATGTCCACAACTTGAGAGGTAGGCCAGGTGTGTTTGTGCTTGAGAGCATGAAATGTGCCCAGCATGTGCAAAAACTGGTCCTTGACTCTGCTTTTTGGAGCAGGGGCTTCAGCTTGTGATAGGAAATTCCTGAGCACAGACTAAAGTCAGAGTGAGGTCACCTCCCAGCCTTGGGTGTGCAGCTCTATGCAACACTCCTGCTTTGGTCTGAAGCATTGTGAGCAAAGCTGCTGGATTTAGTCCAGCTTAGAACTCCTGAATGAAGTTAAAGAATCAAAAATAAGATAGCAAAAAGATGCTTTTCCAAATTTTACTCTATCTGTTGTATTCTTCTAATGTACAGCTGGGGGTATTTTCAAGCCTGTCTCTTCTGCTTAGAAGTGAGGAGGATATGTCAGGATATGTTATCTAGAGTTTCCTCTAAGTGTTTGTTTGTTTACAAAGCTGCCTCCAGATGCTTTGCCTTGAAAAGATGTCTGTGGCTTTAGTGTAGATTATCCATAAAATAGATTGAATCACTCTCATGTCTGCTGTGATGTGGGAGTTGCTGTCAAGCAAAATCTAAACATTAAAGAATATATTAAAATAGATCTCTACCAGGCACATCAAGTAATGTAAGCACTGGTAGGACTCTGTGGATAAAGTTTCAAAATCAGCATAACTTTGTCATTGGTCTTAAATTTGCTTTCTCATTGTCTCACAAATGGAATTTTAAGTATATTACTGCACAGATGATCAAGGCTTCACTAGAAGCACATGCCATCTTTGACTGACAATCAATACAGCAGCAGTTTCCTCAGGCCTGCTCTGTGACTTTGCACAGGCCAGTCCAGAGGAGAAGGTGACCTGTGTGTGGTTGTCCTCCAGCCCTCTGACACCCCCACACTTTGGTTTTGAGCAGCTTGTTCTGCAGCTGCAGGAGAGAGTCACAGTGTCCTAGCACATTCAGTGCAGAGCCAAGGGTCTAACGAGCAGCTGTTTGTGGCAGTGTCTGCTCTCAATCACTCTCCTCAGAGAGAAATTTGGTGTTTCAGCAAACACCAAAGACTGATGGCCCAGCCCTGCTCACAAGCTCTCAGTAAGCTGATGGACCACTGAATTTGGTTACTCAGCTTTGTGGTTTTGCCCTTCTTTCTCCTCCCATATTCCCCCTTGGAAATGGGACAGGGGATGAGCAGAAACCAAAACAAGCAAAAGCTGCCTAAATTCAAGCTTATGCACAAGAACCTCACTCCCTTATGGTGCAACTAATCAGTATTGATGTGTGCTCAGTATATCCCACCCAGTCTGCCCCCATTGCCTTCTGGTGAGACAAAAATAGGTGTTACTGTGAAGAAAAGAGTGTGGATGTATTTTATGTGTCATCTATCTGCTATATCAAATTGAGGCAATCAAGAGGAGACATAGCAGAAGGCAGAAAAGGGGTTTTCAAGCAGAATCACACAAAGGTAACCACTGTGGTCTTCACTTTTTTTTTTTTCCCTTTGGTTATGATTTCTAACCGACTGATTCCATGGCTTTGATGTAACTTCTGGTTTTTATGTGAGTACAAGTGAGAGGAAAAACTGAGAGACTTTGGCATGGAATGTGGACCCTGGAAAGTAAGCAGCATGTTTTTCGAATTGCAGAATCCAGTGGGGAATGCTTCTGTTAGCTTGGTGTGTTCAGGAGAGCCCTGACATAAATTAACTGTGTTGGAGCAGCATTCAGTCAGCTGTGCACAGGAGAAGTGCAACTGTGATACAGGAATAAAAGCCAGGAACTGATTTTATGGGGATGCTATTTGTAGCAGAGTGAAGGAAGGCAGGAAGGACCAGCTTTCCATGAGAAGGGAACTCTGTTAAATAAAATCTGGTGATAAAACTCTAGATAAGAATAATTTCTCAGCTTTGCTGTTGAATTCTGGAATTGTCCAGTTGATCTGCCATTAACCACTATTAGGAAAGCAGGATGTGGCCCTGGGATCATTTTGAGGGCATGCAGATTCCTCACCATTCAGGGACTGATAACACAGTATAAATTATAACAATGCTTCAGACCACTGTGATTTTGCACAGGTTTTTGTGAGCTGTTTCCAAAATGCAATCCCAAAGGATTCTTTCAGACTCTGATTATTAATTTTTTTCCTTATCCCCCCCACCTTCCATTTCACTCTGTACAGGGAGCAGGCCCAGAAGACTTCAGCAATCTCCCACCTGAGCAAAGAAGAAAGAAGCTTCAGCAAAAGGTCGATGAACTAAACAGGGACATTCAGAAAGAGATGGATCAAAGGTGAGTCAAACCTCTGCAATGAGAAGTGAAATTGCACTGAGCAGAGCCCCTGTGTGTGATGGATGTGGGTAGATCCCAACAGGAGAGCCTGTTATGAGATGATGGCATCCAAAGTCTCTCTGATCTGTAGCTTAAATTTCCTGGAAGCAGGAAGATAATGTCTCCTGTGCTTCTGTGAATGCTTTTTCTACAAGGCTGCATTTATCATTCTGGTTGAGAATAAGGATATTTTAGCTACACACTTTTAATTGATTCTGGCAGCCTGTATTTGTGCTTTGTGTTTGTTCACATTCTGCAGTTGCATTAAAGATTCAGAGTGTTTTGTTTGTGAGACAGAACTTTTCTTCCCTGGAGGATTTCAAGGCTGGTCTATCCCTAAATAAAGCGTTGCATTTGTACACATATGCCTACATTTTGTGTCAGCTTGCTTTCAAGAACCTGTTTATTTTGCCTACTAACCCAAAATTTCTCCTTTATATTTTATATCATGGATAAGAAAGGGAAATGGCACATAGTTATATGATTTCTCATTGCTTTGTTTTTTTCCTCTGTGGTAACTTAGGTTTGCCTCTGGGCAGGTTTTTCTTTTTGTTGTATATTGATACTGAGGTAACCCAATGTTAAAATCAGATATGGAATCACAGCACAGTGGAGTTTAAATGAAGACAGTTTATGATGGAGAAAATAACATCAGCAGTTACATAGGAGTTAAACAAACAGTAATAATTGTGACTCATATGTTTGCAACATTGTCCCTTAAGGCTTCAGGCACAGAGCAGTCCCACTTCCTTGCCACCCACACTTTTTCCCAGTTTCCATACACACGAGGCAAAGGCACAGGATTGCAATTGTCAAGAGTTTGGTGGGAAACTCTAAAGCATAAAGAGTGTTAACTTGAGTCGTGGGACTCTCGTTAACCTCTCTCCCACTAGCTAATGCCTAGAGAAAATCTGAATAGTTGTGCCTAATTCCATTTTCAGCTCTGAAATGTCCATCAGCAGCCGAGTGAAGCTGCCCTGGGACTCGGCCGGACACGGGGTCACATTTTGTAGCCTCAAGTCCATCTGTCCCTCTGCTGTGACAAACACAAAGCATCTGGAGCCAGCTTCCTTTTAAGCAGTGTGAAACAAATAAATATCTTTCAGATTATTTGAGTTGCTAAAGACAAGCTGCAACAGGCAGGGGGAGAGTTTCTGGTCTGCACTCCCTTTCTGTTATTGATACATCTTTGTCCCTGTTTCTCAAGTGGAGTCAGCCCATGATGGACAATAATGATTCAACTGTTTGTCTATATTATGGGAAGATATTACTCTAGAAAGTTGGAGCTGTCATAGATTGCAATGGTTGTGAGCTTTTTTTTTTTTTTTTTCCCCAGGGCAGCAAGTAGATACAGTTGTACTACATAAAAAACCATGTCAGGCTAAAAATCAATATGAAATATCTTCTCACATTGTAGGTAACTCACTGTTTTTCATCTCTGACAGTGTGAATTCTCTTCTGGCAAATAATTTTACTGTTTCTTTTTAATGGCTGGTTCTATACAGGACAAAAGCCCCATCTGGGTGTTCTCAGTTCCTTTTGTAACAGCTTAGATTGAACCTCAGAGTGGAGAAGAGACAATTTATAAAAGGCATTTACCCCCAGCTGCAGTAAATGTATTTTATTTTTGTTTTGCCCCTCAGAGATGCCTTAACAAAGATGAAAGATGTGTACATCAAGAACCCCCAGATGGGAGATGCAGCAAGCGTGGACCACAGATTGGCAGAGCTTGGGCAGAACATTGAAAAGCTGCGATTAGAAGTTCAGAAATTCGAGGTATGAGAAGAGACATTTCAGTAAAAAGCAGCTTAGCAAAAGCTCAGTTCTGAGTAAGGCCTTCCTGGCTTTTCCAGATGTATTGATGTACTTTGGTGTGTGAGGGCAAGGGCTCTGTGAGCACTTGCATTAATTGGGGTCTTGGAGCTGATTTGTGTAACATAAACATGCACCATCTCCTGTGGCTGTCAGCCCACAGTTCAATTTGCCACACAAAGAAATTGTGCTAAGTGGAGGTGAAGAGAAAATCTAGTGCTCTCTGGACTGCCCCAAGGACTTCAGATGCTTATTTAATTAATTAAATAAACTGGAGCATCATGTTACAGATGTCTGTGAAAAATCAGAGTGACATAAATGCAAAGCACCATTTAGAGACTAACAGCAAGACAGAAGCCATCAGATGAAATATGTTTTAAGGAATAGTCTGCCATGAACAGGAAGCTGCTTAGTGATATAAAATCTCCAGAACAGAAGGGGGGGGAGTGTTTGGAATATATGAAGCCCATTATAATTACATGAGAAGGATTAGACAGCTGAGAAAAATCTTCACTTTCTACATTATGCTTTGAACATAAACAGATACAGCCCATTAATTTCAGATGTGGTTTCACTATCCATTGCTTTCCTACCCATTTGAAATCAGGCTCTTTCATTCTCCCCAGCTTTTGTTCTCATGCATTCAGCAGTTGCTGAGTTTCTGATGTTACTGAGACTACTCTTAGCTGCCCCACATCTTTTTACTTGCTTGTGACTAGAGCAGCATCATCTCCTGCTGGCTGTTAACTGCTTCTCTGTCAGGGTATTTTCAGCACCCCGTGCCAAAAAATAGTTACATTTTCAATAAGCATGTTTCAAGACAGTCCAGAATTTGAACAACTGACCACTGCCACTCAAAGGAAAACAAGAACATGTTTCCAAACCAGTCTGTTCTGTAGCCTGGGTGTCAGGAGTGTCCCAGCAGGGTGAACTCTGTCTGTCTGTCTGTCTGTCTGGCAGGGCTGGCTGGCAGAGGTGGAAGGACGGCTGCCAGCACGGACCGAGCAGCCCCGGCGCCAGAGCGGCCTCTACGAGGCCCAGAACCCATCAGGAGTGAACAGCTGTGCCCAGGACCGTGAGAGGTACAGTATCTGTATGGGCTGGCACTGCCTCCAGAGCCACTGCAGGCACACACCAGGCTCTGCAGCCTTGGTCTTGCCTTATCCCAGCTCCAAGAGCTGCATTTCTGACTGTGATGAGCTGTGTGACAGCCCCCTCGCTCACTGCTGTCAAGGCCAGCGAGCCAGTGCGTTTTTACAGCTTTTACTGGTAAAAAGGAGGGTTCTCACTCATCTGTAGTCATAGCCAGCTGCAAGCAAGCTCTGGGATCACTGAGCTGCTCCAGCTGGAGTTGCTCCCCTTGCCCCAAGCCTGGTGACCGAGTGGTTCTCTCTGCTGCTGAGGTTGGTTGCTATAGTTGCTGTGTTTTTCCTCTCTTGAGCAGCCCCGATGGCAGTTACACAGAAGAGCAAAGCCAGGAGACTGAGATGAAAGTACCTGCAACAGACTTTGATGATGAGTTTGATGATGAAGAACCACTACCCACCATAGGAACATGTAAAGCACTCTATACATTTGAAGGTATCACTCAGACTTTACCCTCATTTCGCTGACTGGGGTTTTTTTAAGTTCATATGCCAAGGGCAAATAGGAAACCTTCATTTAACCTTAAATAGCCAAAGGGCAAGTGAGGCTCTGGTGTGATCTGTAGAAAGGCACCAAGACAGGGATTTGTCTCCTGTTGCATTGGAACTCTGCAGGAGAAAGACCCAAAACTCTGCTGTCAGGGTCACATTTGTCTGGTTCTTTATGTACTCACTGCTGACTCCAGAATCACGAGCTCCTGTTCTTGCTGCCAATGATGCACCAAAAGCTGTGTCCACCCATGGTCTGAGTGTGCCCTGAGCTCCCTGCACCATATCTGTGGTTCCTGCTGTGCAGCACAGCCTAAAGTCCCTGTTGCTGTGTGTTTCAGGCCAGAATGAAGGAACAATCTCTGTAGCAGAAGGAGAGATGCTCTATGTAATAGAAGAAGACAAAGGTGATGGGTGGACGCGAATCCGAAGGAATGAAGATGAGGAGGGCTATGTCCCCACGTCCTATGTTGAAGTCTATTTGGACAAAAATGCCAAAGGTGCTATGACCTATATTTAATGCTATTATTATTGTTTTATTTACTTTGACAGAGATAATCCAACCCTGAAGCTGCTCTGTGTTGCAGATAGAGCCTTTTTAAGAGTCTGTACAATGCCACCAAGTGCATTATTCCATACATGGGCTAATTATGGCTTGTTGTACTGCAAAATGTGCTTTTCTTGCTCAGAGAAGGGTAGTGTGGGGGACTGTGAAAGCAGAGGGGAAATGCAGCCTTTCCTGGACAGTGTTTGCTCAACTGTCATTGCCATTGCACACCCAGCTTAGTGCAGGAAGCACAAAGCCCTTTGGGATCATACAGCTCTCCTCAGATACCCAGGTGGCACCTCAGACACAGCCACAAGTCAGCTGTTTGTCCCAAAGTCACTCAGTGGAACTCTATAGAGGGAATATTTAGGCTGCTGGTTTGTGTCAGTGTGGGAGCTTTTAAGAGCCTGTTGTGTTCTGGGGACCTTTTAGATTGAAAACTGGTGGTAATTTAGTTTAGTGTGTGTGGAAGGGGAAGGAGAGATCTTACCAAAACCCTTCTACACAGCACTCTGTGGTCCCTGATAAATGGGTCAAACATTAAGAAAGCTCCTCTGTTCTTTCCCACCTTGCTACATTTCAGATGTATTTGCTGTTTCAGATGACCAGAACTAATGGTTTAATCTTTTGCTCACATGAGATCAATGGAGACATTCAGAGTTTGGACTCTGTAAGCTGCTGTTTGTTGCTTTTAATTCCTCCCAAAAGTTTTGTGTAAGGAAGCAGTGCTGCAGGGCAGACCTGGCTGGAGTAAATGCCAGTGCTGAACACCTGGTAATGGGACACACTGAGAAATCAAAAGATTTTAGCCCTGTTTCAAATAAGTGTGTTAGAACTCCACTGTTAAATAATTTGTGTTTATTCAGTCACTTAATTCTTCAGATTATGGTTGTGTTTCCTAGACCTGAGAGTTCTTGGTGTGAAACAAGTGGCCTCATCCAAGTCAAAAGCAAACTGAACCATTTTTGTTGGGGTTTATGGGCAGCAGGAAGAGAGGAGTAGGACTGTGTTCATAAACCAGCACTGAAACTTGAGCAGTTCAGTGTTGGATTAGGTGTTAACCAGCACAGTGCCTTGTCTGCTGCAGGTGACAATCTGGGCCTTGTTTCATTCTGCCATAATACAGTAGTTTTATGTTCTTGTTGGCAAATACACGGTCAGTTGAGATGCAGAAAAGTGCAAAGAGTTCAGCCCCCTCTATTGGTTTTTATTAAACTTTGGAAGAGGAATATGGATCATCTGTTCTCCTTTATATCCAGGACAAGGCTGAAGGATTGGAAATCATGGAATCACAGACTGGTTTGGGTTGGAAGGGACCCTCTCATTCCAACCTTCTGCATGGGCAGGGACACCTTCCCTCAGAGTAAAAACTGTGCTGGGGGTGAAGGCTGATACAGCTGCTGCCATTTCTGTAGCCACAATGGAGGCTTTTCAGATCATTTAAAGTTTCTCCATTAACTTTGCTGAATTCCAGGAACAAAATCAAATGTATCTGTGAATATCTAATGTATAGGAACTATAATGCTTACCTCTTTTATTTCTCAAGTCTCCGGTTTAAAAGAAAAGCTAAAAGAGAACTTTTCATAGAATGCAGCATAAAGATTTGGAGGAAATGCTACTGTGTTTAAAAGAGAAACTTTGTTGCAAGCTACAAATTGATTTTTAACATATTGGTAGAAGTGACTTGATTCAGTCCTGGAAATGGAAGCAATGACATTCCTGAAGACAACACTGTAAATACCAAAGCATTTGCAAACTTTAGTAATGCTTTCCTCTTTTTGGAAAGAAGGTTGAGCAGCTGGCACCACAAAAGGCTGCTGGCAGAAGGGTGGAGCTCACAGCAGCCCCTGTGACTGTCCCAGCCAGCAGAGTCAGTCCTGGCTTGGCCTTACCTGCCCAGCCAAGCTGTGCCTGTGCCATGAGCCAGCTCAGAGCCACTGCTCAGTGCTCTGTGAAAAGCTGCTTTTTCACTCAGCTGGGGCCTGTGCTCTCAGGGCTCTGCAGCAGAACTGAGCTGAGCAGGACAGGTAAGTCATGTGCTGCAGGTGCCCTCCTGATCGCAGTCTCAGAGGAGCCAAGCTGGGTCTGTGCCCTGCCAGTCCCTGGGTGAGGGCTCCTGGTGACATTTACAAGGTCAGAGGGTGTTGGCAAACCCTGTCACAAAAAGAACAGTAATATCTATCTTGTTTTGCCTTTTTTTTTTTTTCCAGATATGCACAAACCACTTCAGAAAATCTCTGAGTAGGTTTGCATAGGCCTGTCCACCCTTTATTCTCCTGGTTTGCTGCTACGGTTGTTTTAAGAGCTCTCTTTGAGAAGGTTTTCTTTAGAAGAGATGAATGCACATGTCATATCTCCATCACTGAAAGACTTTGTTAGGTACCAGGTCAGCTCTGAAATTTCACTGCCGAGGAAGGTGCTGCCCTGACTGTGTCCATTTAGTGCAAACAGCACTGTTGTCCTTCTGAATAGAAGTGAGAGCTGCAGGCTCTGCTCCCACTGGGATTCGTGCAGGGAGCTGTTCTTGCACACCAGGGTGTAGCATCCTGCAGGGCTTTTCTGTACCTATTGGGTGTCTGGTGCTGAGAACTCCCAAACACAGGAACTGGTTGGGCCTTTCAGCTCAAGACTGACCACCCTGTGTTACTGACTGTGGTACCTCATCATCTGCTTGGGAACAAAACTGTCTTTCACTGAGGGATGTTGTGAAATCGTGTGACACACAAAAAAAACCTGCATGGGGTAACCAGCTCTGTACAAACCCTGCATTGCACCCAACAGAAAATGCCACGTTCCCTTCCAGCAGAAAGCCTGGAGGTTTATTTGGGTGACATGCAGGAGCAGAGGCTGGTTTGGGAAGTTAAAGTTCTTGATAAAAACTATTTTGGCGCCATGGGCTCCTTTTGAGCATTTTGGCTCCTTTGCCACTGTGGGTCTGTTACCCCTCACCTCTGAGGAGATCAGTAAATGGACAGCTCTGGCATTCCCAGTGCTGCAGCTCTGCCATTTCCTGTAACCATCATGCAGAGCCTTGACTTATATAAACAAATAGGTAAAAGTTAACCATGCTGATGCACTTTTTATTTAGGATCTATCTGATTATTTAATGCTTGCCAAATTATTTAGGAATTGGTAATTATAAACTGGACTGTGGCTTTTAAAAATCCTTTTGTTAAATATGTGCCCTTAGTTCTCCCAGTATAAAAAAAATTGTATATAACATAACTTAAAGACTAAAGTTACTTGAATTTGAATTGTTTTTATCCTTTTATATGTGTATAAATATCAATGGTTTTATAGGCTGTTCTTCTGCTTAACCCAGCTGTTTTGGTAACTACTCAGTCCCTCTGATGTTGATAAGTGTTTTTGGTTACTCAGCTGCCTGCACCTGGACTTGCATAGGAACTGCTGTTGTGTGTTAAGGTTTGCTCAGTCTGGCCAGTGTTGTTGTCTTGTTTCTATTCTTATTTTTTAAAGAATCATCATCTGTCAGGAATCTCTTTATAGCTTGATGTACCATGGTGTCTTCTTCTAATAAACATTATATTTTCTCATTCCTGTGAGGTTTTGGTTTTTGAGTTTTTTTCATGGCAGTTACTAGTAGAGGGCAATAATTGGTGGCAAAAAATAGTGGTGTTCAACTTTTCTAAGGGACAGCAAATGGCCCAGAGCTGCTTCCCACACTAAGCACAACTGCAATTCTTCTCAAGAAAAATATTTCATTGTGCCTCTTTGAAAACTTCTTTGTGCTGTCAGTTGGAAGGATTTGATGGAAGTGGGTGCAGAGGAGGTGAGGAGGTTCCCCATGTCTCTCAAATGCAAGGGAAGTTTGGACTTTTCCTGTATTCCCTTGGATACAGCAGAATTTGGGCCAAATCACGCTCCTGGATTGCAGCTTCACTTGGCCAAAGGAAAACCTTGTCCTCAGCCGCCAGTCTGTGGGAACAGGGATGGAGAGGAGGAGTTTGGAGGCTTAGGCTTCTTCACTGTCCTGCATATTCCTGGCTTCCCTTGAGAAGGAAAGGCCTCTGCAGCCTGTAGTGGAAAGGAAAGCTCTGGATTCCTCTGCAAATTCTTTGATTTAATTTCCTGTTGTTGTTCAGTGTCACTGATGGTCTCTGGAGCTGTCACTTGAACAGATGCAGTGCTGCTTTGCAGACAGAAAATGACAAAAGCTGTTTGTGTTCTCAGTGGCACGAAGCAGCAGGTGCTGGCAGGGTCCTGCTCCTGTGCTTTATTCCCAGAGCAGAGCAGAACCCCAGTGATGCTCACCCCAGGCTGCAGGGAAGGGCTGAGGGGGAAGAGTCGCTGTCTGAGTCAGGAGCCTTCCTCAAGCCCTGTAACCCAGTAGATGCTTCATTGCTTTGTTTCCTTTAACCTCCTGCAGGCAGAGCTGCTTTTAAGGGACCCAATTTTCCCCAGCCTCTTTCTAATGCAGTCTCTTTCTTTTTGTCTTTCTTATGTTTTAGATTCCTAAAGGTGTTTGTGCTGGTGCAAGAACCTCGGGGCGAGCTTGTCACAGAAGGAGAAACAAAATGGTCTGTTTACCCTGCAGGCAGTTAAAACACACCCCTGGAAAGCCAGACTCCCAGGCTTGTCTGGAGTTCCCACTTGAAAAATTCAGAGCTAAATTCCACCCCAGTACCATTCAGATGCTTGCTCTTTTCCATGGCATGCTACTTGTGGCTCAGATTTCCTTGTCAGCCTCTCCCACTCTTCTGCCAGCCTGGCACAGCCCCTGTGTCAAACATAACACACACTTCTCCCAACCCAACCCCTCCCAACTTCTGTAGGAGAACTGCTGGCTGCCCTTGGATGCAGGGGGCAGCCAGAGATTCCCAGGCATGTGCTGGTCTGTCTTCTGTCCCCTTGTCCCTCAGTCCACCTGAATGTGCACACTGCTCCATCAGCATTTCACACGGTGCCTTTAGTGCTAAACCTGCAGGTCCTCTCACCAGAGAGCTTGGAAAGGAGGTGAAAAACCTCCCCTGGGGAACAGTGTTACAGCAGCTGGACTGGGCTCTCAATTTGTCAATATTAAATCTGATCCACATGCATTATTCAACATTCTGCCTTCCCCAAAAGGTCACTAATACTTGTCAGCCTTTATCTCTCTTTTTTTCAAATCCAGGCTGATGCTCATTCCAAGTATTAAATCCCTCTGACCCTGCTGTTTCCTGAAACCCTTCAAGCTCACGTATGTACTTGTTTTCCTGCTTGTTCTCTCTGCCCCCTCCTGTGTCCCTGCTGTCCCTCACACACACACAGACACACAGAGACACACACAGACACAGACAGTGGCATTTGGGTTGGCAGCCCTTGTTGCTGCTCACAGGCCCCGTTTGGCTCTGGTTTCAGCCTGCATGCTCGCCCTGTTGCCTTGCCTGCGCCCACCTTCCTCAGGGTCACGTTATTTGGTGGCTCATGGTTTAATCTCTTTGCAGTTTTCTTTTGGTTGGTTTGTTTTTCAGCATTTCAGACCTGCCTTCTCTCTGTGCATGACCTCCTGTGCGTTCTCATCAGTTCATATTGGAATAACAGAGGTTTTTTTGATAAATAAAAGAGGAAAGGAAGGAAAAAAAAAAAAAAAAAGAAACCACACTGTTTCCTTCTCCCATCTTGTCATGGACTGGACCTGGGCCCAGCAGCCAGGAATTTTGACCACCCTGTTCTCACATGGTTTGTTTTGAAGCAGAAGTAGGATAAGTGATTCTGCACTTTATCATGTCATACAGTGGTGAGAGAGCTACAGTATCTTCAAAATATCACATGATCTGGACCTCAGCTGCCTAACAAAAGGTCAATTTCCTCTCTAAATTTCTACAAACTTCTATATTCTAACTTGGTTTCCCCTGAATTGTTACCATTGCTTGGGTTTTATAGTCATGGACATGTTTGAGCCCTGCAAGAGTCAGTTGCCACTAAATAGCTCCTGAGGGCCAAATTTGTTCATGGATCCACACCTTGTTTGGGGGGATCTACTGGCTTTAGTCCAACTCCAGCATATTCTGTACAATCCCCACAAGTTGAGAAATTTTACATGGAAGCCACTATGGGCAGTAACTCCAAAATGAAACCTCTCTCAGGGTTTGTTTGCAGGCAGGTGAGTGTTGTTTTGCTGCCTGCTGGGCTGTCCTGCAGGGTCAGCACATCAAAACACATCCTAGAATCTCAGACTTTCTTTGTTGAGGATGGCCTGGGTCATCCCCATGGGGGATGAAGTGGTTTTTGAGCTGGGTTATGTGTAGTGTTCATAATTCTGTCCCTTTCTCTCAATTCAAGATGCCAACTTTTATTTTTGCAAAGTCCCTTGGTGCTACAGTTCATCCTGTAGCTGTTGTGTGATGCTGCTGAAGAGTTGGCAGCATCAACCAGCAGAAGGTTTGTGATTTAAACCCAACCCAAATGTGCTGAGCACAGGCAGCACCAATGCTGGGGCTGTTGTGCTGCAGCACTTGAGGGTCAGAATCCATTAAATCACTGCCTTATCACTGCTGCTGCTGTGGTCACTGAGCTGTTCAGATCAAGAGCAGAATGGGATCCCCATGGTTGGCACCTGTGGCTTTGTGGCCTCCACCTGCCAGGGGATCTAAAGGGTTGAATAATTAACAGGTGTGCAAAAATATCCTTAAAATATTTTTAGCTGCAGTATTTTTATTCTCGTGTCCAATGCACTGTTGAATCAGCAGCTAAGAATTCATTTTCACCTATTGTTGTGCCATCTATGTAAAAATTAGATCAAAGTTTGCTTTTCTATATTTAATCTGGGTGGACAGTATATTATTGTCAGCCTCTGTGGAACATTGGAACAATTGCAATGTCTGTGTTGCTAAATTGTGCTGTAGAAGGAGCATTAGCTTTAGCTGACTGATTGATTGCTGAAGTTTTATTAAAAGACCATGTATGGAGTTTTTATAAACTTGGCAAGTAGTTCCCAAAAGCCTGGATCTTAAAACTTATTTAAGAAATAGTGACAGTCATATCTCATAGTCTGCACACATTTATTCCTCTGCTGTTATTCAGGGTAATGAATAATTTTTGTAGAATTTACCTTTGGCAAATGCTGAAGAACTAAATATGTGACTGGTTTATAAAAACTCTGCTTGGATTTACTAATCTTGCCAGCAGCGTGGACTGTACATCCCATGAAATTTCATGATCCCCAGCAAAAGTCTCTAATGCCCTTTCTTAACACCTGTAAATAGAGAAGAAACATATTTACTGATACTCAAAGTTGTGTTTAATGCTGAGTATTTTTCAGAAGTTCATTTAGTTTGATGCATATTGTTCTTTGGTTTTTTGTTTTCCTGCCTGAAATGTCAGAAGACCTAAAAGAAGCCAAATTCTATTTTAACACGATGATGATGTCGAGCACTTTTTTATTTGTGTATGTGTGTGTATGTGTGTTTGAGCACTGATCTCGAGATCTCGGTGGCATCTCAGTGTTGTGATTTCATTGCCAATGTAAAAGGTTCTGGTGTTGCTCATTCATTTCTGGAGACAGAATTCAACCAAATAAAGTGCTTCCATTTGAAAGCGAATATTGACCTTGTAGCAATGAAAAAAAGTCATCTGCATATTTAAATAAACATTTAATTCCAGAAATACAGTTTCACTGGACCCTTTTGATCAGCCAGACAAGAAGAAAAATGGCTTTGTTGCCTTTTCTTCCCAACAGAAAAGTTGGTGCCTCTTTGCTGGGGCTCTTGGAGCTGTTGAGGCGCAGCCATCGCTCCCCAGGAGCTGCTGCTTTCCCCAGATGTGTCCAGTGGAGAGTGGCAATTTGAATTTGGCTGTGACTGCTGCTTCAGCCACAGAGAAATTCAGATTAAAACTCCCCAAAGCAGCTCTCTTACTCCTTATTATTCTTCCTGACTATGGGGTGGGTTTGGGTTTTGCTTCCAGCTGCAAAATTTACACAGAACAAGTGGATCAGCACATTCCAGTGTGGTGCTGTTCCTGGTTCTCTTTTAAGATAAGTGACACATTTTCACTTGTGGTACCTATTGGCTTTGGTTTTGTTTTTTATTTTGTATTCTGTCCCACTGGAATTTTCAGGAGTAATAATTTGGCTCTGTCTGTACCTCTGACTGTCCCACAGAGCTGGGTCCCATCAGGTCACTGAGATTTGATTTTATCAAACTGACCTTTCCATCTGGTGCTGAAGAATGAAGTGGTTGGGTTGGTTTTTTGGTGGGTTTTGGTTGTTTTTTGTTTTTTAATTTGGTCATGTGAGGAAAAAGGGGAATGGGCTGTTGTGGCTGGAGTTGGTGTTGGGATGGGCAGGTGCTTTGTGCTTTTTCAGTACGAGCCTACGAGAACTGGAAACTTAGGGAAAAGATTTCATCTAAAGAGAGAGGTGTATCATCGGAAGCCTGTGGTGAATGCTCTGGTTTAGCAGGAAGTCTTGGCAGATGTTTTTGATGCTGATTGGTTTTATATTAAAACTCAGGCTGTTGCAAGCCTGGTAAGGAATGGGTTTGGGCAGGGATGTGCAGATATGCAGGTGTGTCCAACACAGCAATGCCTCCCTTCACCAAATAATCAAAAACCAGGCACATTTCTGTACCTCTGGCTGAGATGTACAATTCTATTCTGCTGTGCAGGGTTGTGAATAATGTCTGTGTGTGTGTCTCTAGCTGACACAAAAGCCCTCAGCTCTTGGCCAGCTTCTCCATCACCCCTTGGTCCAGGTCACTGCAAAGAGCCCATCCAAGAGCCAAGACGATTTGCAGTTTTCCTGCTCAGTAGGTGACACCTGGTGGTCCTTTCATCTGATAAATAATCTAGAGATTATTTTTAATACAGTCAAGCTGCTACATTTCTTCAAGAGGATTTCAGTTGTTCTTTGCCAGCACTAATTAACATCCTTGTCAGTTCAGGACAGATGAGGGCTGGTCTTTGGTCTTGGGCAATAATGAATAGGAGGGGGTCTCCCTCTGGCTCTGACTTGGATTTATCTTTGACAGAATCAGCACTGCTGACTTTAAATAGAAATGGCACAACCAAAGGGGTGAGGGAGAGCTGGGGGCGGAGAGCTGAGCAAAAAGGGAGAAGAAAATGAAATAAGGTTTTTGTATGGGGTGTTTGTGTCACAGTTACTAAAGAGCAATGGCTCTGCTCCCAGGAACAGGAGCAGCACACAACTGGAGGACTGAAGGGAGGGAGCAGATAATTAATACTGAGGTTTGCTCCATCAGTCCCCAGTGCATGAACAGTTCTTTCAGCTCCCCTTTTCTGCAATTGTCAAAGGGACCTGATAAAAAAGAGGGGGAAATTATTTGGAAAGAACTGATAAGTTTAGCATTGGCACTGGCTCCCAGAGCTGTGTCCAGAAATGCCATGGCTGCCTCCAGTGGAGCTGGAGGAAAAAGAGGCTGCAGTCAGATCTCTGATGAAATCAGGATGCAGAACTAACCCTTGAGTGTTTGAACAGGCAGAGAGTAACCCAGAGCAGGGTCAGGGCTTTGCCAAAGCAGCCCTGGAGCTGGGTATCTGGACCCTGAGCAGCCCCTCCCTGGGGAGGGCAGTTCTTGGTGTCTCTGGGAAGGTTTGGAGCTGTTCAGTTGCTCAGGTGAGAGACTCATCTGTAAGATCCAAGTTTGGACAGTTGGCTCCAAGCTGCTCAAGAACAAACTGCATGTTCTTAACACTCAGCTCCAGCTCTGCTGCTTCAGATATTTCAGGCTCCAGCTGAGGCTGCATCACTCACTTGGGCAGGGAATTCCTGCTCCAGCCCCTCAGGCTGCTTTAGAAACTCTTTAATTCCCAGGGCCCAGAGCCTGGTTGGTGTTCCCTGGGGAACAGGCTGCTGACCCCTGTTACCAAGGGAGGGGAATGGACCAGCAGGGATATTTGGCCACACAACAGTGACAGGAAATTCCTGTAGAATCCTGGAACAGCTCAATGAAACTTCAACTCCTGCCCTTGCAAGTTACTTCCAGGATAATAATATGGTCAATGAGTAGCACATCTAGACCTCTCAGGCTTTCTGAGGCACACTCAGGTGGAATGGGGTTAATGAGAGGTGAAAGGAGGTCTGTGAGCAGAGATTGAAGGGGCAGGTGCCCTCTGAATGGGCACAGGATGGTTTAGTGGCCTCAGGCTCCTCTTGCTGCTGCCCAGAAGGATGTGTCCCCATACAGCCTCTGGTCAGCAGAAGGTTTGGATTTTTTATTTTTTTTTTTCCTTCACCACCCTGTTCCCTGGAGCTGTCATCCCCTCTCACCAGGCAAGACATGCCTTGTTGGATGCACATGTATTTATTGTACCACTTTCAGCACAAGGTCTAACACTGAAGCACAGGAGTGTCATTACAGTCTGTACAGCACCCTCTGGAACACAGACAATACAGACATGCAGCCCTGCAGCTGCAGTGGGGAACAAAGACAGCTTGGGACAATGAGAATACCAACAGTGGCTCATTCTCTGACCTCCCCTAGGGCCTGACTGGGTCTCAACAAGTATCCCATGAACAGGATTTTAAAATTACCATGCTGGATCAATTATAGACAATTTTTAAAGAAGTTTCTTTTTGCAACAAACATTTGATCTAAAAAAAAAGAAAAAATAACGTGAAGGCCGCATTTTTCTTCTCAAATTCTCCTGTCCTACCCCCTTCTATCTCTTAAGTCAAGGAGCAGCCTTTCCCTCCCTCCCCCTTCTTCCCATTTTTCATGAGGAGCTCAGGAGGTCCCAGCTCCATGCAGTGTCTGGCACCACTGAGACCAGACCTGGAGCTGTGGCATCACCCACACCATGAACACAGAGTTTGGTTCCTCAGGCCCTGGGAGCCAGCACTGCCTTCTCTGCCTCCATTAAACTGCACTCAAAGGCTTGCAAAGATTAAACTCTTGCCTTGCTGCAAGATGAACAAAAAACATTTTAAGAATAGCCCTGCTGAGATAAGTGGAGTTTGGCCTTTTTTGCCCACATTCCTGGCTCTGCTGCCTCCATCAGCTGCTGCTTGGCTGCACTGGTGGCAGTAGATTGGGGAGCAAATTCATTAAATGAGCCACTGTACACACAAAGGACATCTGGAATGACCTCAGCACACAGGTGGGGGCTTGTTTGCAGAAAGAGCTCGTTCCTAAAAAGCTGCTTCACCAGCCAGGCCTCCTGCCCAGCCCTGGGTGACCCCTCTGAAGGGGCTCTGTGTGAACAAAGGGGCCCCTCCTCAGCTTCACCCCCTCAGCTTCTCACCAGCTGAGGGGAGACAGACACAGGCTCCTGGCAGGGTCAGTCTGAGGAAGGCTTTGGGAAGGAGGACTCATCTTCCAGCTTTCTTGTCCAAAAACGTGCTGAACATAGATCAGACACAAAGAGAAAATAAAATTCTGCAGGACCATGAAGGTGTGGGTTTGGGAGTGAGAGGAGAGGGAAATTGCTTCTTTCCAAATTTCTTAGTTAATTGCAACTGAATTTGCAAGAATTTGATAAAGAGCAGAACTAGTAAGTTGTGACAGTTGTGCACCACCAGCACAAAACCAAAGGGAGACCTCGTGGCTTTACTCAGATTCAAAAACAGGTTTCTCTTGTTACAACACTGCCTGCTGGAAACATAAATAATGTCTCGTTACCTTTACACGTTTGAATTAAAAAGAAAAGTGCCAAAAGCAAAACCTGCAAAGGAGCAGAGCTCAGTGCACTGGGGACAAGCTGGGAGTGCTGGTTTGGTGTCAGCAAAGGAAAGGGAGAGGGCTCAGGTCAGGACAATCCTGACCATGGCTGCAGCCAGAGGTGAGGTGCAGAGCTTTGTCCCAGTCTCTCCCAGCACCACCCCGTGCTCAGAGCCACATGAAAGGAGGAGGAGGAAGCCTGCCTGCCCCGGGAGTGCTGGGAGAGCTGCACACACCTTCAGTCCCAGACAACAGAGGATGTTTGACCCCTCAGGATCCCCAGCCTCCCATCCTCCACAGAGGTACCTGTGCCATCCCTGCCCTGCCCCATCTGCACAGATCACACTGCACGTGTCTCTGCTTCAATCTTCTGCTCCCCGTGGAGGTTTTCCAGTTCCTGAACTTGGGCCACGTTCTGTCTGATGGCAATTTCGGGGCCCCCTCCATACAGGGTGCTTAAATAAACCCAGGTCTCCTCGGAGATCTGCCCATAGTCAGCACCTGGAAGGGACAACACCAGTAGGGAAAGGTCAGGGCACTGCAAGGCCAGGATTTCCTCTCCAAACACCTCCCCTCACAGACCCATCCCAGGAGGAGGAGACACTGGTGGTCCCCCCACAAAGCCCCTGCAGTGCCACCTCCTGCTGGAAGCACCAGTGTGTTCTCCACTAATCCATGTCCACAAGCACTACATCTACACATCTTTAAAATCCCCCAGGGGTGGTGACTCCACCACTGCCTTGGGAAGCCTGTTTCAAACCCTGACAGCCCCTTCCATACAGAAATTTTTCCTAATATCCAGCCTAAACCTTGCCAGGTACAACATGAGGCTGTTTTAACTTCAGAAGCTAGACCACAACAGATGCTGAGTGAAGACCACATCAAAAGCAACACAAGATCAAAGCTCCAGCACAAAGGGGAATGGTGGAAGGGGCCTGGGGAGCAGCAAGGCAGGAGCTGGGGGTCTGCAAGAACCAGTCACAAAAGCAAACTGGTCATGCAGGAGCTGCCACTGGAGAACTGGCTTGCACAGGGCAGGGACTGGGTAGAGAACTGTCATCCTCTGCAACACCATCTTGCTCTGTCACTTCATTATGGACAGCCAGATCCAGTGGAACACTCTACCTTTCAGGAACACCACAGGCAGCAAGCACCAGCCTTACCCTGCTTGACTTGCACGTGGCCACCTGGTTTTGTGAGGGCAATCTTGGTGTTATCAATTGGTCCAGGGGGCTCTGTAGGAGAACAAACATACCAAAAAACCATCTGATTTCCTTGCTGCCTCCAGATTTAGATGCTTTCCTAACTTCTCTTTTGTCATTTCTGTCCTGCCCTGGGGACCTGCAGGCAGCCCCAGTGGCTGAACCCTGCCCAGCCTTGTCACCCCAGCCAGGGGTAGTGCTCAGCCAGGACCCAGCAAATGGACTCGTTTCCATTCCCCCTCTCCCCACTGACAGACCCCCCCAGGGTCTGATCCTTACCATTATCCTTGCCCTTGACAAAGGCCTCCCACTCCCGGAACCACTGCATGCTGATGCAGTAGATGACACTTGGAGACTCCTCTGCCTGGAAAGCCTTGTTGAGCTGGGAGAGCAGGAACAGAGATACAGGAAGGACTTAGTCACTCCTGAGATCTTGGGGGGCCCCTTCCATGAACTTAAAGGCAGCCTTGCCATTCTCCAGAAGAGCCCCATGTAATTCCTTCCTCACACCCTGCTCCTGCTCACCAGAGCAGGCACGAGACAAGAATGGTTTGCACAGCATCCTCATGGCCCAGCTGCTCCTCTGCACTGGGGAACCCCCAGGCCAATCTCCTGGCCCTGCTGTAGTCATGTTCTGGAAAACAGCCAGGAGTTTTCCAGGTCTCCATTTCCCACCCCTGCCCTTTGCCTTGCTCCCAGATGCTTCCCATGCCAACCTTGATGAAGGTGTCGATTTCGATCCTCCTGCGCTTGGCGAGGGCTTCGATCTCCACTTGGCAAATGGAGCACACGTACAGATGGTTCACAGCAGGGCCACCCCCAAACCTGGGCACAAGGGGAGGGAGGGGAATGGAGAACTGCAGCAGAGTGGAAACTCTTCCCAGCCCTGCATCCTACAGACAGGGATTTTTATACTACTCCAGACACTGGTGAGGGAGGTTCACGTGCAGCTGAAGGCACAGAGCTGCCTTTACTCAGCCACACTTTTGCTCTTTTGGGTTAGCTCTTGCTGTTCTTTTGGGACAGGCACTGATACAGCTCATCCTGGCTTAGATCAGGATACTCTACAAATACTGGGAGAAAGAATGGAATGGCCATATTCACCTGTTGTAGAGATATTCCCACACATTTTGGGGTAGAATCACAACCAGGTCATCGATGTAATGGTATTTATTAGGAGGGATCCCTGTGGAGGAAAGGCAAGTGGAAGAGTTAATCAGGGATCTCATTATTGCTGTGCATAACAGACACAAATAAAAAGGCAGATTTTCCTTTCTGAGAACTCTGATTCCAGAATCTGCTTCCTCTGCTAATGGAAGACAGTCATGAGTTCATTAACTGTGGAGGTTTCTCAATCCACAGCCTCAATTTCTAATCAAGTGCTTCATTTCCAATTTAGAAGAGAGATTTACAAACACTGAGTGCTCCCAAGCATGGCTGATGAAGCAGCAGCAGAGTCAGATGTGGTATCAGCTCCCTTCCACAGCTCGTGCTCCCTTCTCCAAACAAACCCTGAGTGCCAGCCCTGCAGACAGGGTAACACAGATAAACCCTGACCTATCTGCTTTCTACAGGTTTGTTTTTAAACACAGAGAACTGAAAACTGTTGTTTCCCAGCACTACATATCCTCCCAGGCCCCCAGCCAGCAGCACAATGGGTAATTGTCTCATCCCTCCCTGAGCAGGCTGGAGTTTCTGCCAAAGAGGATCCCACTGCAGCGTCCCCATATCAGGATGGCAGCTGGAGCTTTTTCCTGCATTTATTAATACAGCAGGAAGCATAAAAGGTGCTGCTCCCAGGTGCAGCAGCCTTACCTCCATGGGAGCACAGAAAGGTGTGGTTGGTGATGGGCCCAGGTTCAGCAAAGGTGTTGAATTTATTGAGCCACTCTCGAGAGATGTAGAACTGAAGCAAACTGTGCTCCTTCATGCTGGCCAGGGACACGACCTTCTGACGCTCTCGCACAGCCTCCTCACTGCTTTTCCTGGAGCAGGGAAAGGAGAACTCCACTTGTGAAATGCATTTCCAGGTGTTCTGTACCCAGGAAGGGGCTGAGGGCACAGCTCACCTGTAGAACAGCACATAGGCTTCTGCATTCTGCACCACGGTCTCGTGGACCTCTGTGACGTACTGATCATCAAACTCGTACCACTGGCCATTGATCACGTTCTGGCAGTAGGCAATGTAGTGGCCACCTGGAACAGAAAGCACAGCACTGCTGGGATCTGCAGTGCAGACAGAAGGCAGGCCTGGGATAATGTCAGCAGCACAAACAGGATTAGCTGCTGGCACAGAACAGGGAGAGAGACAAAAAAAAAGCAATAATTCCTGTCCAGGCAAGCTTTGCTAGAGCAGCAGAGCCTGGCACTGTCACCCTGATTTGCCTTCCTTGGAAGAGCCTCTCAGCAAGACTGAACAGTGGGAAAAGGTTTGAGCCAAGCCTGTGTGGAGGCTGAAAGAGCTGCAGGGGATCTGTCAGAAACTGCTCAGTTCACTTTTCAGCTGCTCAGGCTGAGAACAGAGGGGGTCTTATGCTGCCCTCCAGGCCAGCAGAGGTGTTGGCTACTCCTGACCACACTCCTGCCTCTGTCACACTCCTCCCATCCTGTTCTTCTTCCAGGGAAGGACTTACTGCCAGCTGTGCCGTGGTGACAGATGACTGACAGGAGGTCGTAGGTGGTGATCTGGGACACGCACTCCTTGGCAAGGAAAGGTCGCAGATCCAGCCCTTCCAAGGGGAAGGAGACGTGGCTGTTGATCTTGAAGGAATACATCACCTCGTGCCGGAACCGCTTCAAGTGGATGCAGAGGATCTAAAAGTACAAGGACAGAGGACATCAAAGGGCAGTTTTGCCATGGGAGCTCTGGGAGCACAGCACATCTGTGTGTGTCTGATCTTTGCAGGAGTTCTTTGTTTCTCATGAATCCTGCTGGCTCATCAGCTTAGACTGAGAAAGTCTCTTTAATCTAAATACAGGAGTTTGCCACCAAAAAACCTGCTGGTTTTATTCTACCTCTGGCCTCCCGACCTCCTCAGTGGCTGCTAGAAGAGAATTAAGAAACAAGGTGCTTTCACTCACCTCTGGGAGCCGGAGGACTTTGCAGTATTTCACTCCATTCCGCAGCCTGAGGGAGGAAAAGAAATTAGCTGTGAGGACTCTACAGCAAAGGCATGGCTGGGTCTTGCTCGCTTTGGAATCCAAGACAAATCCTGAATTCCAGCAGAAGAATTGTCCAGGCAAAGGACACAGCAAAATATCTGACAGCAATGGAGAAATAAAGTTCCAGAAATAAAACTCCAGACATGCAACACAGTAGAGATAATGCCAACTTACTTCTTACACCGTTCACAGCTGTACATGTTGTCCCCTGTAGAAAGAGAAGAGAGCCATTATGCAGCTGCTCAGAGCATACAAGGCTGACACAGCTACATTTCCAGACAATGCAGAGAAAGCATAGTAAGAGTGTTTTGGGCAGGCCAGGATGAGAAGAGATCAAAACAACTCATCTCAATAAGTGTAGGCAAGAAGGAGATGCAGTCAATTAGCAGGAAAGGAAGCAAGTGCCCACCACCACACCTGAACAGCAAATGGTGTGAGTCCTCCAGAGCTGAAGGATGAGAAAGTGAAGAAACAGAGGAGCCACAGCACTGAACCAACCAACAGCTCTGCCTGCTCCTCACTGAGGACACTCTCACCCAGATTTCCCAGCCCTGAGCAGGTAGAAAAGTTTCCTCCTGCTCAGAGATGCTGAGCTGCCAATTTCTGGCACTGCCAGTCTCTAATGACATACCAAGGCAGGATTTCTAGGAGATGTAATCTGCCTTCAAAATGCATATTAAATGTTCCTCCAGGCTGTCAGACACCACCGAACAACTCACCCTTCAACTCATCTGCTGCAAAAAAAGCAGCAAGGCAATCCTCCAGTGTCACCACGGGACCCCAAAACCAGCTAGGGATACAGGACACCACAAATCTGCAGAGGAGAAGGAATTAAGAGTTATAAAGAAAATAGCTGAATGCTTTGGCACACAAAACCCTAAGTGGATGATAAATTTCCTTCTAGCTGTAGGTCCTAGGGTCATCCCACATTCCACAGGAGCAGTGAAAGCGCAACTGCTCTCAGCTGATGGTTCTCCTCAAACTGGAAATTATTTGGAAAACTACATCAGGAATTAATTTGCTCTGGAGAGCGAGTCTGAGCTAAAGGCAGCAGCGAGGGGTTATCAGCTGCAGAAGAGCTCTCAAGATGTGTGAGAGATCTAGAAGAGCAGTAATAACTGGTCCACGTGAGAAGGCTCAGAGGCCTGTGAGGCACCACATACTGTCCTCCAAGGAATGGCTCCAACTGACATTCCAATGTTAACAGCACTGGTTAGGGACAGCTGCCTTCCAGCACTGCAGGGCAAATCCCAGAAATCAGAGGTCCTGCATAGGGAACACACCTCCGGATATACTCCATGATGAAAGCAATCCAGCCTTGCGAGGCATAGCTGTCCCCACATGCCCCTGTCTTAGCTGGCACATTTTGGTAGATGGCAGAGTGCAGCTTGGCCAAGTCCTCTTTCCCTGGGATTGGGAGTGACAGGTCCTGGAATGTCTCCACTGTTGTAGAAACCTGGAAATATCCAAGAGGAAGAGGTCTGGGTTTCCCATGCGTGTAATGGAGCTGGGACCTGACCTTCATCACCTTTTATCACTGCCTGGATTTTGTCTAGGCTAGAAACCTGAGCTGGCAGCAGGATCAACTCCTTGTGACTAATTATTCTTCCCTGCTGTCAGCACTGACTTACATCATGGGTTTTGGAGCACTGGACTTTGTTGTCTAATGTGAATGTGATACTGCTGGGTCAACTCAGTAATGTGGATCAGCAAACAGAAACACATCTTGGCACGGGAGGTTCTCACACCTCATCTGCCATCACCTATCTCCATTTTAGCAGGTGCTCCATCCCAAAGGGTTTGGAAAGAGCAGCACCATTCCCTAGGAAGAGATCTGCAAGCACAAAGCCTGTGCTGGGTGACTGGGAGGGCCCAGGACACTCACTCTGTCACAGGTGAGGCACTGCACCAGGCTGAGGATGGAGCCATCGAAGATGTCGGAAATGACACTGCGGTAACGGAGCTCTTTCTTCTTTTTCCCAGAAGCCTGCATCTGGGCTGGAAAACAAGGAATGGCCCTCTCAGTTCCATGTCTCCACAGTCACACAGCTACACAAGAACACGGGACAAGCATTGTCCTGATGTTCAGACCCCCATGTTCCTCCAGGGACATGGTGACACAAGTTATGAAGGGACACAGCAGACTCTGCTGCTGTGTGTGGTACAAGGGGAAGGCAGCCAACTGAAACACCACCAGTCAGCTCTCAGGAGGCAGAAATTGTCATACTGGAACTCCTGTTTCCAGCCTTTTACATGTTTATAAGTCCAGCCCTGCCACAGACAGCCCCTAGTTTTCTGAGGTCTTGTGACATTTTGCTCCAAGCTTTGCATTTCACTTCCTCTCCCCACCTGCCTCTGCACTTTGTCCCTTTTTTTTCCCCTCTGACATTTACCACGTGTTCCCCAAGAGTCTTGCACTGGAGAGGACTCTTCACAGCAGGGACTGGCCAAATGTAGGTTTTGTTTAACAACAAACTCTGTGCCCACACACATGTGCGGGGAGACAGAGTGGTTTTCATGCAGCCAGAACATCTGTGGCTGTGCTGACCTTAGCCAAGGGGCTGAAGATAAAATGTCCTCATGGAGCAGCTGGAAGGACAGTGGTACAAGCAGAAGCCATTGTGTTTGCAGACTATGCAGTGTTGAGGGATTTTGATTTGCAATTTCCCCTGGGATGAAGGGACCAGTTTGATAACAATACAAGCCAGGCTCCATTCTGCAGTCTGACAGTGCTTGCAGCACTCCAGGGATATCTGCAGCCCTAGTTCTATTCCTGTGAGCCCAAGATGTCCAAGAGGCAGGAAGCTCTGTCAGTAACAGCATCTTCCAGTTCTCTGGCCCACATGCTATGAAATTAAAATCTGGCAGGCAAATGTTTATGTATCTCCACACTCCCCTAAAGGGACAGAGCTTGTGCCTGGGACTTCAGAGCCATTTTATTAATGACAAACACAGCACACAGGTCCAGATATGGATCATTTCAGGCTCCAGTTTAACAACACACTAGAACATTGCTTGACTTTATCTGCAGGTTTACTGTAGTCTTTGCCAAATACTATTTTAGAACACACTGGCATCCAGGGAACCAGCACTTCTTACATCTGTTAATCAAGAATCATGATGGATTCCTTCTCTTCCCTCCTCTACATGCTGCCCCCTTTGCCTCCCAGCAATCCCTCTTTGCACTACCTTTCTTGAGTATGTAGGAAGGTCCAAGCCTGACAGGACTGGAGCGAGGAGGGCTGCTGGAGAGCTTGGAGTGCATTTCATGATGGACCGGACTGCAAGGGCGCGAGGAGCAGCGCACATAGGCATCGTTGTCAGGTTCTGTTTGGGAAAATGGGGAGGGGAAAGGGCACTGGTGAAAACCCCAGTTATGAAAGGCAACCCCACTGCAAACTGTGTCAGTCCAGCTCTGTGTTCCAGCACAGAATCAAAGGCACAGTTCAGTGTCCATTAACTGTCCTTCTTGCACAGGCTGGCAGGCACAGCTCCCTCAGTCACGGGTGAGAGTGCATATGGAGCTGTACCCAACAGCTAATAATTACATACTAAAAAACCCCAAAAAACAACCTGCCATTTTTTCACACTTCTGACTAATTAGTTTTTGCAGCTTGCTCCTGTAGCCCTAATCCACACAAACAGCATTGCTGCCTTCAGTGCCAGCTGGCAGAGTAAGACTCTTACATAAAGAAGCGTTGAAAGATTGGATATGTTCAGCTTGAGGTGACTGCTGCTCTTTTCTTTTCTCTGAGACACAGAAATGCTCAAACTGTGCCTCTCCCTTTTCTCTCCCCAAAGCCCACAGTCTAATATTAGCAAATACCTTCTGCCATGTCTTTTCCATAGCTAATATTTCCCCAGGCCAGCCTATCAAATAAAGAGACGTACATACACCAAACCTTTTTTCTTAAAAGGCATCAATACAGTGTTTGCAGGCTTGGCAGAGGCAGCTCTAACTGCTGTGCCTTTACTCAGCTCACAGCCTGGCTAAGCACCTCTCTGGCTCACCAAGTACACTTCCTTACAGAAGCAACTGTGCACAAAGGCAGGGACTGAGGAAAATCTCGGATGCAAAATCTTTTCCAATCCAGAGGAGGAATAATCACATTATGTGTTTGACACTGCACTACACCGCAGTCCCTGTGGAGCAGGGCAACACATCTTCCTGGAAATATCCTGACTGGAAGAGGGGTATACCTGGTGTCCTACACGGGCTGGCAGGACGAGGAGCTGGCAGCATCTCAGGTGAAGCTCTGCCATCGACTGGCATCATTGTAGTGTCAACATCTGCATCCTCATCCACCTGCTCTGAGTTGCTGCGCCGATGGCCACAGGAGAACTTTCTGTCCTTCATCCTCTCTTTCTCTGAGATCCCTCTCCCTGCTTCATCCTGGATCAGCAGCTCTGTCTCTGCCAGGGAGCAGCTGCCCATGCTCCCTGAGGTCCGACTCTGGCCCTCTCCTTCACCCCTGTCACTGCTGGAGTCACAGGAGAGGAACTCGTCCTCTGAAGGGCTTCGGTCGCCCTCCCGCTTGTCCTCCTGGTCACTGGTGTCCAAATCTCTTGTCTCTGCAACAATGGGTTCCTTCAGTTCTTCATGGAGCTGATCCATCAGGCACCGCAGGAACTCCTGGGTGTCCTGGAAACCAAAATTCCACGTCAGTATCCAGCTAGAAATGGGGCAAATGAGAGGGGCCAAAGAGGAGATGGTTCCACTCACAGCCGATTCCAGGAATGCCCACAAAGGTGAGCCCACTCTGCAGCACACAGACACAGCTAAAGCAGGGCCGTGCACCAAAGGGCCTGTCTGCTACACAAATGCTTTAACTCCTAAATAATTAAAGGCCCAATTTTTTATCTGAATATCTTCAGCTGAAAGACTTTGAAAAGCCAGAGAACAGCTGTAGAAGGCAAACCAGGAGCACATTTATCAAGGGTTTGCCACAGATAACAGGGACAAAGCAAGGAGAAACCTGATGAGAACAGCAGGCCCTGGAGAACAGACTCCTACCCACAAACACATTCTATGAACACTGACTTCTGCTCATGGAAAGCCATCTCTTAGAGAGGGCAGATTAAAATCCTTACTAAACAGGGAAGGGAACCAGAAACCAAAGGCTCTACAGTCTAGGTGCAAGCTCCTACATTCATAAAACATGGTAAAAGAGCTGATACATTGGCTTCAAAGGAACTGCTGGAAAGCAACCTGGTATTTTGACAGCTCCAGAAAGTTAATTACGACGTTTCAGTTTTTTATGAAGTTTGGCTTTTAGCCTGCCCTGCCTACCTTTCAAATTTATCTCTTCAGATCAGAGTTTTCCAATCCAAGTTATTTCACATCAAAGACAAATATAGAAGTTCTTTCATTAATCATTATTTTTATGCTCTGTTTTGATTTCTTGTCACTATCACAGTTTTGATGCACTGTCACTTCTCTAGTAAATTTTCTAATCATAGTTCGTTGTTTACATTTTGTTTTAAAGAACAAACAGAAGAGCTATGCTGATAAAGACTTCAAAGGAAAAAGAAAGATACTGCCTTTAAATAAGATTTAGTTTGCTGTGAATCCCCAGAAAAAGAATACAGAACATTTATATCTTTGACTTTTTAGAGCAGATTTATCCAGGTTCCTCAGCTCTGATATGAATAAATAATACCAAATTCTTATAGAGCAGATATCTATACATCTCAAAGCTGTTTATAAAGCACTTGACCACCATAATTTCAGAGGTGGGCAAGTTCACACAAGAAAATGAACTGATTTGGTACCAACAAGCCAGAGACAAGCCTGGAAAAGAATCCAGGTCTCCCAAATCCCACCCAAGTGCTCTATCAGATCACTGACACAGGAAGCCCATGACCACCAACCTCAAGCTCTTCTTTCTGAACACAAGCACCACCACTGCAAGAATTAAATTCCCACCCTCTTTGGAATAATGGCACGGGTTTTTTCAGGCCCCACCTGCTGTGCATAGCCTCGGAACATGGGATTGACAAGCTTAATTCCATGGGATAGACTGCTTGGAACAACGTAACTCGGGCTGTTTGGACATGGAAAAAGAAAAAAGAAAAAGTCAGTTCACTTATCAGGCCCACAGCCAGTTTGTCTACCAGGCCATAACAGAGGGTGTGGTGTGTAGCTGAAGAGGCCAAAAGATAATTATGCACCTGCAAAGCCTGGGCAGAGATTTCTGCATGAGCTGGATGACAAGCACACCAAGAGACAGAAAATACCTTGCAGTCATTTCAGTCTGTCCTTCCAGAGACCCTCCCCCAAAACACATTTCACTTACAGCTCTGTCATACTTTTGAGTGTGGAAAGTGATTCTTTCCAGAGCAGGGTTTGGCAATTAGTTACTTTATTTGATTTTCCAGCATCGTGTCTGTCTCAAAATCTGGGCAGGCTGACCACCCAGGAAATGAAGTAAATCCAACCAATGTTAAAATTACACGATATTGCTTCAAAGCCTGCAGCCTCCTCCTCCACAAAGATGAAGTTCACCTTGCCCCATATCTTACTTACTCCTTGTTAATAATGAACTTGAGGCAATGTAATGTAATGCCATTTAAATTCCTGTTATGATGGTTTTTAAATGATTGCACAGAGCAGACATCTTCAGATTTAAACAGAGCTACATAATTTTGCACTGTCCTATGAACTGGTCTAGAATTTGAACCAATAGCAAACATTACCCAAAATGTCACCTGCATTTTCCACTCTATTCAGTAAAAATCTCAGAGTCACTTTTTCCATCCAAATCATCAATTCCTCTGCTAATCAAGAGCAGTGCAATTAAGTGCTGCTCACTGAAGTCCATGTAAAATACTTGGAGATAGCCCCAAGTATTCCCTTACTCCATTATTTTTTCTTTACTGCCAACAGGGAAACTATATTTTTAAAAAACTCTTCCTTTTTAATACTGTAATATTAAGAATGAATTCTTTTCACTGGCATCAGTGTGCCCATTTCACCACCAGCAGCAGAACATGGGATCTCCTGAATCCCAGGGAATCCTCACATCCTCATCCACACAGGGGGTGAAATGACTGCTTTAGACAATGCATTTGTCCCTGAGGATCAGATTTCCTCTCTGCTGATGCCAGACCTGAGAACTGACACATCTCTGAAACCTGGCCAGGTTAGATCAGGGGTCACCACGCACCGTTTCTTGTGCCAAACCTCAGACACCAACTTCTGGTAACTTTTGCACAGGGCAGGTTTCTTATCTGTACGGACCAGTCCACCACATTCCAGGAAAAACTGTGTGAGAGGTGGGCTACAAGAGAAAGAAAAATAAAAGAATTCAGCACATGGAAATTTCTCCTCTGCTTCTATTTATTTATCAAAAGTTCATGCAGGCCTTATGAAAAGCATGCTTAAGGTACTGATTTTAAACCAAGGGAAGAAGTGATTCCAGATGCAGATGTGACTTCTCACTTGAAACAAATGAAAAAGGCTGATCTGAACCTGTTCTCAGTACAGAAAAGATCCTGGAATTAGCTTTCAGCAGGATGGCTACAGAATATTTTAGGATATAGGTTGTTAGAATGATATCAGTGGGGAGAATAAAGAGACGTGGCTTTCCCTTGGATAAATAATTTCTGTTGCAACAGAAATTATGAAGTTTTACTTAAGCATTCATTTAAACATGAGTCTTGTACATAGCCACAAGCTGGCTGGTCACTCAATTTCTTACTGTAACACTTCTGTTGCCCAAAAAACCCACTATTTTTTTCTGTCCCAAGCCTGGCTAATCTCTCTTTGCAAGACTCATGAAGGTTTCAGATCAGAGGTGACATTTCTGGAATTGAGTGAAGGCAGTTAAGACAACGCTGAAAGCCCTAATGCCTACCAGTTTGAGAGAGCCTGAAGTGCTGCATTCATGTAGCAGGAGTTCCCAAGATTTTTCATCCCAGTAAGGCCTAAAGCATAAACAAGAGAGGGATGAATCATTTTTCAGATGTACTGCTTTCTATACTCCTCCCCAAGGAGAGAGAATCCAACCCTTTCTAGGCAGCCTCCACATTCAGCTGCCAAGAACTCTCTCACTGCAGATCCTACAGACTGCAGAGATGCCCTGCCAGCCTTTTCATCAACTCAATGCAAAGTTACCTCTTGGTTTCAAATCATCATCCTCTGATTCAGATTCACCTTCATCAGCCACTGCAATCGGAACAGCTTTCAGAGGGTGAGCAGGCAAAGGAGAATCCTAGATTAAAGACGGAGAAATAAGCATCAGTCAGTGGCCTGCTTTGAAAGATCAGCTGTGAGAGATACTATCTTAATATAAATCAAGCCAGCCTTCAAGAAAAGTAGACGGAGAAGGAAGAGCAGGCTGCACTGTCTACCCTTCTCACTGAGACAACAGGGAGAGGAAATAGTGCCATTACTGCTTCCAGTACAGGTGATAAGAAACATCAGGAATGAGCAGCAGTGTCACAAGTACATGGTGTCTCTGGTCAGACAGCTGAAATTTCCATGGGCCATGCATTGGAAATGAAAATGTGACAGACAAGTTCTTCTCACATGCAGACACCCCATTATAAAGGTTAAAAATAAAGTCAGAATGGATAATCAAGTCATAGAATCATAGCATTATAGAATGGTTTGGGTTGGGAGGGACCTCAAAGGTCATCTAGTTCCCACCCTAAGTTATTTGGAAGCCTTTGTGCTGGGAGAGTCTGTAAGTCAGGGCTAGTGGTCCTCTGGCTACAGGCAGCCACTTTCAGTGAAGGTATCCCTGTCACAGCAACCACAGCAGAATCACTTGGCTGATTTTACAGCAGGCAAACAAAACCTTGCCAAGCATTCAGCCCTGCCCCGTGTGACACAGACCCACCGGCTCAGGGAACTTGACGGGGGGTGAGGGCGGGTGCGCTGCCAGGCGCTGCTCCAGGAACACCTCCTTCTCACAGGCATAGCACCACACACGGAACGTGGTCAGGTTCACTGTCAAGTTGTGCTTCTTGGCCTGGAAATTAAAAAGGAAATGACAGATCTCTTCTGGCAGCTGGCTTGAGTTGGAGCACAGCACTACCAGAAGATGGAACAGAGGAAATCCAACTCTATTTAAATGTGGGGGACAGAGAAAAGCTTACCTGTGCATGAAGTGTGCTGTGGTCAGCAAAGGACTCCCCACAACCAACATAAGGACAACCAATCTAGAGAGGAGAAAGAGCCAAAGTACAATGGGCACATCAAGTTAGACCCTTTAGAAAACAGTCTGTAACTCAGCAGCAGCAGCAACTTCAGAATTATCTTGCCAGTTTTCTAATTTGCTTTTTATTCAGGGCCCAGAATAAGATGAAAATTAAGAATTGATGGAAATTTAGAAGTGATTTAAGAAAGAAAACCTGGAACCAGGTTTGCATCCAGGGAACCAGGTTTGCATCCAGGCAAGGTCTCTGTTCCAAGGCGATTGCTCCAACAGGGACCTCATGTGAGCAGGCTCCAAGCCTGGGAATTCCAGTGTGAAAATAAACAGTCCCTGGCTGCCCACATGTCCCATGGCATTCCCTCCCTCCTCACTTCCAAGGTGTCACCCTGCAGCAGGTGTCACAGGTGCCAGCAGAGATAGCACCCAGCCAACAGCCAACACTGGGCAGTTAATTCATTCCTACTGGGAACAGCAAGGCAATACCCTGCAAGGGGTGAACTGTTACACCTTGACAGATTACCCTTTCACCTAGAGAGTCTCCTCCTTGGAATCCATCAAAAAACAGTGTAAAGTTCTACTGTGAACCCCTTCTTTGCTTCCCACTCTTTTTTTTCAGTATAAATGCTATGTAAGTGAAGTCCCACCACATCACGCACACAAACGAGCCATTTTTACCTGAAGACAAGCCCAAAGGTTTGGTCCCACAGCTCCACAAGACTGGCAAGTTCCCTGCATATTCATGATAAAAGAAAGTGTGTTTGCTTGGTTGTTTTTTTAAGTAATCAAGTCCTTGAAGAGTGAGAAACTTCTCTATAAACAGCCCAACCTTCAGCTTATAGTATTTCATTCCTTAACACCACATTTCAAATCAAATACACAATTGCACCACTTCAGCTAAGTGAGACATTCAAGCAGGATAAAATGACAATGAGAAATTGTGGGGTCACAAAGCGTGATTTTATGGGACATGTGGGTACATCAATGGGGGAAACAGTTTCTCTCTGGAGACAGGCAGTGTTTTCTTCAAAAAGCAAACATGCAAATCCACACACAACAGCTAAAAGGGAAAGTACTGAGAGCCACAACCCTCTACCTTGGATTTGAGCAGCAGATCATCCCTGGTCACCTCTCCTATGGAATCCAGGTGAGGACAGATGTCCCTTGTATCCCCCATTTTCACCAACACTCATCTGAGGAGGGTTTCCTAGGACAAGAAAGGATGGTTTGTTTCACTACATGTCAGATTTGCTCTCATGATTGTAAGAAGATACCTGGGTATGTTTTGCATATTAAGAGTTCCATATCTGTCTTTAAGGTTCAGAGATTGAAACAGATCTAAACCTGGAGCCACTCAAGCTGGTACAGTTTGGCCCCACTGCTGAGTGGCTGCATTGTGGTATTGTAGGGAAGGAGCAAAGCCATGGGGAGGAGAGGGAAACAAATAAAGCTAATAATCCTTATCATGGAATGTGCCTTCAGAAATGCAAGGAGGTACTCGGCACACAGGCACGGCTTCAGCTGCAAAGATACAAATCTAATTAGCTCATTTGCATGAAACTCTGATGCAAAGTGAAAGGTGCTGCAGCCCATGACACCAATACTTAGCCTGTGGTGTCTATGAGCCCCATGTACTCAACTGTGCTGATCTGAATCTAACATTTCATTGTCACACTACTTATCAAACATTAAAAATATGATTAGTTCTAAATGAAACTGGGCAAGAGGGAAATAGACTTAAATGAACTGTAACACTGATAAGCAGGCTTCAGTCTCTGAGGAATTCACCATTTCATGGGTAGATTTTTAACAGTATGAGCCACATAACTCCAAGTCTGTACAAAACATAACAACACGCAGTTCCACCCAGCTCATACATCCAAGCACCACAAGAACAGATGATTTCATAGCTTATGAACACAATCAACACTTTGATGGTGGTCCCTGGATATGCAAAAGACTTTAAACACATCTCAATAACACGCAGCTATAAAAAAATTAAGAGTTTGCATTTCTTAAGCATAGTTTAAATAACCTTGTTCATGGCTGTTAAAAAATAGAAAAGAAGATAAGTGATATTAATAGCACAGACAAGGATCCAAAATATCACTATTGGCTGGAAATGAAGCAGATGTGAAGGGCCCACATTATTGCAATGAAGAAGTGGAAAAATCTGATGAACTTGATGTTAATGACTCCAGCAGCAGCATGGCTGCTACGCTCTGGTTTTTTTCACATTTTGAGGACATTTGAAACAATTCCCACTGTTATCTTGTCTGAATCACTGACGGTAAGGAGAAAAGAAAAATAATTATAAACGAGTATGCCATATCAGTTAACACTTATCTTGGGAGCGGAAAAGCTTGCCTAGCACCTTGTCTTGGCAGAAGATAAACCTCAAGGATAATTTTTCAATGTCCTCCCAGCACTCTTTAGAACTGAATAAACTGATGGGAGGAGCAAAAGGAGAAGAAATCATATGTGCATGGTAGTAAACACCACAGGGGTGCTGACCTGCATCTCAGTAACCTGTGATGAGAAGCTTAACAAACAACAGAGCAATTTCATGCAGCTTCACAGAGAAGGAAAGCAGCACCATGCAACTCATGTTGATTTAAAAGACAAGTGACAAGAGCACAGTAGCTTTGACTAGCACATAAAACTGGGACGTTTCAGGCTCTGAGTTCCTTCATCAAAAGAGAACCCTTTCCCCAAATGCATCAGCTGGGCCAATTAAAAAAAAAAAAAAGGATCAATCTTACATTTGCTATTTCACCATCCTTTATTTCTTATCTCTCTCTCAGATGTTTCCCAGAAAATCTAATGAACAAAATACTGTTTTAAAATTAATTCCAGATGCATATCTTCACCAGCTTAAGCTTACTGGGAACTGGTTTTGAAGCACACTTTGTTAAGCAGAGTCTTGTGGATGTGGATGGTTTCAGTGCCTTCTGTGGGACCACCCCTCACCTCAAAATCAAAACGATGTCTTTAGATTTTCCAGCACTGGGGTGCTGATATTCCCACACAGGGCTTCCCTTTCTGAACAAAGCAGAGAAAACCTCATTTTTGCCTCTAAGCCCTGACAGCACACACCAGAAAAAGATTCGTGACTGTTCAGAAGGAAATATTCAACTTCAGCCTTCCCACCACTCTGCCCTAAGAGCTACAGTTGGCACACACAGCTCTAATTCTGCTCAGGAAACCAGGAATTTCATGAAAGCACTGCCAGAGAGCTGATCTGTGCTTGTCAAAATGTACTGTGCATGAGGGGAAAAGAAGTTACCCTAAAACAAGTCTTCAGCCTGTCTTTCTCAAGCACCACTGAGGGAGAACAGTACACCAACATGTCAGAACAATTCCTCCGTAACTGCAACCTACTTTCAGTCGCTTCAACTGCTGCCAAACCCAGCGCCTCTGCCTTCTATAGGAACACATATCTACGTTTTGGTTGGGTTTGTTGGTTCTTTTTCCTTAAAACAACTGTGTGGTTTTGTACCAAAGCTAAAGCCAGCTGTCAAGAATTTCAGATCCATGCAGGCTGACACTCTTTGGAGCAACTGCACAAACAAAAGAAATCTTTGCACTGTTCATCCACAAAACAACTACCAGGTCTGGTCTTGCATAACCTACCAAGGGAAAGAAGTATCTGCAGTTGTGGTCCGAGACATTTTATACTTGAGACACTGAAGAAATAAATATTTACCGAACTGCCCTACTGTCGAGGCAGAAGCAGAAAGCAGGTGCGTCTGGCTCGCAGCTGCATCAGGTATGGGGAAATCAGGAGATTTATGTGGAACGCGCAAAGGAGAGCAGATCTGAACACTGATTTATTATGGGAGGTCAACACACAACGACTCACCTAGAGATTTAGCTTTCAGGCAAAAAACACCTGCGGGAAATCCCCCCCTTGCCCGCTATGTCGCTCCTGAAGCGCAGCAGACCCCCAAAATACAAGTCCTCTCCTGACAGACGCTGCAGCTGCTGGGCAGGAGCGAGGCTGCACAGAAACAGCAGAAGCCGCAAGGTCCCGCACCCGGGGTCGGCACCAGGCCCCGGGGGTGCAGGGCCGCCCCAACGCCGGGGCACGGCGGAATCCGGGCCAGAGCCCCCGCGGCCGCTGCTGCTGCATCATCCTCGGCGCGGCCCGGCCGGCCGCCCTCCCTCCGCACAGCCCGGCGGCCACGGCCCCGCCACCCCGGCCCGCGGCCCTCGCTCACCTGCGGGATGCCCGGG